>CM034147.1:152543854-153111354 GCA_019776745.2 Taxus chinensis | reverse complement strand
GTTGAATGGTTAATGATAATTTATAATAATAAATGTATTTTTTTTTTTTTTATGTTGATAGGGTATAGTTTATAATGATATTTATGGATGATATAATTAATACACTATTTTTTTTTAATTATGATAATTCAATAGAAAAATTATAACATCTTAAGCATTGGGTGAATTTTAGAGTTTCCTTGTTGGATTAGACATATTACAAAGAAGATAATGAAGTCATTAATTAGTGTGGTAGATGAAATATCTAATATATCAATTTTAAAGAGAAAATAATAATCATTAATTGCTGTAGTGTATGACAAATAAAAAATATGAATTCTAAAACGAATATTCAATATAGATTAATAAATTTGAAATATATATAATAATTGTAAAACAAATAAAAATATATATCTTCCTATTTAAATTGTATTAATATTATAATCACAAAAATAATTCCTATTAATATTAATTTTTATAGACCTGTGTCAATGGTTTTTTCTCTTTGAAAATGAATGTTTCAAACTTTTACAAACTTGTGTCTAGTTTTATGGATTCACCCCTTGTCCCTTTGAAACACACCTTTATCCCTTTGAAAATGAATCTTTTCCATTGTTTGAAAAACTCTATTACATGCCTCATAATTAGGTTTTCCGTCTCTATTTCTTATACACAGATTGAGTTTTTCTTGATTCCTTTCATGCATGTTAAATTCATAAGTTTTCCTCGAAATTTCCTTAGCTCCAAGCACCCAAAAAATTGACTTGTGATTCCTTAATTAATTTTATAAGGTTTCCACTTGGTAGGTGAAGTATTATAAATTTTTCAATACCACATAGTTATATAAAGTGTTCAAACAATTGACATATTCTTTTCATAATATACTCTTATTATTTTGATGTGTTATTCCTATATTGTTTTGTATCACACTTACAATGAACATTTCATATAAAATATTCGGAAAACTAAAGGCATGTCAAGATTTGGAAACAATTATAGTTTATTATCCAGTCCTGAATAACACAGTGTTTCTCAATATGTTGAATTTTTTTTTTATGTTTTTCAACATGTTGAAAAACAATGTTTAAAATTAACTCTATCACAAATGTTTTATTGTGCATAATTCTCTCAAGTTGAATCTAAAATAAATAAAATACTTTGTGTACCATATGTTTTAGTTTTTCTTGTATTAGAATACGTAGCTCTAGGGAAAGGTATGTCAATGCACTTAGACAGGACATGAGGAAGTTCATCAAATTCCCACCCATGTTCAATATCCATTCTTATGCATTGGGAGGATGCAAAACTATTAAGATGGTAATATAATAATTTGTGAAAATTAATTATATTTCATGTCATTATACATAATATTTTTTGTTTGGCCAATAATTATGTATTTTTGGTCTTTTTATATAGCGCATTTCACATCCCAGGATACATAGGCGTTTAAAACACTTCACATTGGAGGCAGTCATATTGTCGGTAAATAGTTCGTATTCTACAAGTTTTTTTTCGTTTCTTCAAATTTACTATAAACAAGCATCAAATAAAAGGTTATAATTTGATGTCATAGGGAGATACTCCTCCAACAAGTGACCATTCTCATGGTTATACATTTTTTGGTCCTTTCTAGCATGTCGACTTAGATTTTGCAAATACTATGACAGAGGTGAAGAATTTTAAAACTTAAAGTTTTTTTTTCTTACTGATTAGTGTTATTCAATTTCGTAAGATTTATCAAAATTATCTAACTATGTTTTTCAATCAACCACCGCTTGACTACATAACAAAATAGGTGGGTGGTTGCCTTCATCATTTTGGTAAGCATGGAACATGTGGTGTTAGTGGGAGCATTAAATTTTGGGAGCTCTGAAAACTTAATGTCCATCGCGTGGTGTCGCATAGCCTTCCCTTTACAGAACCACATAAGTGCAGTTGTAGGCATATGGGTAAATGTCTACCTCTCCCTCATGATATAATGAGGAAATATGTAGAGGAGAGAGAGTTGTGTGGACTATGTCTTGAGGAAACGATACAACTTGCAATGGAGGTGGGTTGTCGATTGAGTTTGCAAAAGGCTCAATGAGTAGCAGGAAATAGGAAAAGGTAACAAAATACTTATCATGAGTTTGACAATTGTATGTTGTTTTAGTTAGTTGATATTTCATTTGACATGTTGTATCATTTAATTCAGGTCAACATTACTGACGAGACACTCCCTTATTCTTCTACCTTTGGTCTCAATCTTATTGGAGATATAGCTACACGAGAGGTAAGATAGGTTAAGCAGAAGAGTGGTGGAGATGTAAATTTATCACTAGTTGAGGAGAGAGAGGGCAATGAGGAGTGGCCTAAGGAGAGGGGAATGGGTGAGTGCAGTGATGCAAGTAGGAAGGATGTGGACAGAGTCGTGAGTAAGGGTGAGAAGATGAGGAGAGAGGAGGCAATTGCAACGGTAATTGAACTCTTTTTCTCATTCGACTTTCAATATTATTTCTTCTAAGTAAAATTAAGATATAATTATTCTTGTAGTTGAGATTTTTGTTATTCTAGGTTTCCTATTGAGGTAAAATTACAACTTATGTCAGATAATATAGTCATCAGGAGAAGAGTTGTTTGTGATGTTGGCCCTCATGCGCGTTCTCATGACATGTGGCTCCCTCCTGAGACGGTCAAAGTTAGCATTTCTGAGGTCATTGTTCCCAGTGCTCCATTTCCCAACCCTGCCAAATTTATAGACACTTTGGCAGAGTGTGTAAGTGATATGGGATGTTTTAGATATGAAACTTGACACTTCTCCATGAGAGGAAAGTAAATGCATTTGATTATTTATTTATGTGTTTAACTGATTGATTAATGTACATTAAATATTTAATAAATGGTTTTCTTTTAGGATGATATGAAGCAGGTTGTAGTTGCACTATGTCTTGATGAGAGAGTGCACCATACTCGGATGTAGACATACCCCCCACCCTTGGGATCACACATCCTTCTGTTCACAAAAACACGAAGAGGTGTGCTAGATTTTATGAGTCATTTAGTTCCCTTTCCTCTAATAAACAATGGAGGAGATGATGACAATTATTATATAACATTTCTTATTATGAGGACCTTGATTACTTTAGATGTATATATGATGATGATATTACTATTTAATGTTCTTATGTATTCGTGTTTGATGTTTATTGTTTACTTTTCCATTCTTTATATATTGATTATGATTTGTGGTTTATATTAATCAATGAAATGTTATGTTATTATGGATTATGGATTATGGGTTATGGCTTTATGGTTTATGGTATATTGATTATGTTTTATGGTTTATGGTTTATATAGGTTCATCCATTTATGCTTTATTTACAATGTATAGAATATTTTGTATTCTTGTTATATGACATTCAATTTATTGTACAACATTGTTTACTATGAGGACCCTAATTAATTACGATGTAGATATGATGATGTTGTCACTATGTAATGTGTTAATTTATTAAAGAACAATATGTTATGTGATAATGGATTATGGATTATGGATTATGGTTTAATAGTTATATGCTTCTACCATGTATGTTTTTTGGGTTTTACGTGCATGCAAACTTTCATATATCTTCCATATATGAATCAATTTTGTTGATTATCACTTAAGATCATTAATTTATTTGAAATTATGTATGAATTATAACGAATATAAATTGGATTTATAATTGCAGGTTTCATGTATGTCCAGAGAAAAGTATACAGGAAAACGAAAGGCTACAAATGTAGAGGAGACGAAACGCTAATTTTTTTTTGAAAGTTCCAATTTTGGGTTCAAAAAGTATGCAAGGAGCCCTATACCCAAAGAAGGGGGTGTTGAAAAACAAGATGAGACTTTCCCACCATTAGGTATGCAATTAGAAATATAACTTTTAATGAAGAAGGTTGAATTATACAAAATCGAGTGTGAGAGACTTACATTGGATAAGTTAATTTTGGAGAAAAAGGTTAGGAAATTATTAGACAGGGTTGGAGAAATTTCCTCGAAGAAGATGGAGTTAGAGGTTGATGTCTAATGGTAGGAACTAGGAAATAAGAATTGGGAGACCATGCGTGAATCAAACAAGATAATGCCTGCAAATAAAGTAGAAAGCTTTAATTTTGTTCTTAAAATCCATGAACGTCACAAGGAAGAATGGAAGAATTTGTATATGGAGGCCAAGGGGTTACCTATTGAAAATGTACCAGTCACTCCCACAATAGAAAAATTTGTAATAAAATGTCAATGTTCACGTATTTGTTATTCTAGATTTCATGTACCATTTTCAATAGCTTAATTATGTTGTTTCCTATGATCTATTGGCTCATACACTTTTAATTCACTTGAATTTGATACACAAATAAGGAAAATAGATGTAATCTCCTAGACCTCGAATATTTTACCAAGAGTGAAGTGTTGCTTTAAAATGAATAAATGGAGAAAGAAATATCATGAAAACATCCTTCACATACCAAAAAATCATTATTCCAAATGGATGACTTATCTTAATTAACCTTACAAGTATTTTAGATTCATTTGATTGAATAACATAGTAAAATTTTATCTATTTATGTAAATTTTCCCTAATCCATTCAATCCATCTAGGAAACATCTAGATATTTTCTCATCACTTGGAGGTGTTATGAAAAATATCCATATATTACAAGAGTTGTCCTAGATTTGCTACGAATAAAAAATACATAATTTAAATATGCTTATAATTCTCATAAGGAATATAATTGTATGGGTTGAAACCAACCCCTAGAACATAGTATGAAAATCTAAATTCAAAAACTCAAATACATGAATTTTAAATGTTTTGAATTTGAAAATACAAATTTATTTGTCAAAATAGTTAACAACTTGACAACATGAAAATGTGTCTAATGATTTTATTTTCAATATAAAATGATTGTGTACTTTATCTTCAAGAATATTGTTCAACTTCTAATGTATCTAGAATTACAATAATTACCTATGCATATCTTAGAATATGATGCCTTGTAAAAGACATATACCTCAGACATTTGTGAGAGGCTTTCTTTGTCGGTTCATCTTCGACACTCTAATTTTATATCAAAAAAATTAGTTTCTAATTTTTCAAATTATATATATATATATAATTTAACATTAATTATGTTATACACATTTATATTGTTATATATTTATTTATTTTTCTTGAAATCTTTCATTATCAAAAGTTATATGAATTTATGAAAAAGTAAAAAATCTATTTTTTAATGTTAGGTATATCCACATCCACATATATACCAAAAGTCTAAGTTAAGTTGATGTGTCAAATCTAATTTTTGACTATAGAATGGGTGGGCCTATATATCTATCTGCCCCCCCATTTATCTATATGGGGAGAGAAGGATAAAGGGTAGTCCACTCCCCTATCCATATATAGGTCGACGGTATATCATCATTAGTCTAGGGTATGGTAGGGTAGTGTAGGGTGCCGACTCTAGAGATCCCCATGATCTATTATATCACCTATAGATTCATAAGGGGTGTCGGGATTTCGATCTATCGCCTATTTCCTATCAGTAACTAGAGGGTAGGTAATGACGACTCTAGATATAGGTAGTCACCCTAGAATCTCTCTCTATCTCTCTATATATATATATATCTAAACTCTATATATGAGGCCTATCTATAGTAAACCCGCCCCTTCCCCCTCTGTATATATGGATATGGCCCCTCTCCCTCTCTATAATTGATGATATTTGCATATCCATTTTTCCATTTACACAAAAAAATACAACTTTATGTGGGGTAAAAAATGTATCTCTCTAAAATAAATAGGATACTCAATCAAATACACAATTTTGGATTTGATGGGATCACAATAAAAACATCTAAGAACATGTACAAGGAATCTAATAAAATTTGAGTTAAGATTGATATAGTTATATACCTTATGCTCCAAAATTCATTATAGTAGTTAGAATAACAATGAATAACCCATAATAAACTATTGGATAAGTAGTTTCATGCTTACAAGTAATATTAAAATTTCATTGTAGTTGTTGACACCAACACATACATATTTTTTAATAAAATTATTGCTTTTAAGACTGATGCATAAAACACAAATAATTTCAGTGATTTCAGGAACTTTCCAATTATTCCCTCTAAGTTTCTTCCACCAAAAAATATGTATCCATATATCTATATAATTTTATGCCTACTATACATTCGATACATATACTTTCCTTTAAGACTGATATACATTCCATATACATTTAGTTTCAAAACATCAACCTTCTCTTTCCTATGATACATCTCTCTACATATCCTCTACATATGCAACATATAACACTATAGATTAGACAAAATATTCATGGATTTATAATATACATATAATAAAATAATGTATTGTATTTAAGGACATTGAATATTCACTTTGCACGTACAAACTAAGTCGTTGAAAGACAAATGAATCAAAGAGGATTTGTTTCATTCATATTCGATCCAACTATTTTTATAGGAAAATAAATGATCATTATGCTAGTCTTTACCTCACATATTTTAGTTTTTTACGAAGTTAAATTCACACCAATAATTCAATGTTTTACGTGCAGGTTCCCCTTGTTGTGTTTCTCTCCTATTTGCATGATGGGTGTCTAGGAAATTTGAAACATTCATAGTCTTCAGCGAGGTTGTTCAAATCTTATACAATGGTTTACCTTTGAGTCACACTGCGATGCACATGTATTATACTGGCACTAAACAAGGGATGCATGCAGGGCGATGCATGTCTCATTAACATCTCTAATGAAAGCAAAATCTAGTACATTTAATACTTGTAGATCTGTCCTAAACCTCTCAACACATGCAATGTATGCCTATCGATTTGTCCCTCTGTGATAAGTGGTTTATCTAACACTGACTTCAAGAAGTCGCTACACATGTTTATCTTAAAATTTGAACTGGTTTCTAGCATCAACCCACCAACTATTCTTGGAGTACTTATGACAAATAACACATTATAAAAAGTTATTTAGTGTACCCCGCATAAAAAATATACATAGAATAAGATACCGATAATTTAAAATACAATAGTGTTTTTCAACCTCCTTGTACATTTGAAAACCAACCTCATATCATCCAAGATCCATGTTGATTGTTGATGTGTAGGTAGGGGACAATCTTAGCTGCTACACTCATTTGTAACATTGGGTGACCATGAATACACATTATCACCTACATATGAATGAAACATAAAGTAAATCTTATTTTTTCCATAAGAAACAACACTATAAATTACAAACACCATTAACAATACATGTTTAGAATAACATTGTACAACTTATAATAAGTGAAATACCATCCGAGCATGTTGGTTTCTCTTTCTCAAACACTAGAAAAAATTTTCTACCGCCCTCATTCACAGTGTTTGACTCTAAATAGGCATTACCACCTACACATGAATGAAACATAAAGTCAATCTTCTTTTTTCCACAAGAAACAACACTGTAAATATAAACACCATTACCAATATGTGTTGAAAAACATTGTATGACTTAAAATAAGTGCAATACCATCCAAGCATGTTTGATTGTATTTCCTAGACACAGGTAGAACTTCACTACTACCCTCATTCGTAAAGTTTGACTATGAATATGAATTACTACCTATAAATGAATGCAACATAAAGTAAGTCTTCTCTGTCCAATACACAACCTTGAAAGAAAAAAAACATTAACAATACAAACTGAAAAAAACACTATGGTTTTCAAGATGCCTCTAGGACAAAAGAAACCTGTTACCATCTAATGTTAGTGGTTTTTGATATGGCAAGGTGGGTCCATCCAGGATTGTGTCTTAATTTACAGTATTTGTCTCCACATATGTCCCATGGTTACCTGCACATGAATGGAACACAATTACAAAATGATAATTATTTCCTTATTGTAACTTATGCTTAGCAATTGACAGAGCTACTTGGCATATACGATATGTTTGAATTACCCTCCACTTCTGGTGCTTTAAAAGATGATCACCAAAAAATATTGCGTATGAAATTCTAATGCCTTCAAAACTTATCTTACATGTGTTTCCTCTCGTAGCCCATGCACATTCACATATATGGAAGGCACCACATTTCCTTACAAAATACCAAGTGTTGTTGGTTGTTTTACTCCTCGATCCTCAATTCATGTCCACTCAATATGAAGTGCAATGAAATATGTATTCGGAATACTTTTTCCCCTCTCAACCACCGCCAATAGTTGTCTTTATTTTGTGAAGTTGGTCAAGAAACCAGATTGTTGACAAATTCCTCTTGTGTTTGTAAAATGGTTCCAACTATGTACATACACGTGTGTAAAACAAATAGGTCCATCTGGTGAGTACATTTTTTTGTCTACCACACAAGTATTTGGTATTCAGATAACAGTGGTAGGCCTCGATGAATGCATTCATTTTCTGATTTACGTGGGTGATTTTAATTTATAATTTTTTTCCCATATTGATATTAAGTCAAGCATATGGAAAATAAACAAGAATATAATCCATCGTATAATCCTTTATGTCTGAAAATTACCAAAACCAAACACGTGAAGGATATTACTCACTAACACTTCCTTTGCTATCAGACCAAGTCTTCTTGAAGTACTCGATGAACTAAGTTTCCTCTTTGAATTTTTCAAGGAAGTTTTGAATCATTTGGAAGGTGTAACCTTCAAGCATTTCCATACCATACATGATGGGACCTAATATCTTAAAAATATTTCACCTCAACTCCTTACTAGTATAATTATATACATTTTTCAACCATGCCCTGTGCATGTGTCATAAACATAGAAGTACATGACATCCAAAAACACTTCTTAAAATAGAAGAATAAGAATTAGAAATTTCCATTTGGAAAGTGAAGCGCTTCACATGATTTAAACATGTTATAGAAATTTAACTTTCCTAATGCCTTGGATTTCAACAGATGCATTATCTGTAATGAAGGCATTGATCTACAAATCGGTCTAAAGAAGTTTTCCTCATTTTTGGACCTCTTCCAACAAACCGTAGATATCTTCAATCTTGTTCCTCGATGGAACATCCCATGCTACAGGCACCCCAACCTCTTGCTCATAAAAAAACAAGGTGTATAATTGGTACTACAAGAAAAATGACATTGAAAGTAAGCATCATGTGCTATATAACAAAAAGGGAAGAGTATTAATGATACAAAAATAACAAATCTTTTCAAAATTCGTTTGGATTACTTATGCCATATTTATTTGTGGTGAATGTTGAATCTATGGAGATTATAGAATTGTGTGAATGTTGTAAAATTCTCTCACACATCCATGGTGTTTGCAACCCTATAATGAATGGAATGGTGTATCTATTATGCCGTTGATACAAGAAAAATAGGTCCCTCTCCTCCACATTCCATAAGTTCATACTCATGGCATCATCAACGTGGTTTTGAGACCACTTGGAGAGAACTATTTTCTATGCATTGATCACATCCTTTCTTGTTAGGAATTGGTCCCTCTTATTCAATATACCCGTCAAGAAGGGATCCTCTATATGTTTTTGATATACCGTGTCCACAGGAACACCCATCAACAGAATATTTTCAATGTAACTTTTACATTCACTTGATAAGTGTGTGGTAATACGAACACAAGGGTCATTGATAGTGTCATTTACACCATGACAACAGTCACCATTTTCATCACAATGAAATGAATCATTGTATATTATAATAGTGACCTCCAGTCTCACATACATCACCTTCACATTGAAGTGGCATTGACAAACCCTTTTATTTTGATGCCTCTTCACTCTTTTACCTGTTGGTGGCTTATTTATATTGTCCTTAGAACCATAGAATACCAATAGATGCAATTAAAACATTAACATCATATGCCATACGAATGTTTACGAAAAACATTTACAAAAAATAGTGTACCAAAAGGTACGAACTAAGAATATGTCTTTGTTGTATACTCATTATAATCAACTTTATCAAATACATGTTTTGTGTGGACAAAAGTAGTTTCAAAACTTTCAAGGGAACCTTCTCCATTTACAAATGCCTTGAGTCTTCCAAGTAGAATGGCTACAAAAAGGTCGATGTTAGGTTCATCCCCGATTGGGGTCAATCTCAATTCTTCACCCAAGAATTAAATTTTATCCTCTCCTATGTCTTGGAAAGGAAGACTGTACATGATTTCCCATTTGTTCCTCCTTCCCATCCTAAAAAATATTACATGAATTTGGCATCGTTAATGAAACAATGCAATATTACAAACAAAAGGGAAACATAAAATAAATTAATATATCATATATCTAATGAAAAAGATGACATTGTAATCTATGGGAAAAATGATATCATGACAATCAAGGACCGACAGAGACAAACAATCAATAAATGAGTGTTATTTCCATTTCATAGAGCTAGATAAACATGCTAGGAAAGATGGTTGTACTTTATTTTCTTTGATATGGATTCAATATTATGAGTTTTCTATAAGTATTGGCCATATAAATTCAAGGGAATCATTGAATTATTCATGTATTTCATCACAATGATGATAAAATAGAGCTCAACGCACGAATAGAAATAACATGACCTTCTTCCATAAATTGTAATGCAGTAAAAGCAATCAAGCTACCTAAGTTGGGAGTAAGCTTGATACAAGACTCCATTTTTTTGGAGGATATGGAGATTAGTTTGGATAAGTCATGGTTTTTGTGTTATTATTCTCTCTCTTCTTCAAATTTTGAAAAACACAATATGTGGAAAACATACCATTTTTCAATATGTTAAAAAATATAGTGTGTTTTTCAACATGTGGAAAACATACTGTTAAATTTACACATGTTAAAAAACACAATGTGTTTTTCAACATGTGGAAAACACATTGTGTTTCAACATGTTAAAAAATGTAGTGTGTTTTTCAAAATTGTTTTTCAACACTATGTTTTTCAAGACTTCACTACTTCTATTACCTATAGAGATTATTCTAGATATTATTTTACAAATTTTATGTATTCCAATTCCAATCCTACAAACATTTACTAACCGATAAAACTAAAAATTACTAATATTTATAGATTAATTTTTTTTCCATTAATTAGGACTTCAATAAGGTTGTCTTCTTCTATATTGAAAAAATGAATAATTTCACTAAACAAATATCCTAATATAATTTACTTGAAAGCAGAAGGGAGATAATTTATGTTCAACAAACTTTTCACACAAAAACCATTATTGGACAATTCAAATTTTGAGGATGAGTAGTCCAAAAAGAACACTCAGCTTGAACTTTAATAAGGGAGAGAAGAATATATAATAAGATTATTAATTAGATGCAAGAAAAAGATATATAATGTATTATGAGAATAACTCACGGGGGGTTCACTTAGTAAAAGTATGGTATAACACGTGCATTCGAAGGGTATTAAAGAATACCCTTAAATCTAATTTTTACCTCTAGTTATTCAATTGATAATACCCCCTCCCATTATATTATTAGAATGAAAATACCCCCTATTTTTTTAATGTACCTTACTTACCCATTTTTCCACGATAATTTTATTTACCCCTTTTTATTTCTACCCTAATATATTGAACATAAAATATATCATATTTCTCACTCATTTTTTGTCAATATGTGTTTTCTTTCGAAATATATTTTGAAGCCATTCGAGACCTCTTACAAATTACCTTATAAATGTAAATCTTTAATCATTTATTAATAGTTCTTTAAATAATTAAAATGATGAAATAATATCACTTGTGTTGAAAAGCATACTCAATCCTAGTTTTCTACCATCTTATTATTTCTTGGTTAAGAATCTCTTACTTGAAATTTCTTTATTCAAAAAGAGATTATAAAATTATGACCACAATCATTAAATTGCAATGTTAAGGTATTTAGTTCTAAAAAATAGGGTTCAAATGTTTTAGTTTTATATTAAAATTAAAACTCCTTTTCCTTTGGCCCGCTTATCTAACCTACCCCCAATACTTGATTCAAAATATGAATAAATTAAACCCTTTCACCCCCTCATGTCTACTAATATATTGACTTTACTTTTATTAATTTTAATTACCTCAATATGAACCCACGTGCTAGGATATTGCCTAGTTAATGAACCCCCTGTGGAATAACTAGTGATCAGAAAAAGGGTTATAGATAAACCTTTATGATGAAACAAAATGTTTTTAAGCCTAGTATTTTGAATCTAATTAGTGTCTTACCTCAATGAAAATATTTTTTCTAATTTTATTATGAATAATTTATGCATTATATTTAATTATTTAAAATGTCATTTAAATCTCGTAAGTTTGGTTTTCATTATTTTAAATAAATGATGTAAAAACTCACCTAATGTATTACACTTATTTTCAAGTATTGAGCTTACCATGCTTAAGAGTTGGTTTCTCATTAGGGAATTGGAATAAATTTCACATACTATTGTGATGGCGTAACCATGATTTACTTTCATTCCCAATCCATGTGCTTAATTAATATTTATGTAGAGACTTATAAGTTCATAAAACCATATATCCTATTGTAATATTATATCAATACTCATCTTCAATTTTTTGTTTTTAAAACTAATATTCAATTCTGTGATAGATTCCATTTATTGTCTTAAACAATAGAAATCACATACAAATATAGTTATCTTCCATTATTCAAAAGAGATTGCATGTAATGTTGAATACAAGGTAGCTTTTAATTATATTTCTGTTCAAATGCATTTTATTTTACATGATACTTCTATTGAATTGAATCTTGTAATAAACTTTGACATGTGCATGAATTAGTTACTAATTCGTTGACATATGAGTTGGATACCTTCTCACTTTATCACATTTAATCTAAATCATCTTCACCTTTTTAAGAGACACTCCATTGTTTATTTATTTGTACTAATTTTGGTTTGAAGTTCATGGAACATCCCTTAAGGGAAAGTTTCTCTTGGGTTTCTATGAAAAACATTTTTGATTGTTAACAACTCTTGTAAATATTCATAATATATTTTAGTTTTAATGTAAATTCTATTTATGAAAACTTATAGATGTATGTTTACACATTAATTTAACGTAAACCCTATAATGCTAAAATAACAAACTATAATATTTAGTGTAAACAAAAAATCATGCATTTGGGTACATTTCTAGGTCCTAAAAGCATGCTAGCATTTACATGATTCCTAAGCAAGAAAAATAGTGGTTGACAACTGTCTTTGGACTCTTTTATTTATCTCTTACTTTCTCTTTGGTCTTGCACACCTTACATCCCAGTTAGAACTTAACTCATTTTTCTTTCATGGCTTCAGACACCAACGCCCAACCAGGACAACAACGCTCAAGCACTCATGTCCCCTCTGGCCATCCTTGACCCTTTTCTACCTCACTCTCTCTTTTTGGGTATCTTTTATATTTTTGACATCTTTTTCACTTATGGTTCAACTTTCTAGTTGTCAATAACGAAATTCAAACAAGGATATCATATGAATACATAGTTATGTTCAAAATATAGGACCAAACACTAAACATTACTATCATCACATAAGCTTGCATTCCAAAGGCATTAAAGCACTCTAAAGACATTCGTCTAACATACTTTCAAGAGACAAGGGATGCATACTTCTCCATACATAACATATGAAGTAAAAGTATATTCAATTCCATCCACACATATTATTACATCACTATATTCTAGCTAAAGCTCGATATCATTTGTGCAACTTGCACGAGGGAATCATAGGGCATCATTTTTACACACATACACAAGAACTACGTGGAGTTTGAGATGTAGTGCAACACTTAGTCGTAAGCTCACTCTCAAGGGTGACTGCTGGGGTCAATTTGACTCCCCATTCTACATTTTCCTTTTTAGGTTTGATGCAGTTTGTGGGCTTGAGTAGGTGTTGGTGAGGAAATTTGTCAATATGGAAAATTAGGTGTTTCCACAAACGTTCACGGGGCTACGCCCCTCTGCATTGAATGATGTAGCTTTTGTTATTGAATGTAAACTAATCTAATCTTATCTATGGATGTGGGTTGGTGAAAAAGACCATGGATCACACAGGAACAATCCAATGAAATTGTGGCAAAGTGATTGTACGAGGTACAAGGGAGGAAATTACAACGATGTGGTTGAAGGAGAGAAATTAGGAAAGGAAGGTTATTGTTGTGAGTAGGCCAATTATAGAGTTCATGCCCAATAACTGGATTAGTTTGACATTCAATACATAAGAAATAAACAATGAATTTAGTGGGACCAATGAATTAAAGAAACAAAGTTACTCATATTTATCTATCAAGGGTGCAAAGTTCATTTCCAACACTATGCTTGAAAAGTGCATAAAAGAGAGATATATAAGAACACATAAGAAAGGGAATGGAATGAATTTAGCTCTTATTTCTTGTACATTGATGATATAAAGCTCAAAAATAAAAATCCACAATTTCTACAACATAAATGCTATCAAAATCTAGCATTTTCAGGATCCTTTGGAATGGATAAGCCATCCCAGTTTATAGCAATGTGAATTGACCTCTCATCTCCCCTCACATGACTCTTCATGTCCATATTCCACTTGTGACCTTTCATTTTGTTTGGCAGAAAAATAATAGCCTAAGTGTTGGGTGCGCGAATGTAGGGTGTGGGAAGAGTGCGCGACGCTACAATAAGGTTGAAGTGCCTAAGAGCAGGACTTAGCCATTTTCATTATAGAGGCTATTTTTGGAGATAATGTGTTGAGCACACAAAAAACATGAAGACTTGTGGTTCACGCAAGGGTATTTTGGGAATAAGTATTAGTTCGAGCGTCATGCATGGTTTAGTCTAATAATATGATTTCTTCACTGAGTTATCTATAGGAAGTATATATTTATAATACTTGCATGTTTTGTAAAGGTGCATGGATATTATTAGCATGTAGTCTATTTTAAGAAAGCGCATGGTGCAGTGAAAGGAAAGTCACCGCCCCTTTATATATGTATTAATTTTCACGCTTATATATATATATGTAGTATATATATATGTGTGCTAATTATTGTAGAGTTATGTGGTTAGTTATGTCACGTGTATGACTCATGAACATACTTTTGTAATGTATGAAGCTTATGTATTTTACAGTATTTAATAAAATGGATCATATATTATGGATAATGGTGTTATACATGACTAAATCTGGTGCTTGCATGATAAAACTTATTATACTCATTGTTTAGTCTAACTTTCATAAATCCTAGATCTAGATCTTGTTATGCAATGTGGATTGATTGTTATCTATCATGAATATGAATATGTGTATATGCACCATCATGCTAACATTTTGTACAAGAAACTCTAAAGAAGGGCCATAAACCTTTGTGTTCTTCTTGTGAGAACTCATTTCAAGTTGAGTGATGTGTCAGCACGCTTGGGTCATATATAGTGAATTCTAAGCTACATCATTAGTTCAGCTACTAGGGCCTCTTTATCAGTTGTTATCAGGATGTTTCATGATGAAGATTTACCGGTTGACCTTAGAAAGTGTTAAGGAGTGGATAGTAGATCTGGAAGAAGAATACGCTTGGAGGTTCAACACTAGATCTGAGTTTAACACACATGTGTGGGTTGAGTGGAATCAGTATGACTGCTTATATGATATATTATTTGATATATTTTCCATTAAAGCTATACAAGTGGCTGGTTGTTTATGCATCTAAAAGGAATTATAGTTTTCCCACACTTTTTTAGATCATTAAGAATAATTTCAAGACCTCTATGATGCTGATTTGATTTAGATGTGTGCATTGTGGATACTTGTGTTCCATGGTCTTCTGAATAACTATATTTTGGAGTACAAAATTTCTACCTAATCTTGTTTGTAGGTTGTTGAGCTTCAAATTTTTACGTTATCCTAAGGGACCATATTTGCATGGAATTCCATTGGGGATCAAGATCCTGATGGTAAGCTTGAATTTGGAAGAGAAGTCGATGCTTGACTAAACCCCACCACATGTAGCAAGGACAGAGAAACAGGTGTGGTTAAATATGGTGAGACCTAGTGGAACAGAAAGGAAAAGAGAAGAAAGGAATGGCTTAAGTTCAATGAAGTACATGTAGATGGATTTAGAGAAATAATGCAAATTTTTAGAATGGATGGCCTTTTGGAGAGAGATGGCTTGTGAAGGATTTGGAGCTCACACAAAGGAAGTGGATCTAGAGCATATGTAACTCTCCCATTTGGGAAAGAATGACAGGGAAACTTCCCTAACCTCTTATGAGAGCGTGCCCCAATAGAGATGACATGGGTCCATGAATGTGTACACATCTACATCTACCTAGTGACCTAGCCCTTATGCACTTAGTTTTCCAGTTTCCACTACAACCAGTAATCAACAAGTTATTTTGTGCACTAGAGATATTGAGAGGTATAGTTCACTTCTCAACAAGTTTAGGAGTAAATAAAATAACAAGTACATATATGGTCTAGGAAGACTTCTTCATTGTTATTTTTAGGTCCAATTATAGGTACCATTTTCAGGTGCATGTTGTCGGCACAGAATGCAGACACACAGAACTCAAGACTCACATCTGGGAGTAGTAAGATTTCGTAGACAGTAGGAGTTCAGTTTAGCACCACATATTGGGACATAAGGAATTTCATCCTCTAATTCAATTCCTATTATAGTGGGAGGATTAGGAGGAATGGGTGGCTCAGGATCTAGTGGATCTAGAGGTGGGGGAAATACATAGGGGGTTATAGATCCGGTGGGCACTGGTCCTCACTAGCCCCATAATATTTACATGGAGATGTCACTTTGTCTTCCAGAGTATAGAGGAATAGAAGATGCTTGCTAAGAACAGTGAATATGTACAAGATATTGTGGTGTGCGAAAGGAATTACCACCTTCAAAGTGTAAGGAAAGTTAGTTTGTAACTACGATGTTACAAGAATGCACACACATAGTTGATATATGAAGATTGACCCTTATCAGACTTGTGTGGATTATATGGCATTGTGAGATGCTTTCCTCAAGGAATGTTATATCCCTAAATTTGAGCAGAAAAGTATAAGCACACTTAAGCCTATCAAGTAGGTAAATAATGTAGATTGTTTGGGAATATGATGCTCATTTTAAATCACTTCTATCTAAATTATCTTAATATATCCATGCCAGCTAGCATGCACAGTGGTTCGTCAGAGGCATGATCATGCCTTTTAGGAGGGTGCTCTCACATAAGACCTATATATCTATCGCATGAAGCGAAATTGAAGAAGGTCTACGTGCTAAGGTAGTAGGAAGCATAGACACTAGAGTGAGTCCATTCTTGGAAGATTAGATTATGGAAATGGAAAAATAGATGGATAAATTATCAACCAATTCAGTGGATAAGACTCGTACAGTGGAATTTGGTACACAGATTATGAAGTAAAGTGGCATACTAAAGATATTTGTCCTCATAGACCAGTGCACTCCATGTTGTCGGATTGTGAGATATTTCATTTAGACCACAATGCAAGCCATTTTCCATTGTTGTAAAGTGCACGATAAGGAAGAACTGTGTCCTGCTAGCTATAAAATATTATGGTTCACAACTCACATTACTGAAGATTTTAGGTTGATTGATCAGAATCCATGATGTCCATTGATATTGGTATTGGATAGATTAGAGTTGAAAATAACTCTAAGGCTAGAAGTGAGAAACACAATTAAGATCATACTCAAGGGTCACTATGATCAGAATGAAGGGCGCTTTGAGGGAGGTCTTGGTATAGGTCGATGGATACCATGGTGGATTCAGAGGCCAAGGCCACGACAGTGGATGGGGTGAGTTCCCTTATGGAACATGTAAAGGAGATTTCAATCAGTGGAATTTGATCACAAAACCATCTCATAGTAGTATGGAGAACTAGGATTTGTTTTTCAATAGGAAGTGGTGGATATTGTAATTGTTTTGGAACATCTATGAGCCTAGAAACTCTATTTAATAGATGCCTGAGTTGTGTGGATTCCCTGACCATTACAGGTGTGAGTTTCCTCAGAACATTAATTTTTATTTTTGTGGAGAGAATCATAACTATGAAGAGTGCCCAAATTTATATGAACATCTGAGAAAGAAGCATACAATAGGAAAACAAGGGCACATGGATGCTTAGAGTACAACGCGCCATGGAATACCATTAGATGTTGAAAGTTAGAACTGGATCATGAGATGGTACCTATTAATATTACTACATGTGTTGAGGCTAGCACACACTAGAGACACATTGCAACATAGAAGCCTACCATTACAAAGGAGGAGGTTTGCAGATGCAAAAGTATCCAGACCCTACACATTAGAAGGAGTTTTATCAAGAAACCATGGAGGTAATAAAAAATCTACAGGGTGAGATACCATTTTTAAAGGAATAGTCATGGAAGTTAGAACAGAAGAAGGCATAGCTGATATTATCTAGATCGGATATTGATAATCTAAAAGAAGTATGAAAAATGTATACGTCATGAGAACATTTTTCCATTATTAGAGAGTTGGTTGAAAGGTAAATACTTCAGGCACTTGGTATTGAGAATGGAAGGAATATTTTGTATGTTAATGTCTATCCTCATACCTTGGATTATGACAAGGATAGCACTCTAAATGTTTTTATGGATGGTTGGATTTTGAATAATATTTTGATTGACATAGGCGTGGAAGTGAGTGTACTTACTTTAGATGTATGGGTTTAGATAGGGTAGACCTTCATTGCAGCCATCTTCTAATATACTATTTATGGAGAATCGGACTAAGGCCATGCCAAATGGAATCTTGAATGACACATCAATTACTATACAAGGGGTCAAGTTCACTAGGGGATTTTGAGATTTTTGTGCTTGGAGAAACGGACAGCTTCCCAGCTCTACTTGGGCACCCTTGGTACTTTGCAAATAATGCTGATTTACATTTCAATAAGGGATATACTAGTTTTGAGAACAAGGTGGAGTAAGTTATTATCCCTTTGATGGATGGAAAATCTATGCACCTTATGTTAAGCCTTTAATTGAAGAAGACCTAAACAGAAGGTATGTGCACACCATTCAAGATTCTGGAAGTGCTTGAGAAACCTAATGAAGGAATTCTCGAGTGGGATGATGCACATATTTCATTAGTGATACTACAAGCATTGCCTATGACAGTTGGGCACATGGCACTTATGAGATAGTTGGGCATGAGGTAAGAAGTAAGAAGAGTAGATGTGTGCATAAGCAAGTCGCGCTTTGTTAGGCGGTTAGGCAACAACCAGGTACCTCGGTACACTGGTGAAGGAAACCTTGATGTATTCCTATGGGTTATGGAAGTACAGTGGATGGATTAGGAGGAAATAAGGAACATATTAGTCTATGCCTTTCATGGGATAGCAGTGCGCTGGTGGATGGTTCATAAGATAACCTCATAGAATGGAGATAAGTGAGAATTTCCCTGTCAATAATGTTTCTCAGAAGTAATGCACCTACTCAGATCTTTGAATATCATGGTAATAAACATGTTGAACAACCATGCTCAGTAGTGTGAGAGACTCTTGACAGAGGGGCAGGAATATTTACCACCTTCTACTGTGGGTGCACAACACTCTATTTCACCTTGTAAGCCTAGGCATGTGCATGGTATGTTTATGCGGAGTTAAATAGAGAGACTAGAAATTGGAAAGAATTAATTACAACTATAATCCAAACTTTTGACTATTTTTCCACTAAACCTCTAGTGAATGAGGCATTATAGGTTATGAAGTGCTTGACTATGGGAGATATTGGAAAACCTAAATAACTCCTTTAGGAGTTATTTGGTGAGTCAGACCCAGTAGCACACTTTGAAGAAGTAGAAGAGACAGATGTAGAACAACTTGAACGCGCTTGCCTAGAGAAGGAAAAATGAAAGATGGTCTACATGATGGATGATGCGGAAGTGGAAAATTATGGACATAGATCATTTCAGAGGGTACACACAAGGTCTTATACAATGCAGATGAAAAGGCACATGCCTACCATTAGCCTATGAAGACACATCAAGTTAAAATTGGAATAGATGTTAAACCTAAAGAGGCCATCATTGGAGATTACTAGTCTGATTCTGAAGTGACTAAGATAATTGATTTACTACGTGATTTCCGGGACATGTTTCCTAGGGTATATCATGAGTAGAAAGGAGTGCATGAGACTTTGGGCGAGATGAAGATTAAGTTGAAAGATGGTGTGCGCTCGGCTAGGAAGAAACTTAATAGGATAAACCCTAACGTGGACGTAAAATTTAAAGAATAAATTGACTAGATGTTGGAAATCTGGCATCATTGAGCCCATAGAGGAATCAGATTACGTTAGCCATATGGTAATCAGTATAAAGAATTATGGAAGTATCAAGATTTGTGTGGACTATAGGGAGCTGAATGTTGCATGTGTGATTGATCCTTTCCCTACACCATTTAGTGCAGAAATATTGGAAGGCATTGTAGGGCGCAAGATTTATTCCTTTACAGATGGGTTTTTCTATGTATCATCAATTAAGGATTGCTAAAGAAGATCAAGAAAAGAAAAATTTCACCACTGACTAGGGAAGTTTTGCATACATAGGGATGCCATTTGGATTGAAGAATGTGCTTGCAGTATTTTTGCAAATTTTTCAAGGATTCTAGGAATTTATTTTCAAGTTCTTGTAGGTTTACTTGGATGATTGGACAGTGTATGGAATTTTCAAGGATCGTTATGAAAATTTGAGGTTAATGTTTGAAAGATGCAGGTAGTTTAGTATCTCTTTAAATATTAACAAGTGTGTATTTTCTACACCTTTTGGGGACTTTTCTAGGACATATTATCTACAAAGAGGGTTTGTTAGTAGATCCAGCTAAGATTGTAGTTATTTTAGGCTTGGAGGATCCTACTAGGCAGAGTGAGGTGCAAAGATTCTTGGGCCACACAAGTTATTACAGAAAATTTATCAAAGGATATGCTAATATTCTCATGCCCTTGGAGGAGTTATTAAAAGGTAAAGGAAAGTTCTATTGGGGAGAACCGCAACAACGCATGTTTAAAGTGCTAAAGGAAAGGCTTACCATGACGCCTATTATACATTTTCCTTCACGAAATATACTTTTTCATGTACATGTGGACACTTCTGGAATGGCCATTGGCACAATTCTAGCTCAGTCTAGAGAAGGTATTATGGATCATCCTATTTTCTTTACTAGCAGAAAGTTGACTCCAGCGGAACAAAATTATACAACTACGGAGCACAAGGCCTTATCAATGATCTACGTGCTACATAAGTTTAGGCATTAATTTCTCGCAACTCCTTTTTTTTTATACATATCACATGGCATTGAAATACTGTAACGAACTGTTACACCAAAACCTCAAGGCGTTAGTGAAATCCACACATGAGGATCATAACATCCCACCACGCTTCCGTATCTCAGACCTCGGGCTAGATTTACGCCCGTATAACGGGACCACACCATGCCCTATACGAGCCTTGGGTGAACACTGCAATGCTATCATAGCTACCCGTGTCGGGACTCGAACCTAGGTGGTCGCTCTGATACCACTTGATAAGAACTTTGCATATAATAAATCAATAAATTGCAGAAGATAATAAAACACAAGAGATATGGGGGGTCACGATGCCCTAATATCAATATATGCAGAATAATACCCTTAAGGTAGGGCAACACAGTACAATTCTCCTTAAGGAAGGAGTAACTCCACAATCTCCCAAGATGGGAATCCACTTCGAGGGGGACACCTCCAATATACCTCTACCAAGTAGAAGACTCAACTCATACATACCTTCCCTCATAATGATACTCACATCCTTTAAATAGGATGGGTAACACCTAATCCCAATGTAGGCCGACCCATTACCCAATATAATTAATCCCTATGTGAGCCCATATAACTAACTAAGGGGATGTGTGCCACATGTCGGCATCTCCATCAACCCATATACATTATAATATTATATCCCATGTGAACCCATACATATAACTAAGGGGATGTGTGCCACATGTAGGCATCTCCATCAACCCATATACATTATAATATTATATCCCAAGGTACATAACATTGCCTCCCTCTTTGACATGTTTCATCCCCAAAACATAAGAAGAATCCATATAATGAGTGTGCTTTAAATTATTGCACACTTGTCACCAAGCTCGATCATCCAACCACCCATATGAAATCCTAGTAGGTGATGCTGCTCCAAACCTGATTCCATATTCCATTGTGCTTTTCTGATTCCATCATGGTCCATATGTGTTCCTCCTCGGCATCCATGCATATCCATAATGATTATTCATGTGATTCCATGTCATACAATTATTGTTCCATTTATTCCATGTATAGCCAAAATTATTACTCCTCCAATTCCTTGTATATCCATATAGATTGCTGACCTCATGTGTCCGAGCATGTCTCCATGATGTTTTCCTCTCATGATGATATGGGTGTCTATATGGTGCAACCTTAGTATGTGCAACCTTATCGATCTTTTCCTCTACTTTCTTTTCCTCTTCAAACTTGTTTGTTATTTCTTTTTTCTCTTGAGTAAAGAAATTATATTTTTCTTTTTCATCATCCTCTCCTTCTAATTCATCCTTATTCCCTTCTTCACCATCTTCAAATTCATCTTCATGATCCAATTTTACATTATTTTTTTCCTTGCTAACTGTGATATCTTGCAATGTAATTTTCTTTTGCTTGTACCATAATTTCATGAATTTATTTTGCACATTGATATTAATTGTTCCCAATGTCTCTAATTAAGGATATCAAAGAATAATATCCATACCATCCATATCTAAAGCATAAAAATCTGAATGTAAAACATATTTATCCATAAAAAGCTTTAAATCTTCAAAAACTTGAATTTTCTTACCATCCATTTGAGATTCCTTAATATGCTTTATTTGCACATGTAGATTGTGAGCTACATCCATATTGATGAAGTTATATTGGCTGCTAGGGTTTATGGAAGCAATTACCTTTTTTCTTTGAATGCACCCTTTAAACTGAAATATTGAAGCTTCCTTCCTTGGAGATGCACTATCCCGTGTAGCAACTTCATCATCAACATCTTCTTCTTCTTCTTCTAATGTTGCTTCTGATTCTTCTTCTTCTTCTTCTTCTTCTTCTACTTCTTTTTCTTTTTCTTTTTCTTCTTCTTCTTCTGCTTCATCTTCTTCTTCTTTTGTTGTCCATCTGTCCATGAAAACTTGTTCTAGTTCCTCCAAAGACCAATTAGAATTTTCCTTTTCTAACTTAGAAAACCAAATATGTGCAGGGCCACTAATCCACAACTTGAATAACCAAATATCTGATGGTTTAGAGAATTTATCCCTAAATTTGTTCCACCATTCTCTAGCAAAAAAAGCTACCATCCCCATGATCCACAAAACTAGGGTTTTAGGAATAAACCCTTTTGATCAAAACTTTTTCTAATCCTTTCGGCTAAAGTTTGGCCAAAAATAAAAAATCACAGAACACAAACCCCAATTTAATGTTTGAGAGGTTTCCGAAAATGTAAGAAATTTAGAAAAATTCCTCAAATTGCGGCCTATGGAGCAAAATAGTGAAAAAAATAAAAATGAAATAAATCTGACAAAATAGATCCAAAAATTATGAAATTTTAGTGGTATCGCCTTTTAATATATTACCATCAACCCAAAAAAATTGTTTCCTAATTCGTCATTATTAAGAAGATATAGACGAAACCATAGAATTAGGGTTTCAACCCTAAAATAGACACAACTTTTGTAAAAAAGCTCCAAAAAATATGAAATTCAGAGGGAAAATCAGTTGAACTATGTATCCACTCCCCATAAAAAATTTCTAAAAAATTCCAAGTTTATCTCAAGATATAGATGAATCACCAACATTAGGGTTTCATCCCACAAATTGCCCGGATCACTGCTCTGATACCACTTAATAAGGATATTACTTGTATAAATAAGAACATATACAACAGAATAACATGAGAGAACACCAAAATATAGATAAATGATGACAATATGCTCATATAATAGCTTTTCCACTTTGAGGGGCAACCTCCAATACCACTTCGAGGGGGTAACCTCCAAACCATACAATAACACTCCAATACTCAATATGATCCTTAACTACAACCTTCTAACCTCTATATATACCATTCTAACCTATGGCCAATACTGAGGCCGACCTCCTAAGTATAATAAATCATAAATGAATGATATAATAAGATAAAGGGATGTGTGCCACATGTCGGCATCTCCATCAACCCATATACATTATAATATTATATCCCAAGGTACATAGAAAATACTTGGTGAAAAATATCGTTTTATAGGGGCACATATGCCAATGGGTTCTATTATTTTAGGAGTTTGAATTTACAGTTGTGGTAAATCTAGGTAAGAGTAATTATGGTCCAGACCATTTATCAAGGATTCAATTAGGAGAGGATTGAAGATATAATTACAAATGCATAGTTGTAAAAATTAAACCGCACACCCTTGCATTTTGGGGATATTGTTGTCTTCCTATGCACAGGTATGACACCCAAAGGGATGAATAAATTGGAAAAGAAACCACACCTTTCATGTTGATTAGTGGAGACTTATACAAACTAGGTTGAGATGAAGCTTTGCACCAATGTGTACTGGAGCATGAGCGAATGAAAATTATGGAGGAGGCTCATGGTGGCATTGCAGGTGGACACTATGCAGGAGATGCCACATCGTGTAAGATTCTACTAGCTGGTTTATGATGGGAGACCTTATACAAGGATTGTAAAGAATATTGTAAGGCATGTGATCACTGTTAGCACCTTGGAAAACCTAGGAAGAGAGATGAAATACCTTTGAGGCCTATTACTAGTGCAGAACCTTTTGAGAAGTGGGAAATTGACTTTATGGGTCCTATTTCCCTAGTTGAGCATAGAACTGTATTGTACTACATCATCACTTGTATAGATTATCTTTCAAGGTGGGCAGAAGTGACACCTATAAAGGATTGTACAACAACTACAATGAAAAGGTTTTTGTGGGAAAATATTCTTACCATATATGCATGTCCTTTAAGTTTGACAAGTGATAAGGGCACTCATTTCCTTAATTACCATTAGGATATTATTGGATGAATTTATGGTTGCACACCATAAGACAACACCCTATCACCCTAAAAAAAATGGGACTATTGAGGCTTTCAACTAGATATTGAGAAAAAATTTGACAAAAAAATTGTGATGTTGGAAGGAAACACTGGGATGACAAAGTGTTTGTTGTACTTTGGGCATATAGAACAACCTACAAATGGTTGAATAAGGCAACACCATTTAATTTGATGTTTGGCACAGAAGCATTTCTTCCCATGGAATTCATGTTACCTTCTTTGTGTATTGTGCATGCAGGAGGTCTGGCTGATGAGTAAGCATTGGAAGAATGAAATGACAAGTTGATATAACTAGATGAGAGGCACGCCGTAGCACAATGGAGTCAAGCAATAAAAATCCAGGAAAATGGCATGACACGATAGGAATATTAGGGACAAGAAGCTTGAGGTTGGGAAGATGTTACTTCTATATGGTTCAAAGTTTCTGTGCCACCCAGGCAAGCTTAACGTGTATTGGTTGGGACCATATGTTATCACTCAGATAACTAACTCAAGAACTTTCTAGTTAGAGGCACTCGATAGGACACGGTTTCCCGGTTACTTTAATGAGAGTAGGCTAAATCCCTACTATAAATAAGCCTTCTTGGTGTTTTTAATAAGGTAGTATTGTCAGCTAGATTAGGTTTCCCTTAATGCATTCCCTTTATATGTGTTTCATTCATCGATGCTATGTTTTTTAAATTTATTTCAATGTTTTGTGTAATAAGCGCGCTTGCGCATCGGAAGCTGATTATTAATTTAATGTTTTTGTGTAGAGGACCACACATACCCTTAGTGTGGGGTGGATAAAGACGGTTAGTCTGGTACAGAAAGGAAACAAACTCACGGGTGACTGTAAAAGGGACATGATTTCATAATTGATGAAAACTTCAAGAGGATTTCTCAAAGTTAAGACCATGCGTAAGGCGATTAGCACTCAATATAACTCAAGGAGGATGCAACATTGGAGACTACGTATGTTGGGTCACATTGGATAAATACTTTGGCGTAAGGAAGCGCGGGTAGAGGAGATATGTGACGAATAAGTAGTTGACGTGCCAAAAAATTATGATAGAGGTGCAAAATATTGAGGCGCGAGATTTGCAGGTGCATGAAAAAGAAGTGAAAAAAGCATGCAAGAGGAATTAATGCCATGTACGGTTGTACGTAGAGAAATTAAGGAAGGAGATTTTTGAAACTTATGATAAAATCTAACATTTGCAATGTCATTTGTTACCTTGTGAGTTTGAAGAAAATTGAGAAGTGCAAAGAAGAGTTGAAGATGACAAGCACTCTATAGGTCGATTGTACCCAATAAGATTTGAAGCACGTTGATTAAACATCCAGACATAGAAGTAAGATTCAAGTGGTGGTGCATGTGTGCAATAAAGGGGGTTTAGGCATGACTTGGGTCTGCAGCAGCAAGGGTTATGTTGCACTTGTGGGATTGAAAGGAACGATGGCACCACGAAAGGCTCCAGTCATGGAGAAGGAGGTTGATGATCCAATAGAAGAATGGTTGGTTGAAATGCTTTACCCAGAAGAGGTGATCGAGGGGTGGCCATGGGAGAAAAAAATAACACAATTTCAGGTTTTAGACATTAAACATCGAACTGAGAAGTACTTGAAGGACATTGCTATAGAACTTTACTGGAAAACTAACCGACGTTTGGAAAATGGCACTAGGATTTTAAAATCCTCTGTAAAGAAGTTACTCAACAACATGGGATCATGCAGATCCTTGAGTTACCCTATTTTGAAAATCCTGAGAAATTGTAGCAATGACTCATGTTACATGTGCACGAGGACTTTTTCTACTTCGTGGGTAGGAGAATGTGGATCACCGCCAAACTGATTTAGAAGGTGACATGGCTGCATAACTCAGGCTCAAATATTTCTGGAGATTTATCAGATGATGGGGGAATCGACGTGATGGCCACCATACATCAGTACAATAAGGGGGTTGAGCATTTCAAGTGACCAACATTGTAGATATGGCCACCAGGGTTGCAACACACTTGGTATGAAGCAAGTTGGGTGCCACTAAGAGGTGGAATGAGGTGAATATGCATTGGTTGCACATAGCACACAAAATGGCAAACAAAACATACTACAACATTGCGAGGTAAATTACAGAGAGCCTAGTAAATGAAGCACACATCTAGGTAGTCAAAGGTGAGAAGATAAATTGGGGTGCTATTATGTTATTAGTTATATTCAATGAAATCAACCTACCCAATGGACCAAGGGAAAAAATTTGGGAGTTCCCTTTGGAAAAAAAGTCCCCAATAAATAAATTTGCAAAACAAACTCTACACGGAACTATTTTTAACGCGTATAAGGAGCACCTAGATAAATGGTTTAGGAGGCTGCGTAGGGAATTTGAAGGAGAATGAAACATTCCACATGAACTACCCAATGTGGTGGATGGAGAGTTTGAGTTTGTAATCTACCAACATTTAAGCTTGGGGTGCTTCCATATGCATTCAGGTGAGAAAAGCCCATGGTATAAGTTTCCATTCACTTTTTTTTAAAGATACTTCAAGGATTATTTGAACAGGTTCCATGGTGTGCACAAACTCCAGTTTGACGCGGATAAAGTAGACGCAACTATCCAAATTCTGTGCAAGACTTATATATGGTCAGGGAAAGAGGCCTATGTGTAAACCATGGAATCAGACAATGTGGACATCACACTGGAGAGTCTGGTCATAGGATGAATTGAACTAGCGTGCATGTATATTTATCTGAGGGCAAGGTTCAAGAATGACAAGGTGGTAAAGGGCGCAGATATGACACTCCTAGAACCTCTAAAGAAGGGGAAGATATTGGGAACATCCAGGAAAGTTGTATTTGTGCCCCCCACTCAAGAAGATCTAATGGCTGCAGGGTTAGAGAATGTCTTGGAGTAGGAGGAACAAGAAAACAATGCTGTACTAGATCATATAAGGAGATTACTACAGAAAACATGCAAAACCAGAGAGACTGGTGCAAGGACCTCATATCTAGTGAGGAGGTCACCGCACATTACTCCTGTAAAGTATGAGGAGGACGAGAGGAGAAAGCACTGAAGATATGTTCCTGTAAAGGATAGTGAGGAGGAAGAGTCCCCTCAGTAAATCACACAGGAGAAGGGAGCTATGAGCGAAGTGAAACTTATGGAGGAGGCTCTGGTGGCATGCAGGTGGTACCCTATGAGGAGACCTGCCACATCGTGTCAGATTCTACTTAGATGGTTAGGATCGGGAAGACCTTTACAAGGATTGTAAGATATTGTAAGGCGATGTGATCACTGTTCGCACCTTGGAAAACCTAGGAAGAGAGTATCGAAAACCTTGAGGCCTAATTGACTACGGTGACAGAAAGAACCTTTTGAGAGTGGGAAAATGACTTTATGGGTCCCTATTTCCTAGTTGAGCATAGAACTTATTGTATACATCATCATGTATCGCTTCTCTTTAGGTGCGGCAGAAGCAGTAGACACCTAAAAGCGATTGTACAACAACTACAATGAAAAGGTTTTTGTGGGAAAATTTCTACCATATATTGCATCTCCTTTAAAGTTTGACATATGTGATAGGGCATCATTTCCTTAATACCATTAGGGAACTTTGGCTGAATTTATGGTGAACACCATAAGACAACACCCTAGCAACCCTAAAAAAATGGGACTATTGAGGATTTCAACTAGATATTGAGACAAAAAATTTGACAAAAAAATTGTATGTTGAGGAAAAAATGGGATGGCCCCGTGTTGTTTGTACTTTGGGCTATATAACAGGACTACAAAGTTGAATGAATAAGGGCAACACCATTTAATGTGATGTTTGGACAAAAGCATTCTTCCCAGGGCATTCTGTTACCTTCTTTGTTATGTGCATGAAGGAGGTCGGAGAGGAGTTAAGACTTGGAAGAATGAAATGACAAGGTGATATAATAGATGAGAGGCACGACTTGTAGCACCCATGCGAGTCAAGCAGCAAAAAAACTCCAGGAACAGGAACATGGCCTGACACGCTAGGAATATTAGGGACAAGAAGCTTTGAGGTTGGAAGATGTTAATCTATATGGGTCAAAGTTTCCGTGCCACCCAGGCAAGGATAACGTGTATTGCGTTGGAACCTATGTTATCACTCAGAAACTAACTCACGAACTTTACTAGTAGAGGCACTCGATAGGACACGGTTCCCGGTTTACTTTAATGAGAGTCGGCTAAATACATCTATAAATAAGCATGTCTTGGTGTTTTTAATAAGGTAGTATTGTCAGCCTAGATTAGGTTTCCCGTAATGCATTCCCTTATATGTGTTTCCTTCCCGCTGCTTATGTTTTTTACATTTATTTTCATGTTTTGTTGTAATAAGCGCGCCTGCGCATCGGAAGCTGATTATTAATTTAATGTTTTGTGTAGAGGACCACACATACCCTTAGTGTGGGGGGATAAAGGGACGGTTAGTCTGGTTTAACGAAGGAAACAACCCCACGGGCGCTGTAAAAGGGGCCCTGCTTTAATTAATGGATAAAACTTCAAGAGGATTTCTCAAGGTATCGACCATGCGTAAGGCCGATTAGCACTCATATAACTCCAGGAGGAGCAACCTTGGAGATCTAACGTCTGTTGGGTCACATTGGATAAAATACTTGGCGTCCGGAGGCGGGTATCTTCGCATGTGCCGACTAAGTAGCTGGAAGTGCCAAAAAATTAGTGATAGAGGTTGACCAAATCTTGAGGCGCGAGCTTTCCGGGTCATGAAAAGAAGTGAACCAAAGCCATTGCAGGGGCCCTTATGCCATGTCCTTTTTGTACGTCAGAAATTACGGCAGGAGCTTTTTGAAACTTATGATCAAAAATCTAACTTGGACAATGTCATTAGTTACTGGGAGTTTGAAGGAAAACTGAGAAGTGCAAAGAAGAGTTGAAGAGGACAGACTCGATAGGTCGATTGTAACCAAACGCTTTGAAGCACGTGCTTCAACCCCTCCCGACATAGGAGAAGATCAAGTGGTGTTTGCATGTGTGACCAATAAAGGGGGTTTAGGCATGACTTGGGTCTGCAGCAGCCAGGTGATGTTGCACTTGTGGGAGTGAAAGGAACGATGGCCCCACGCCAGGCTCGCAGTCATGGAGAAGGAGGTTGATTGAGCCAATAGCAGAATGGTTGGTTGAAATGGCTTTACCCAGAAGAGGTATCGAGGGGTGGCCAGGGAGAACAACTCACACAATTTCCGGTTTTAGACCTTTAAACCTCGCCCTGCGCAAGTACTTGAAGGAAATTGCCTATAGAACTTTTACTGAAAACTAACCGACGTTTGGAAAATGGCACTAGATTTTAAAATTCCTCTGTAAAGCCGTTACTCAACCACATGGGCTCCTGCCGCTCCTTGCGTTACCAGTTACCCTATTTGAGAAATCCTGGGCGAATTTGTGAGCCAATTGATCATGTATGTGCACGAGGACTTTTTCTACTTCGTGGGTAGGAGATGTGGATCACCGCCACCCTGCTTAGCCGGTGACATGGCTGCCATAAATCTAGGTCTCAAATTTTGAAGATTTATCAGATGATGGGGAGGAATCCGAGGATGGGCCACCTACCCAGTAAATACGGGGGTTGAGCATTTACAGTGACAACTGTAGATATGGAAACCAGGGTTTGCAACACACTTGGTCCTTGCAGAAAGTTGGGTGCCCTCGAGGTGGAATGAGGCGCTAGCCCTTGGTTGCCCCTAGAGCACAAAATGGCAAAACAAAACATATCCAAATTGCGAGAAATACAGGAGAGTCGTCAATGCAGCACCATCAGGTTCTTCAAATCTGAAGATACTTTGGGTTTTTGTTTTGTTTATTCAGTCGCTTGACCAGGTGTGTGTCCACGTTCCAGGTTTTGGACGGCACAACGTGTCCCCCTGTGAATGTGTACCCCACACGGCTGTGCCCTTCGTTGCCACAATACTTGTTGCTATTTTGCTATCACTCTACGGTTGTTGGGTTCCCAGGCGTTGAGTTGTCAAGGAGAGAGGTGCAGAGAAAGGAGAGAAAATGGTTTAGGAGGCTGCGTAGGGAATTGAAGGAGAAATGAAACATTCCAATGAACTACCCAAAGTGGGGAGGAGAGTTTGAGTTGTAATACCAACATTTAAGCTTGGGGTGCTTCCTAGCATTCAGGCGAGGCACAGCCATGGTATATAAGTTCCATCACTGTTTTTGAAAGATAACTTCAAGGATATTTGAAAACAGGTTCCATGGTGTCGCACAACTCCTCGTTTTGACGCGGATAAAGAGAGCAACTATCCCCATTCTGGCCCACGACTTATACTATGGTCAGGAAAGAGGGCATGTGTAACCAGGGAACTCAGACAATGTGGACATCACACTGGAGAGTATGGTCATAGGATGAATGAACTAGGCGTGCCATGTATATTTATCTGCGGGCCAGGTTCAAGCATGCACCGTGGTAAATGGCCGCAGATATGGACACTCCTTAGAACCTCTTAAAGAAGGGGAAGATATTGGCACACATCCGGAACTGTTGTATTTGTGCCCCCCTCCCGCAGATTCATTGCTTTGCCGGTTCGCTCTGTCTTGGTAGGCGGCCCCCCTGTCCGCCCCGAAAACCAATCTGTACTTAGCTTCCTATAAGGAGCTTATCCAGAACCCATGCACCGACCCGAGAGATGGTTGCGGGCCATCCCTTCTCGTGCGGCGGTCCCGACCTTCCTCCCGGTTAAAGTATGAGGAGGACAGGAGGGAGAAAGCAATGAGAGACACAGGTCAGTACAACTGCCTGACACGGGTCTTCCCGTTTTTCCAACTGTGCTTGCGTATGTTGTCACAAAGATGTCGCCCGTAATGACCAAGCGAAATGTGCTGCCCCTTTCCGGAGCTATTGTCAGTTTCTCGCCTTCGTCTCGTGTGTGCTCTTTATGTATTGACCCTGTGCCCGCCCTTTGTTTATCTCACGAGGCGTGGGGAAGGGGGGCCTAAACGGTGACGATGTCTCGGCAGTGCCGTTTTTGGGTTTGCCTTCGTCGAAAACCGCCTTTGGTCTTGTTCTGTTGTAGTCCGGACGCATCTGCATTTTTTGTTATTCTGGTGTTGTCTTGTTCGAGCTTACTTTGGCGGGTGTAGCCCCCGCGTAGCCACCGCCTGCAGCAGCTTTTACTTTTTTTGTTAAGCGTGCGACGCGCGCTCGGAGAAGGTGCCAGAGGACGGTGGGGAGAGACGGCGTTATAATATGGAAAACGAGAAGGAGACAGAGGTATGTGGGAATCCTTTTTTTCAGAACCGTTCGCCACTTGGATGACCAGGGGAAAATTATTCACGCTCACTTCTAGAGTACCTTGTCCAATACACAATTATATGGCTGGGATTATATGGACCCAAAGATGGAAAATACGTGCACTCACAAGTGGTTTTCATGGAGTATGTAGACTCACATGGATGAGTCTGATTTCTATGTTTGCGAGGAGGTGTGTAGCTCGAAGAAGATGAGCAAGGCGCCACATCCCTGTCATATGACCACCAAGCCCACACAGTTCTTTGATGAACAAGTGAGTAATGCGCTTGTTAAAGTGTCCACAGAGGTAGCGCACTGAAATATTGATAATGTGACAACCATAAGGGCACTCTTGGAGGATAAGAAGGATAAGGACACATAGCACCCAAGAGCGGGATAATGCAGTGGCCGAGGCACAAAATGTCAAGAAGATGGCCAAGCAGATAGCTGATGAAATCTTGCAAAAAAGCCCTAAATTTCAGAAAAAGGTGCCAAAAGAGTTTAAGTCGGAACTACATTATTTGGGCACAATAGTTTGTTTGCTTGAGGATGAACTAGTGCGCCTCCCTAAACCAAAGGATGCTGCAGAAGAAGCATCAAGGGTCAAGGATTCAATTGAAAGGAAAATATCCAGCTATGAGGCTATTTTACAAGCCTTGAGGGATGAAATGAAGAAGGTAGATTCAATATTGGTCATGTGTATAACACCTGATAACATTGTACAAGCGAGACCAAAAACAGAGGAAAATAAAGTTATGCAAGAATCAAAGGATGAAACACTCAGGTGCACTGAACGAATTACACTTGTAGAAACAAAATGTGATGCATTGAATGTTACGAGAAAGTAACACATGAACTGAATAAAGAACATCGGGAAGTTCATTACTGTAAAGATGGATGTCATGTAAGGGATGGTCTCAGGTATGGCCAACATCTTCAAAATTTTGAAGAGTGAGGGTAGAAACATGACTCTAGATGAGTTAGACGACATAGTCGTAGACATCCCTGATAAAACAAATACAACACTAAAGGACTGGTATGAGTTTGAATTTGAAATTCAAAGTGAATATCCATAATTCATTATACCAAAAGAAGAAAATGGTACAAAATAAGCAGACTCAGCGTATTCTTTGTTATTTATTCTTTATTCTTCTTTCATAATTCTTATTCTATATTCTTTGGAGCGACAAGGTGATTACCCATTTCTGGGGCGGAAATCCATTTTAGTGTGGGATAATTTTGGGTAGACAAAAAATAGCCTAAGTGTTGGGCGCGTGAATGTGGGGTGCGGGAAGAGCGCGCGACGCTATAGTAAGGTTGAAGTGCCCAGGATCAGGACTTAATCATTTTTTTAACGAGGCTATTTTTGGAGATAGCATGTTGAGCACACAAAATCATGAAGACTTGTGGTGCACGTAAGGCTATTTTGGGAACGAGTATCAGTTCGAGCGCCATGCATGGTTTAGTCTAATAATAATATTTCTTCTCCGAGTTGTCTATATGAAGTATTTTGTTAGAATACTTGCATGTTTTGTAAAGGTGCATAGATATTATTAACATGTAGCCTATTTTGAGAAAGTGCATGGGCAGTGAAGGGAAAGTCCCCACCCCTATATATATGTATTGTTTACATAGTTTAGTATGTGTTAATTACTGTAGAGTTATGTTGCTGGTTATATCACATGCACAACTTATGAAGATAATTTTGTAATATATGAAGCTTTTGTGTCTTACATTCTTTAATACAATGGATCATATTAGCTAGATAATGGTGTTGGACATGACTGAATTTGGTTCTTTCATGGTAAAAATTATTATAGTCATTGTTTAGTCTAACTTTCACATATCCTAGATCTAGATCTGGCTATGCAATGTGGAATGTTTACTATCTGTCATGAATCTGAATATATGTATATACACCATCATGCTAACATTATGTACAAACAACTCTAAAGAGGGTCCTGGTGCCTTTGTGAACTTCAGATGAGTGCTCAGTTTAGGCTAAGTGATGTGCCATCATGCATGGGTCATTTACAGTTAATTCTAGGCTACATCACATTTTCCATCAGAAAAGACATATGAAGTATTTCTTTTATAATTTTGTGAAAATACTTTTACAAATTTGAAAATATGTCACTTAAGTGAATAGGGAAAAATACAATGATTATGCTCAACGAAGAATTAGAAAGGGGAGATAAGGAAGAGGGAGAAAGAGAGAAGGAAGGAGAAGATGAAGAAAATCCACTCCTTGTGATGATCCAATAGAATGCTTGGATGCAGTCATGAACTCTGAATAAAGAACTTTAACCCTTTGTACGGAAAGAAGCCTCCTCCTAAATGGTGAACACTTGCAACTTTGAACTCTTTTGTACACGAGATACCTCCTTTTGAATGATAGACAATTGTAGCCCATCAGGTACATTGAGTGAAGAAGTGAGAAGCACTTGATCACTAGACCATTGTATATAATGAAGGATGTCCTCACACACTTGAACAAGCCATGAAAAGATGACACTCCCTTTTTACCAATCATGTATATGAATGAGGACTTGAAATAAGTTGCTTATATAATGCAACCATGATGCTTCTGCCACCTCCAGGATGTTGAAGATGACAATCTGACCACTTACGAACCTCCATAATAATGCGCTGACAAAGAGACCCGATGAAGACAATTTTGAGCATCTTACCTATTTTGAAAATCCTTGAAATGATGAAGCCACACCGCTCAAACACACCAAAAAGAGGAGTGATGAGTAGGTAAGAAATAGACCACTGAGAATATCAGAAGAGGACTCCCCTCGTTGAAAATTCTTTGTTATCTTGAGACACTATTACATATTTATGATTAACCATTCACATTGGAGAAATTGAATGTGCTTTGTTCACTCAGCCATGATCATTGATTCTGCCACTGTGGGAGAAATGATGGTGAGTGAAGCTTGAGGAAAAATCCTTCTTCTAGAGTGGGGAAAGGAGAATGAGACTATTGGTGTGAGTCACTTTTCCACATCATCGGGCGAGTCATCTCACTTAGGTGAGATTGTAGGTTCACGTGTCATTTAGGGGTCACCATGGGATTATCTTACACATTAGTGTGTCATTGCATCATATGCATCATTGGCAGTTACTTTTCTATTATGGGAATGTAATTCCACCTCTCCACTTGAGTTGTCACGATTGGAGCTGTAACGCTCTGATTTTTGTAAGTTATCATGGTGATTATTTTTCATAATGTTGTAACTGATGAAATGAAGGCAAACATGTTAAGATATATTTTAGATCTTAAAGGAATGTGTTGCTAATCTGGATTCTTGCATATTGTAATTTTTTTACATGGGACAGCAGTTATTATTGCTTGTATGTTTGCTGATATGACGACAGATCTGTCGTATGCTTGCTAAACTCTATTCACTGATTGACAGGACACCTTGAATCAATTCCATTGATCCAAGGTATGCTGTGGTCTTCTTGTGATCACTTTGTCGATTTACTTTTAAACCAGGCTGAAGGTTGATATAAGTGTTGCAGCACCTGATTTCAGTTATGAATAGCTGGCACGTAGATGCCAATGAAAAAGGTTCGAATCCTGAACCATACACTGTTGTAACGCCAGACTCCATAAGGTGATAAATGCCTAGATGTGGGTGGCTCAGGTATGTAGAACGTGGGACGAAATGTCCTGCACAGTGTTGAAATTTGATATCAGTCGGAAGGACTTAATTGGAAATTGATTAATTAGGTGTGAGGGGGATTAGACCCTAATCTAATCCTAAGTTCTACCTTATATCCTAACTACTATCCTAAGTGGATTTTTAAATTATAAGGGTGAACATAGACCTAAGTTCTATTAACCTATGGCCTAGGTATGAACACTATTGTTAATCCTAAACTAATCCTAACCTAAGGAAGGGGACGCAAAGACCCATGGGGGATGGAAAGGATAAGGATGGAAGGAAATTTAATAGGTAATGAATGTAGTCCTTGCGTGGACAGCGCCAAGTTTGGCGGGAACAAGAAAAATTTAGGGGAATCTAGTTAGTCATGAGACTAAACTTTGTTTTCATGCAAAATTTGAATTGGCAATTCGCCAACCCGAGTCAGCGATGGCGTGAGGAAATAGGAAAAAGGCAGAGCCTTTAATGCATTTAATTTTCTTGGTCTTCTCGACCAACCCGCCTTGGAAAGAGTATGGAGGAATTTTTGATTGTTCATTGTGTTTATTCAGATTTTTGGGAAGTTGCTCTGTATTTGGTTTTTCTTGGTTCAGTCGAACCAATAGTTTTTGGTTGCTATCTCTGTTTCTTTAGAAATTGAAGGCTATTTTCTGAGCCTGTAGAGGAAGGTGATTGTTTGAAAGCTTGTTGCTGCCGCCGTGGAAGGAAATACCTCTTGTAGACGCGGTTTTCTTCGAGCTTTGAGGAAGATTATCAGGCATGTTAAGCCCTTCTCTTTAAAACTACTTGCTTTGATTAAACGTCTCATTAAAATAACCCTGCTCTTCTGATGAAGGGGGTTTTGGGTTTATTTGATTTGTTGTCATGATTGAGATGAATATGGGTAGAGTTGTTTTGTCTTGCTGTTGTGATTTGAACTGTCTTTGCGTATTTATTATGCTGGAAATACAGTCCATGCTGTGTGATTTATTCGACCATAATGGGGGATTCGTTCTGTATGTTATGAAATTGTACAGGCTGTATGAGTTTGTTTTTCATTGTTGAGCAATTGTTCTTTTGCCAATATGAACTTGAATTATGGAACGTATTAACTATGCGAGTTGATTGACATTTTTTCTTTACTGAATTTTTAAAGGAAATGAGTTCCTCTTCCTTCTGCTGTTTTAGATTTTGAAGGAAATAAGTAACTGGGTTTTATTGAGCATTGTGAGCTTGGTTTGAAGGAAGTGATAGTAATATTCTTATTGCTGTACTTTTCTTTTGTAAAAATGGATGAATATGACTTGGGTATTCGTGAGAGTTGGAGAAGGTAACTGCTTTTCTTCAGAAATCATAAATGATTATATTTTCTCCTTGCTGTGATGGAAAATCGATTTTATAGTGTTTTGTGGATGCGGTTTGATCTTCTAACTCAAACTGTCATCGTGAAAACGAACTTGGCTTTGAATTACTGTGCAAATAAATGAAATATATGGGAATTGGCTTGCTATTTGAAACTGTTTTTAACTGTACCATGCTTGTGCATTTAATACCCTATGCGGGTTTGCCTTGATAAAGGTATTGTTATATAAATATTGTATCTTTTGGGTTCTGCGCATCATTGTGAAACAGGAGAATGAGGTTTTTGGATTTAAATGTTTGATCGAGAAGGAACTCGAACTGGGCATTCTTTTCATATGGTATATTGAATGAAATTGTGCATGCTGTGCGATTTGGTTTTGACATTGTTTCTTTTCTGGATTTAAAAAGAAAACGAGTTCTTCTTCTTCTGTTGTTTTAAATTCTGAAGAAATGGTAATTGGGGATTTATTGAGTATTATAGGTTCGGCTTGATAGAGATGACAGTGGCATTTAGATTGTTCCCTAAGTGCTATGTTTTTCTGTACAAACGGAATATTTAAATGTTTCGTGCGGTCTTTGATTTTGCACTGTCATTCAAAAAAAGAAATGAACTCGACTTGAGTGATTCTTGTTGTGTTTGAAGAAAATGGGTGTTTTCTTATTGAAATAGTTAAAGGAATGAATTTTTCTCTTTTGCTGTTCGAGTTCTAGAAATAACAACAATAGAGCTTTACTGTGCAATATGAGTTGGACTTGCTGTAGGTAACAACAATGTGCAAATGGTTATTTATGAACTGTGTGCGTTCATGGATATAGAAAGTCGTGTGAATAATTGATTAAGTGACTGTATAACTGTTTATTTGGTTAGAATACAGTGAAAGAAGTATGAATCCTTCTAGTACAGTAAGTACATAGTATGCATTCTTTATATTGCTTGTTCTATGATGGATACGATGTTTTACCAACTTGTTTTTGGTATTCGTATGAGCCTGATTTAAAAGAAGTATTGATAAGGACGATAAATTCTTCCTTGTTTTCATTTAAAGCTGAATATGAATGGAATTATTCTTTGCTGTTGGAAAGTGAATTTTGAATGGATTTTGTAATTTTCACTCTGAACTGTTATCTTTGATTGATGTCTTGTTTGGATTAAATTATCAGTACAGTCATGAGGAAAGGAAAAGGAGAGTGAATGGATAACTTGGAATAATGATCATTTCTTCTCTCATACAGTTGGAAATCTGTAATAATTAAGGAACAAATTTTGTATTGCTTTGGATTAAGCATCTACATTTTATTGCTGTTTGCTTTTCTCATCTGCACTTGATTGCTTGAAATCAAATGAGTTGCATGAACTGAAAGGAAAGTAATTGGTTTACATTTCAGTTAGATTTATCCTTTGATATTATAACTAATGAAAGGGAAGGAATTTGGTAGCATTTAATGTTATAACAGCAGTATGCATACTTGTATACCTAGTTTTTACAGATGTTGTAATCTGGAACTATTTGAAGGAAATTAATTTTGTAATGATCATTTAGGAAAAAGGACAGTAGTTCTTTGACTGATTGAGATGGTATTTAGATGATTCAGTTGTCATGCTGTTCATTCTTTTTGATACTTAATTCTAGATTGATGTTCATACTAACGTTTCATAAAAGCAGGGTTCTTTTATTGAGACAGTTAATTTGAAGCACCTCATTTTAATGACAAGTGCTTAATATGCTCAGTTCATTGAACTGACCCGTGCAAGTAATTTTGTAGATTGAACTTGAGTAAAATGAAGACATGGCTGTTTTCTGATACTTCTTTTGATTGTCTGAAGATGAATTGTATTGATAGTTTATTATTCCTCTACGAGGAATTGAGAAAAGAAGAAATTACATTCTTCTATCTTATGAGTTGTAATGCTGTTTAATATAAACCAAGCCCAGTCATTTGGACTGGAAAATGTATGGATTGATCAATACAAATACCAGTGTGATATTTTAATGACTATATCAGTTTGATATTGTTGATTAAGTTAGGAATATAATATTATCTCTTGATTTGGAATTATTCAATTGTCCTTGGATGGATTTAAAAGGGAATTGACATCTATTCTTACCTAAATGCAAATTTTACGTTGAAATGTGCAATTAGTTCATACTTGGGTTAAGATGAATTTTTAATTAACATTAAAAAGGATTAGGAAGAACATGATCTCATAACTGATAGGTATTCGGGATTAGCTTGAAAGCTAAGGAATATCAAATAACTTAGGAGCAGCCGAACTTCGTATTCGGACTCTGTTAATAGACTCGAATGTTAAATTCAGAAAGAAAGGATATGGGAAAAATATATCCAGGGCTAATAGACCTTAACTATGTAAGGTTAAGGAGAATAAATGAACATATTCATTAAGAATTAGACCTCATTTTAATGACGTCTAATAAGCTGGAATTCTGAATTTGTTTACAGTTGTGGAAAACTTGGTTAATTTTAATAGGTTAAACTTATTAAGTCTATCGGTAATGGGCTGCTTAATCCAAGGATTAAGAAAAGAACCAAGTAGAGAAAATGCAACCCTTCGATACGAAGGAGAAGATGCATAGTAAGCTAGAAGACAGATTTAGTCTCTCTTAGCTACATACAACTGTAACAAGAATGAGGATAAGGGATCAGCATGGCTACTAAAAGTTGATCTTAAATATTAAGATCATAACCAAATCACTTGAGCTGGATGTGTACTCTCGATGGGAGGATTCCGTAGGACATTGACATACGCCAGCTACAGCACGGTGTCTTCATGAAGGTGGGGCCTTTATGACAACACAATGTTATAGCTGACATATTACAATGCCCTCCCGAATTAAATCATCAAGATTACATAAGCTGAATATTAAGTTCTTGGCTGGGGATAGGAGTATGATCACGTATACGGAGTGACTCCAAAGGACTAAAGATAATTAGACACACGGAGTCATCTAGGGACGACACCGTATGTCTGCATATCTTTAGTTACCATGAGTGACTTCCTATACTCGTTCATATTGCTAGTTGGAGTTAGAGTGTGACCTTAAATTGGAAGGACTGGTAGGAACCAGGAAAGACCATTCTAGATAACAGACGAAGTGAGGTGAAGGACATATTCCGTAGGTGTGTATCACATCTAGGAATATGATCATGCAAAGCATGTGAAAATATTTGGCCAAAGTATCGCAAGTGCTGGTTACGTTGTCCTAATCACCTAATTTAAGATGCAGGATGTCAGATGAATATTAGTAACAAATATTCAGATAGGCTTCTTAAATGGATCACTTCGATAACCGGAAACGGTAAGAGAACCTTGTATATATATTATACTATGCATGAATGAACATGAAGGATCGGTAAGTTGTCGAGTCATGAAATGAGAGATCGTTGAAACTTCGAGCCATGAAAATGGGAGATCGGTAGTTCTTCGAGTCATTTACAACAGCATATGGAATCTGTTATATGATTGAATGGCACTGAATGTGTGTTCCATATTGCAAATATGTGAACAGAGAACATTAATTTTAAAAGGAAATTGTGTGTTCCAAACTGTATTGTTTGGGCAGAGAACAATTATTAAAACTTGAACGTGTGTTTGAATTATACAATTCATAACAGAGAACGTTGTATAAAACAAAAATAATAAATTTTTTTCCCTTGTCCTGGTATCTTAAAATGGGGATGTTACAGGAGCACTAGGGAGTACTCAACACCTCATATTTGTACACCATATCAGATCTATGAGATAGAGAGAGAGTTTGTGGATTGTAACGAGGTTCTGCTCATTTGTCAAATCTTTGCATGCACTTTTGGTTAATGCTCCCTCCTCCCAAGATATCTTCATGTTGTCATTCGCACATCCGTGGATGTTTGCGTCATCCCTCGTGATTCTCGTGTTTCGGGTTTTCAAACTCTCTTTCATGGTATCAGAGTTGATCTTGTGGATCTGTCCACTCTTCGGCATTTTCATGTGTTTTTCAGCTCTTATTCATGATATACAGATTCTCATGCATGTGTCGTAATGGTTATTACGACTGTGTGTTTATTGCATTGATTTTAGGCACTTTTAGAGTTTTTAGGTGTTTATGGTTTTTCGGATTTTTCATGTAATTTTCATAGGTGATTTTTAGTTCTGGTTGCAGTTTGAAGTTTATTGCAGAGTTTGAAGGTGCTGGTTGTGTGTTTTTTTAAAGGTTATTGAGCTGCCCTTGAGCCCAACTCGGCCCGAGCTCGCTGAGCTTGGAATTGAGTTCGATCCCCTAGCTCGACCCTCCTCCTCATACATACCTTAACTCGGTTGCTGCCCTTGACGTTAACTCGGTCTGGGTTTTGCATGTTTTTCATTACCTTTGACCGATTGATCTCCTCAACCACCGTATTCACTACTGGCTATGTTGGTTTTGCAACGGTTTGTTTTGCATCAAAGCCTTTGACCGCTTGGTTCATAAAATCCTCCAACTCCCGCTCCTTAGACTGTGTTGCTAACTCGGGATTTTGCCTCATGTTTCAACTCATGTATTTTGTTGCACCTCAGCCATTGTTTGACACCCGGTCTGGTTTGCTTTGCATTATTGGCTTTGGTGCTACATTATTTACCTCATGTTTCAACTCATGTATTTTGTTGCACCTCAGCCATTGTTTGACACCCGGTCTGGTTTGCTTTGCATTATTGGCTTTGGTGCTTTGTCAGTGTGTTGCTTGTTCATGGGTGGGGATTCTTTGTTTATAGTGAACAGACTATGCAGTCCTCTGTGCCCTAAGCTCTCACAGTAAGTAATGACACCCCCTGGTATTCCGTCATGTGTTGTGCGTTAAAGATCCCTGCGTGCGTGTGGCTCTGTGTATGATGTTTGCTAGTATGACTGTCTTTGGCTTTGGCATGCGGAGATTTGTGCGCTTCTTCTGTCGTCTTGGGGCTTCATTTTCCCCACTGTGCTCGTTGATGTGCATTTTCTCGATGCCACTGTTGTGTTGGTTCCTCTTGCTCGTTTCCCACTCCATGCCCTCTGCCTTGTAGGCTCGATCCATCCCTGTGGAATCACTACTGCGACTACCAAAGCATTCACACCACCGTGTCCCGTGCCCATGCTCGTGTCGACCATTACCTACTCACCGTGCTTGACGTCCTACGCGGGGCTCACCAGCTCGCTATTTGACTCGGCGTATCCTCGCTCTCCACTCAGCATTCACTGCGGTTGCTCAACGCCCTTTGTGGGTTCCCCGACACTTGGCCTCCAATTGGCAATCCACTCAGAAGTTATACTGCCGTTACTCGGCGTCCATTCCTCATTAGTGACCTCGAATGACTCAGTCCTCCACACGACATCTACCGCTCGGTGTAACCTCCCCTCAGTTTGACCCGGTGTCGTTACACAACATTCCCCACTGGAAACCTCCATGTGCTTTCAACAAAGACTCCTCATCTCGCTTACTATGTTTCCGTCACCGACTCTCCCGAGCGAGTTACAACCAAGCTGCGTGGCCCCTCTCCACCCTTTCGCACTTGAGACCTCCTTTTGACCCCCCACCTATAAGTTTTTTTTAAAAAAAATTCCGCCCTTGTTTTACATTGTAAACATTGTTAAAAAGGGAAATTATAAAAAAAAATCATTATTTAGGGGGGGGTAATTTTAATCGAGCTTTGTATATAGGGTTATTGGGCTTTCCTGGGCCACATTTTTTGGTTCATTGTATTTTATTGCTCTTATTCGCCTATGGCTAGTGACCACATTCTCCATAGCCTTGCAGAAAGAGAGCCTTCTCTTTTGGGTTGTGATACACCATTTTTTCTCACACTGAGTATTGTACCCTTGTTTTTTCTTTTTTCCTTTTGTGCTTGATTGTGTTTTTTCATCTTATTCTAACTAGGACTTCATTGTGGCCTCCACTTTTACACTACTTGTTGCCTATTGTGAGGTGAGTGGTCAAATACTCAACACAGCATGAATGCACCCTATTTTAATCATGCACTACCTTTTTAAGTTCCGCAAACAGGGAGGGTTACCATGATTCTTCTCAAGTGTCATGTTGTTTGTAGACATGTTATCAATTGATTTCAATGCCTTGCATTCTTGCACCATTCTTCTTATTCACCTTGCACTTTTTCTTCCCCGTTATGGAGGATTCTCTTTCTAGACTTAGGTGTCACATGATCACATTACAGTGTCCACCAATTCTTATTGGGAGAGTGAACTACACATGATGGCATCCTTTCATAGAACACTACTTCACCTTAAAGGGTCTTATGTACTTCATTCTTAGGTCAGTTCTTACACCCATTAATTCTAGTCATCTTGAGGACTCTCTCGAAACTTATGAGTATGTTGTTGATCACTTGATGTTATTCATCACTAGATGTCTGCATTCACATTGCAGAATCTGATCCTCCCCACAGCATCAGGCGTATCTTTCAGTCCCTATTTTGAGACCCTTCACATATTGCCTCTATTGTTACTATTGTTGATCTAGTTGTCTCCTCTTCTTATTCGTGTGATGGCAGTTCCACTGACACGGAATCACTTGGTTCTACTTCTGATGAGGAGGATTGTGTTCCCAATTCTGATGCCGAGAATACCATTGAGGACTCCTCTCCTTCTCTCTCTATTCCAGAGAGTGTTGACACTTCCCACATCTCATCAGATATCAAGAAGTCTCATTCTCAGCCTCATACATTCATTAGACTAACCTTCTTTCCACTTCTAGTGTGAAAGGACCTTTCCACTCCTCTTTATTCATGCATGGATGACTTATACTTGTCTGACATTACTCTTCTATTTATCAAGCACCCTCATTGGGATAAGTATCTTCCCAACCTTGGTCATCTATTTACAGTATCAACTTGTGACGCACTACAAGTTTCTCATCCTTCTACAAGTGTTTCTGAGGATTCCATCATCTCCTTTGTTTGGATTTCCCCTTTAGGGCCTTTAGGGACTCTTATCACTTCCACTTTCAGGAGACCTTTATTGATCCACTCTTACTTGTGTATACCTATTTTTTGTGGGGGTTTTCGTATTTCCTTCACATCTTTCACGAATCCTTTCGACATATGTTCCTCTTCTTCACTATGATAGTCCTATGCACGTGGCATTACCTTCAGTTATTTGGTGCTCACTTGCTAGACCTGTGTTACACTTTCATGGACCAGACTCAGAGTTCTTTATGATGTTACCTTCATTTTCCTTCATGGAGTGGGTAGAATTTCAACACTCTATTTTTTTCCTTTCTAAGGGAAGGCACACATATTGTTGTGGGTGGCAATTCTTCAGTCCAGAGGCTAAGGATCTCATCATTGACACTCTTCTAGGATACTTCCTAGAGTTTTAGAGTTCACATTCGTCCATAGCATCTTCTGGCTTCCTCTCATCTCCCTCTTCTTCTCTCTTATTATTCTTTCTGAGAGATTTCCCTTTTATACATGGGTTCTTTATCAGACTCCTCAGTGGTCAAGACCCATCTTTGGCATCTTTCTTAGATTAGAGATTCTTTTCCATCTCTTATTGTGGATTTTTTTCCCACTGGGTTTTTCTATATAGCTTGAGATCCTTTGTTGGCATGGATACCTCATCAGGATTTAGTGTCAGGACTCATCTTTCTCCTTTCTGACTTACCACCTCATCCTAAGTTATGATGAAGGGGGGTTTTGGTGTGAGTCATTTTCCACATCACTAGCCAGGTCATCTCACTTAGGTGAGGTCATAGGTCTAGGTGTCATTTTAGGGTCATTCTGAGATTCCCTTACATGTCAGTGCATCATATGTGTCATTGGGAGTTACTTCCCATTCAAAGAATGTAATTTCTCCTCTCCACTTGAGAGGTCATCATTATAAGCATTGGGGATTGCTCATCACCCTTCATATGTACATCACTTCAAATCTATGAGATGTTTGAGGTGTTGAGTTTGTAACGAGGTAAAAGGAACGATAACTAGATCATACCAAGCCAAGAACATAGATGTTAATCAAACACCATGATCAATAAGATGAAAGTAATTCACTAGAATAACTTTACATAAACCTTTGCAAACAAATGAGCAGCAATATCATATATTATTATGGAACTCAATGAAATATAATGAGAATGGACCTTGCTTAAATAGGCAAGGAATAACAATCTAAGAACTAGTCAAGGTCGTAGATCAAGCCATGAATCAAGGAAATAACTAGTCATCAAAGAACTAGTCAAGACAATAAATTTAGGAGAGAACTAGACATCAAGGATCTATTCGATACCATAGATCAAGGAAAGAACTATATCTAACAACTAGATAATATCTCCTAATATCTAAATAAGATAAAAGAAATATCCACACACATAAGTAGGTGAAGATAAATACAATAAAGGTAAATAAAGTACGTAGGTGAACATGAGTTAAGGTAAATACCTACTCTAACACCCCCCCTCAAGTGAAGCTAGGGGACAAACTAGAATTGGAATGTCCACAATATGAGTCTCGATAACTAGGCCTGATGAGGTACTCATGTACAATAACTAGGGAAAAAGGGACACCACAAGGTACCCAAAACCAATAACAACAAAGTAAAGAGAGTAAAAATCCGCTCCAAGGCATTCCAAGAAGCTCAGCTTAAAAAATCATACAATGCTAAAGAAGTTTGGTGTGCACTATGGTTTGAATCCACTACTCGATCACAAAACTCAAAAACAAATGACACTGGGCTTCACCAGAATAGCTCCATATAAGGAGACTATCAACAGAGTGATGTCGAAAGTGTAAAAAACACCAAACATAATTTGATCAACTGCTGCAAATAGGTGTGTCACAATCTAAGAATAATAACCAAAGCAACAAGGCAAGGACACAAAATCAAGAGTGTCATGATCCAAGAAAATTCAAGGTAGTAAGGCAAGGACACAAAACCCAAAGAAGCAGGATCAACACCCACACCCTCCCATACTGTTGAATGGGTGGAGGGATGCTACAAATCTATATGAGTTTTCAAAACAACTATTTGAACACTAACAAACTAACACTGGACTACACCAGAATAGATCCCCCAAGAGATACTGTCAACATGCCAAAAGTGTCAAAAATACAGATACAAAATCTCTCAACAAACAAGAGAGATACATTACACATGCTAAAGAAAAATGCTCAAAACAAGAAGCATCACAATGTAGAAGGTATAGAAAGTGGAGCAAGAGGTCGAATGGTGGAGGAGCCACACTTGTAGAGTCCTCTCAATGAATGCCTATATCACCGCCACGAGGGATCAAATATCCACCCCAAATCAACACGGATGGATGAAGAAGATGCATGTATATGACTTAGTGCAAAATGCACAATGGGTGTATGCAAAATAACATCAGAATGTGTGTCAAGTTGATCATGTCTTACAGCTACAATCTCGGGTTTCTCAAGCCTGAGTGAAGATGCAGAACTCATGTGTTGCTCATGATCCTCAAAAAGAGTCAAATGAACAAGCAAAGGAGCTATTTCAATGTGTGATCCCAATGAAGTATCTACACGAAAACAAATGTCACTGGAGAAAATTCCACTTAACATGTGGAAGAGGGGAAACAATACCCTGTGAGTTTCATCCAATACCTCCACCATTGAAACCCATAAAATGGATCATGCAAGAACTGAAAGCAGTGGTACGCTTCTCAAAAATGCCCTGTAGTTGAGTAGAAATAGAATACACAACATGTGGTATTGTAATAGGCACAGATGTGGAAGAGCATGTAGTAATAAGCCTCACAGGTTTAGAAGCATCAAGAGCAGGAAAAGGCTCAGAGACTAATAGATCAATGTTAGTAGGTACAGGAGAAATAGCTACAAGTGGACTAGAAGCATGGATATGGTTGTCCACAATATCATGGTGATGTTGTATGCTAGCAAGTTGTTGTTGCAGGGAGTGGATTATTGTATCCTTATCATGAATAAGTGATTGTAGATCAATCCATAAATCAAGGAAATAACTAGTCATCAAAGAAATAGTCAAGACCATAGATTTAGGAGAGAACTAGACATCAAGGATCTAGTCAATACCATAGATCAAGGAAAGAACTATACCGAACAACTAGATAATATCTCTTCTTAATATCTAAATAAGATAAAATAAATATCCACACACATAAGTGGGTGAGGATAAATACAATAAAGGTAAATAAAGTACCTAGGTGAACATGAGCTAAGGTAATTACCTACTCTAACATGAGGTTCTTCCCCTTTTTTTGAATCTCTGTATGCACCTATGGTTGACACTCACTCTTTATGAGATTTTGTCACACTACCCAGTTTACACCTTGGTCGATGTTCACGTCATCCCACATGATCCTCATGCTTTGCATTTTTACATTCTCCCTAAAAAATTAGTAAAAGTATACAGCCCAAGCTTCGTTTGGTCTATTAAAATTTTTCAAAGCCTCATGCAACAAATTTCTCTGTGAAGGAATAGAAAGTACCTCCCTAATAGTGATGTTAAGGTTTGTTTTTTCATCTGGTTGACAATGCTGAAAGGAATAATCCCTATCTTAGAAAAAAATTTCAGTACTACTACATCCTCTTTTGTACAATAAACATTTTTCATTATAGTATTGGGTTGATTTTCTTTTCTCACAACTTGAATATCATGGACACTAGATGATTTACCCACTACATATTTTCTTATTGTTGTTTATGGACGAGGTTGGGAAATTGATGATTGATCTACCATGAGCGTTTCCCCTTAAATTTCCCTCTTCTTATAACACTCTGATTTTGTATGCTAACTTGGTGAATGTTTTACATACTATTATAGCTCTTGAAATGAAAGCAAACATGTTAAGATATGTTTTGATCTTAAGAGAATGTGTTGCTAATTTGGATTCTTGCATACTGTGGCTTATTGCATGGACAGTAAATATTGTACTTGTATGTTTGCTGATGTGACGACAGATTGTCGTATAATTACTTGCTCTTGTGCTGATTGACAACATACCCTGAATCAATTCCATTGATTCAAGTATGCTGAGGTCCTCTTGTGTTTTCTATGTTAATTCACACTTGAACTGGACTAGGATTATTATAAGCGTGCAGCGTCTGATTACAGGTGTGAATAGCTAGCACGAAAATGCCAACGACAGGGATTCGATTCTTGAACCCTGTACTGTCGAATTCGGGACCTCGTGGGGCAAGAAATGCCTGGACACGGGTGGCTTTGGCATGTAATCGGAAGGACGGAACGTCCTGCTCTGCGTTAACATGGATGTTAGCAAGGGGTTGGATGGAAGTTGTTAGTGTTAGTGGTTAGTGTGAATTAAACCTAAACTAACCCTAAGACCTAACATACATCCTACACTACTATCCTAAGTGGATTTTTAAATTATAAAAAAAAAAAGGGGAAAATAAATCTAAATCCTAAAACCTAAGGTCTAACTAAGACCTAGGTCGAATGAACTATGTAACCTAAACTAATCCTAAGCTAAAGGGGTACGCAGACCCTTGGGAGGAAAGGGATAAGGATGGATAGGAAGGCATTCATTGGCATTTATGAACTGTCCCTTCGGGGACGGCGCCAGTTTTGGCGGGACAGGTAGGAGATAGAGGTATCTATTTGGAAGCTTGGCTAAATTCATTTGCATGGAAATTTGAAAATTGGAGACTTGCCAACCCAAGTGGAGGTGGCGTGGAAAATAAGGAAAAAGGGCAAGCCTTTAATGCATTAATGGTTTTTGGTCCTCGCGACCAGCTCGCCTTGGAAACAACATGAGGGAATTTTGATTTTCATTTTTGTTGATTCGAGCTTTTGCAAAGTTGCTCTGCATTTGGTTTTTCTGACCTGGTTCGGTCGAACCAGCTCTTGGCATTCGACATTTTGTGGAAGTTTTGAGGCTGTTGATAAGCCAAGAAGAAGGAAGAAAGTGCTGGGAATTTGTGTTGCCGTTGTGGAAGAAAAACGCGGCAAAACGAAGCTTTCTTCGAGTTCTGGAAAAGAGATTACAGGCATGTTAAGCCCTTCTCTTTAAAATCTTTGCTTGATTAAATGTTTCATTAAAACAACCCTGCTCTTGGGTTGGGATTGCTTGATTGTTTTTGAGTTGTTTTGGAAATGGATTTTGTTGGTTCTTGCTTCTTTTCCTTGGAAAATGATAAGAAATTGCTTCTGGTTGCTCGGCCTTGATTTGTTGCTGCTTGAGTCGAGTTGGAATATGAATTACTGTCGTGGTTGCTGACCGTATTGTGGAAATGAAATAGACATTTTCTTTCTCTGTACATGTTGTATGCATTGAAACAGGCTGTTGTGTGTTGTTCTTCTTCTGTGTAATCGTTTCCTTACTGTTGTATTAGGAACTGCCCTTGCATAAAAAAAAAATAGAAATGGAAATACAGTCGAGTTATGTTGCTATGATTTGGGTTTCCGTTGACTTTTTCAGTCACTTTGGAAATAATATGATACACTGTCTTGATTATTGAGTTATCTGTCTTTGTAATTCTCAAATGGAATTACCCTCCTGTCGTGCTGGTTTGTTGATGTTGAATGGAAGTTGAAACGGATATCTTCCTTTCCGTAAGATGTTTAATAGGAACAGTACAGGCAGTGTGAATTGTTTTATTGCTGTGTGATTGTCTTTTGTCACATGAACTTTTGAGATAAAATGGTGAAGGCTGTGTGTAGCGGTTTGGAGTATCTGTTTCGCTATACTGAAGTACTTTATTGGTCGGAAATCCAGCTGTGTCTTTACTTGTTTGAACTAAGCGATGCTTTCCTGTTCGGATTTAAAAGGAATATCATTTTCTTTTGAAGGGTCTGTCATGGAATTGGGTATTCTCTGTTTAGAGTTTTATATCCTGAACTGGTGAGACTGTATGGTTGTTTTCACCACTGTACATGAAATAATGCTCTTGTCATATGGTCTTGAATCGATGATATGGTTCGGTACAGGTAATGTATGAGAAGTTTAGATGAGGTCGTTCTATACTGAAACTTCTTTTGTGAAAAGGAAATAACTTATTTCTCTCTCTCTGCTGTGTTGATTATTATGAATTTCAACATTGTTTTCTTTATAAGCTTGATACGAATGGTAATTAACTTGGGGAAAGACGCAAATACAACATGTATTTGGCTGAATCATTATAATTTTCTTGCCTAAAAGGGATAAGACTTGCTCTCCCCCGAAGTTTGCTATTTCGGATATATGAAGAAATGGTATCTTATATTTTAAAGGAATGGACATTAAAGCATTTTGGATATGAATGTACAGGCTATGTGAGAGCTTGGAATAAGGAAACTGGAATAGTTTTATCCTTCTGAACTCATAGAAAAACATGATTGAATGTTTCTTGCTTCCTGCTGAAAGTATGATGATTGTTTCTTAATGAAATATTAGATGAATGAATTCGGTCTCTTTTATTTGGGACTCTGAAAGTGACATTGGAATTATAGTGTCTTAATCTTGGAATTGCTGTAGGTAACAGCAATGAATACCATATGTTATTAAGAACGGGATATGTGTTCATAGGATTATAAAAGATTATATGGTTATATATGACTTGCGTGGTTGCATAACTTGTTGTTTTGGTTAGCTATACAGTGTAAGAAGTAATGGAATCTTCTAGTATAGCAAATACCTAGTATACATATTGATATGGCTTGCTCAACGATAAATATAATGTCTTACTAACCTGTTTGGCATTCATATGAACTGGAAATAAATGAAATTATTCTTGCTGCCAGAAAGTGAATTCCGAGTGGATTTTGTAAGTTTCACTCTGAACTGTTATATTGAATTGATTTCGTTTGGATTCCACTGTTAGGACAGTCATGTGGAAAGAAATAGAGATATGAATTAATGTTTTAGAAAAATGATCTTTCTTCTTTCATTTAGTTAGGAATTTTGGAATTCGTGAATGAAGAATTTTATAGTGCTTAGAATGGGAGCTACTATATGCATTGCTGTTCGCTTTCTTGTTTGTACTTGAATGCTTTAAAAATTAACGTGCTTCATGAACGGAAAGGGAAGTAATGGATTTATATTCAGTTAGTTTCATCCTTTGCATTTGTTATTAATGAAAGGCGTGGAAAAGATAACTGTATGCTGTATAGGCAGCAAGCTACTTGAATTCCTAACTTTACAAATTTTGTAAATTGATACTTGCAATGATTATGTGGAAACGGGACAGCAGTCCCTTGGCTGGTTGTGATGATATTTTGATAGTTTAGTGGTTATGCTGATCTCTCTTTTGTGCTTTTCGAGATTGATGTTTTGTTGTTGTTTCATAAAAGCAGGGTTCTTTTATTGAAACAGTTAGTTGAAGCATCTTATTTTAAGGATAAGTGCTTAATGTGCTCAGTTCATTGAACTGATCCGTGCAATTCATTTTGCAGATGGAATTTGATTAGAATGAAGACTTGGCTGTCTTCTGATGCCTCTTGATTTAAATGTAAATTAAATTGTAACTGTTGCTTTTATTCCTCTTTGAGGGATTGTGAACGAAGAAAATATATTCTTCTGTCCATGAGTTGTATGGATGCTTTGTATAAACTATACCCAATCAGTTGGATTGGCAAATGTACAAATTATGACTTGAAATATTGAATACAGTTACAAGTGTGATATTTTCAATAATTATATCAGTTGATATTGTTGTTTAAATTGGAAATATGATGTTATTTCCTGAGTTGGAATTGTTTCATTATCCTTGGATGGATGTTGAATTGAAACTGATATCTATTCTTACTTAAATACAACTTTTAAGTTGAACAATGCAATTAGTTCATACTTGGGTAAAGATGAATTTTTAAATTGACATTAAAAAGGATTAAGAAGAATATGATTTCATAATCAGAAGGTATTCAGGATTAGCTTAGGAGCTAAGGAATATCAATTCAATTTCGGAGTAAACAAACTTTGTTTTCGGACTCCATTAATGATCCCGTTTGATAAAATTCAGAATAAAGGATATAGGATAAATGTATCCATAACCAATGATCCTTAACTATATAACGTTAAGGAGAACAAATGAATTCATTTCTCGAAGATTAGACCTCGTTTGAATGACGTCTAATAAGTTAATATTCTGAAACTAGTTGCAGTTGAAAACATCTTGGTTAAGTTTAATAGGTTAAACTTATTACGTCCGTTGGTACGGGCTGCTTAATCCAATGATTAAGAAATGAACCAAGTAAGGAAATGTAGCCCTTCGATACGAAGGAGACGATACTTGGCAAACTAATGGACAGTTTAGTCCCTCTTAGTTATATACAACTGTAACGGAAACGAGGATCAAGGGATCAGAGTGGATGCTAAAAATTGCTTAAACTATTAACTCGTGGCTAAGTCACTTGGGCAGGATGTGTATTCTCGATGGGAGGATTCTACAGGACATTGGCATACGCCAGCTACAGCAAGGTGTCTTCATGAAGATGGGGTCTTCATGACGACACAATGTTGCAGCTGACATATAGCAATGCCCTCTCGATTTAAAACATTTAGAATACATAGGCTGAATGTGTAGATCTTAGCTGGGGTGGAGATAGGGTATGATCTGGTATACGGAGTGACTCCGGAATACTAAAGATAATCAGACACACGGAGTCGTGGGGTAACGACACCGTATGTCTACGTATCTTTAGTTACCAGGAGTGCCTTCCTATACCCGCTCATATTACTGGCTGGAATCGAAAGTTTAAAACTGAACTTAAACGATGAGGACTGGTAGGAACCAGGAAAGACCATTCTAGATAACAGGTGAAGTGAAGTGAAGGACGTATTCCGTAGATGTGTATCACATCCAGGAATATGATCATGCAAAGCATGTGAAAATCTTTGGCCAAAGTATCGCAATTGCTGGTTGCGTTGTCCTGATCACTTAATTTAAGATGCAGGATGTCAGATGAATATCAGTAACAGATATTCAGATATGCTTCTTAAATGGATCACTTCGATAACCGGGGAAGGTTATGAGAACAAGTATATAAAATATACTATGCATAAACAAACATGAAGGATCGGTTGTTGTCGAGTCATGTACATGAAGGATCGGTTGTTGCCGAGTCATGAAATGAAGGATCGTTGAAACTCCGAGCCATGAAAATGGAAAGATTGGCAGTTCATCGAGTCATTTACAGCAGCATATAGAATCTGTTATAAGATTGAATGGCATTGAATGTGTGTTCCATATTGTAAATATGTGAACAGGGAACATTCGTTTTAAAAAGAAATTGTATGATCCAAACTGTGTTGTTTGGGCAGAGAACAATTATTAAATCTTGAACGTGTGTTTGAATTTTATAATTCATAACAGAGAACGTTATAAAAAAAATAAAAAAATAAAAAAAATTTCCCTTGTTCTGGTGTTTTAAATTGAGGATGTTACATACCTAGAAATGGGTTGGGAGAAGTACATACCATCATGTAACAATAGACAAAAATGTGACCTTTGAATCACAAAAGTCACTATCTGATCATAGCATGCTCCTGTAATGGCTTTGCGTGGCTTGAGAAGAATAAGACACACCAAGATTGCATCTTCATACTCACATTGCACTAAAAATATTCTTGCATCCAATGAACACTTTCTTACCTTTTTGAAACTCTCAGTCTTGTAGCTTCCACTTGATGTCCTGCGATCATGAGACACCATCCCTCCATGTTCCCAAAATTGGAAACATTGCATTTTTGATGGAAACATCCCCCATTATTGAATTCCAACATGAGATCATATCTTGAATCAGCAAGGATCTTTGAGGAATTGAGAACAATTTTATTCACTTCCCGATCAACAACTTCTTCAAGCCTTACTCTTTGTTGTTTTGAGCCAGTGCTTTCAAAAATAGAGTCCACATCATTGGCACAAAAGTCCTTATCATCCTCAAGAGAATGATGTAGCGTGAAAACATGTTCAAGATCAGAAAATTCTTTGGAAATGGTGAGTGCAATATGATTCAAAGACCATTCACAAGATCCCTGCAAGGTTTCACTTTGTTCCGCAAGACAGTTGTTATCAATACCAACCAACTCGAAATTGATCTTGACATTTTTTTGAAACTACAATTCTTGTCATAGAAACATTTATCACTCACAAGTGAATATTCCAATGTGTATTATTGTTCCAAATTAGTAGGACATTCAACAGCGGTTAGAAAAAATTGATCTTGAATACACCCACAAGACTCCTGCAACTTTTCACCTTGTTTTGAACTGTTATCTTCAATACAAATCAGATCAACATTTTCCCTACTATCATCCTCCATAGCAGAGATGTTGTCTTAAAAATTTAGAATGTTCATTGGGGATTCAAGGATCTTGTTTTTGTTGCATTCATGATCTTCTTCACAAAATAAGAGAGATGAAGACTCACCTTCACATTTTCTCTCATCCATCCATGTATCAAGGAAGTCATCAAGTTTATACATTTGGTCTGTATCATCATCCAACATTGGTGCATGGGAAGAAGAAAAACAACATGCCTTGTACCTATCTTGCATTTCCATGGCCTGAGTCAGGATCTCAAGAATGAGTTGAGGGTCTTTAGTTTCATCCATAACCTTCAAGATTTCTCACACATATAACTCTTTTTAGTTTGTCATATACTCATTCTTACCTTTACTAGAAAGGTCACCGCATTGAGCTTGAAGGACATGATTGAAAATATGATCCACACATGTCCATGATTAATTTGAAACATTGTTTTTCAACTTCTATATGCTTCTTGTCATCCAAGGTTCACCTTTTTTCAAGAATGGGCATACTTGATTTTCAAAATTTTCATATAAGGAGAAAAGATCCCAGCTATGAGGGAAAGGCACTCCTTTGAGATCAAGACCTATTTCATTGTTCTCATGATGAGAATTAGAGAAACATGTTGGGGGAGAAAAATGGGAAGAATTTTCAATTGTATCTTGATCATTCATTATTGAATCTTATTGCTCATGTGGAAAATGAAAGATTTCATATTCACCGTGATGATCAACATTATGTGCTTTGGGTGAGAATGGTGGACTCAACTCCTTGAATAGGTTATGCTCAAATTTCTCATCCTCCTTAGCTTCAAAAAATAAATTAGCCTCTTCCATTTGTTCATCCACGATTGAATCAAGAAGAGAATTTGATTCTTCAACTATCTCCATTTCATCGTTCAACATTTCTACATCACTTGAAGAATCAATATGGGAAAGGATATCACCCATGATCAAAGGAGAATAAATGACATGCTTGAAATAAAATGGAATCATGCCCTGAAAATCTCCAAATCTCCACTCCAACCAACACTAACTGTCATAGGTAGCACCCCATTCTCCATTCTTAAAACAACATCCCAACTAAATGAAAGAATCCTCAAGAAATAAAGAGAGAAGCCAATTGAAATAAATTACACCCCACTTAGGTATTTTAATAGGATTTCATTTTCTCTAATTGTGGCTAAGATTATGCAAGAGCATAACATAACTCAAGTTTGTTGACTTGTGAGAGTCCTACTCAGAGTAGACCTTGGAGGAGTCGTGATTTCTTCCATAATTGTTCATTCAAGAATTCCCTAGTGCATAGGATTTCAAATAACGTGATATTCCTCAAAATGAATTCCCATAAGAACATGAGGCAATCATGCAAGGATGAGTAGGATTTTGTTGCAAGGATGGAGCCTTTGATTACTATTTTAAACTCATAGTGCCAAAACAAAATATGGCCTAGGAAATAGTCAATTCCCATTTATACGTTGGGTTTCAAAATTTTCCCAAATTCCTTTCCATTGCTCATCAGTTCCACGACCCATCTGATTCTTTAGTGGTTATTTTCAAATTCCAAAGTCCCTTCCATTTCTCGTCAATTCCACGGCCCATCTGAAGCTTTATTCATTATTTTCAAATGCCACGGTCCCTTCCAAGGTTAACAAAACAATAATGCCTCGCGTTTTATACCAATTGACTAGTGATTTTCTTTGGATGTCGATTAGCCATCAAGTAATTGGCTAAGTGATTATTATAATTCCAAGCAAGTTATTTACCAATAAAAAATCAAGGTAAAATGCTTAATCATGTGCTCAATGTTACAATATTGTATTGTTACAGTTGCCCCAATATAATTTCAATGACACAATTTATAAGGGTCTAACCAATAATAATGCTAGTCAATGTTACAGAAAGTACTCATACTTCACTTGAAAAAGAAATGCAACATTATCAAAGATGATCATCATTCACACAAGCTCTATCAACCATGAAGAAGTATTTATGTATGAAGAAGAGACTCCAAGGTCTACCAAACATACAAATGCACAATAACTCATAACCAAAAGCTTAAGATGTCATGACAGAGCATTATAAAGTTGTGCTACTTCAATTAATGATGTCGGTGCAAGCTAAGACTCATGATAGGTAATTTAATGTAGAACATTGACTTATATATTTAGTTTGTGTTCAATTAAATTAAATTTTGCATTTAAAAATTTAACATGGCCTAAATTCAAGTTAGAGGAACCCAAAAATGGGATGCGACATCTTTCCCCTCTTAAAACAAGCATCATCTTTATGTGTCATCATGGCAAACAAAAGGTACTTTAACAAGCTCTTAAACTCTTGTTACACTCAAAAAGAGGATAAATACATCTTAAATCAAAGACTACCATCAAGTTATTGTAATTTTTTTGTCATACTAGATTCATTATTCAACTCAACAACATGCTAAAAACAATAGTTCTATTAACATTTCAATTTTTAAAAGCATGTTACCCAATGGAATTTAGAGCAGCCCACAAGGATGTTTGCTCATGCATTAATTCATCTTAATATTCACAAAAGCAACTTGTTGTAAATGCAAATTAAGTAAGTTTAAGTAGTTTGCAGTTTGTAAGTTTCAAGAAAACTAGAAAAAAGCAATAAGAACACCAATTTTCATGCCTTTCAAAACATAAACAATCCTCATAAATAATATTATAACAATATCAAATTTTCATGATCCTAGACATTCAACAAAATTGAAACATAAAAAATTTCCTCCTTAAGAGAAAAGCTATTGGAAAATCACCCATAGTTTCATAAATGACCAAGGTTGTTGCCAACTACAATCACATGTAGCTCAAACAACCATAAATTACTTCAAGTTCATGAAATTCAGATTTGATAAATTCTATAAATTGATACAAGTTAACAACTACTCACAGGAAACTATCTAAAACAAATCCAATCAAAATATACAACAATTCCATTAGCTTCCAAGAAAGTAAAAAGAGTTTCTAAATCAATTGAAAATATCTAACTAAATAATTTCGTACATTTCCTTAGAAAGGGTAGAAGTCATAGGTAGGTACACTAGTTTGGCTTAAGCACAACTGTGGTGAGACCGAGGCTTTAGTTATCTCATCACCAGTCCAGGATGTCTATTAGTAAAGATCAAGGCTATTGTCCTAGATAATTGAATATCAAATAAATTCAGTTGTAACACCTTACCTAGGTGACATATATGCCCTTCAATACAAATAATTACAAGGATAAATTCCATGAAACAAAGCCAAAATTGGCATAACAAATTTAGTACCCTATCATTTTAAAATAAAAAAAATCAAGATAAAGTTAATCCCTCAAGGAATGAAGTAGTCACCAAATTTAATCCCTCTAAGACTGAAGTAGTTAACAAAATCAATCCCTCAAGGAAAGATGTAGTAACAAACAACTTCAAAGTACTGATTCAAGTCCGTTACGCCCAAGTAGGATAAAATAAGCTTCAATAACAATTTCAATCAAGCATAATTTACTTTAAGTTGAATATGTAGTCTAAAAAATGTCATCAAGATTACAAAAAAATAAAATAAAATCATAATCATAGGTCAAACAAACCAACAAAACCTTATAGGTAAAATTAATCAGCCAATGCCAAAAAAATCAATGTTAGGCTAACTATTTAGAAGATCATCGATTTAAATATCTATTTATAATGAACAATTTAAATCCAAAAACATAAATTTTCATAGGCAACAATAGCTCAGTCACAGGAAAAAGTCTCCATGTACATGTATCTCAATAATATGCAACTATAGAAGGGGATGAGTAATATCGAAGCATCCTCCAACCTCAGATAATGAATGATCACCCTTCACCTACCTAACTGGTGGTATCCATGCCCTTCAAATAACACACTTCAACGAAGGAGACAGACAATAATTTTGCCTCAAATTGAAGAATAAGTATGAGATCCATGTGTGTATACTCCAACTATATGTTAGTCAAATTACAAGGATCCAACAATGAAGACCCCACCATCTAATGATTTTCTGACTACACCTAGATCCATGAGTACGTGAATAGACAATGCAACCAACAATACATTATTTTAATCAAAGCGTTATTAGTTGTAAAAACCTGAGTGCCTCTTAGTCTTCATAAAATTCAAGAGGATAGGTCCTAAAATCATGTGCACAAATATCTCAATACATGACTTTGGAATCAAAATAAAATATAACAAACACAATTTAAAAAAAAACAATCTTGTCAAATAATAATAATCCCTTATTGGATTAGAACTATGGAAAAAAGTCTCAAATATCTATTGCATTATACTCAAACAAGAGATAAAGCCACATAATCAATTTCAAATAAATAAATGTTAATTTGCATTATTGCTTTTAATAGTTCAAGTTTGTTTTACATTCAAGGAAATTTTTACAGATACAAAAATCAATAGACCCATTAGGTCCAATGTTGCAACTCTGGCTCTAATACCAAGCGACATCCGAAAATACATCCAATTTTTTTTAGATTTATATATTAATTTTTATCCATAATCATTCATCAAAGGAGTGCCACTCAATTGTACTCGACTTGCATTTAGCTTCACCTAATAACTTCATTATAGGTTTGACTTTACATTCTCTAATTATTCACTCCTTAATTCTTGACTACATATCTCTTATTTTTAAGTTCATGTCGAGTCTTGTAGGTTAGACCCACTTCACACCATCATTTTACAACTCTCATCTAGTACTAGGCAAGTCAATATTAATTTGTTTAAATAATCCAACATGAGTTTTAGTCTTGGTTATAAATTTGTTGGCCCCTTTTCCACTAGATGAATTGAGGTGTTTTATTGATTCACACTTCCCTAAAGTCCAATTTATGACCTAAATATGGTATGTCCAAACCACTGTGCTTATCATTGTATCTAGACAATGCTTGATTCATCACTTTATCTTTATTAGTAACTATTCTACACACGATTGTATGTTGTAATGTTGAATTATTTTAACCTCAAAATCTCACTTCAATTCTTTCCAGAAAAAGTGTGAAGATCCATAACCATTTTCATGCTTAGACAGGTGTGTATAATTCATGTTTTTAATCCTATCACTCATAGACATATCTATTTAGTGTATTACTGTCATTTATAATCAACTTTGCATTCAAATGGACTGTATTACAAGCACATTTGTGATTCAAGTAAACAAGAAACATTCCATCTAATCAAGTTGAGGAGTGTTACTTTCAATTCACTATTGTCATTGGGGAAGAAGAAAATTTGCACCCCAACATATAAGACCACATTGCTTAATATCAAAACAAATCATTAAATATTCTAGAGGCAAGCTTGGATATGTATCAATTCCTTAAGTGTAATGCAATCCACACAATGAACAATCGTGATGCAATTCATATTTCTCAATGATTTTTTTTGGCAAATTTCATGTATACCTAGGCCTCAATGAGTTTACAATAGGTAAGAGATTTACTATGTCAAAATACTACCTTTCAAAAGTTAAAATGTCATCATAGTGCCTGGGACATTCGGAATAGAAGAAATTATTATCCTATAGGGCCTTTAATTAACAAGAGTTTTATTCCCCTAATATGATGACGACAACCATTCCTCTCATGTTCAAAAATATCAACATTTTAGAGTCATTTTGACTTAGCAAAATTTGTAATTAATTGATATGAAAATACAAGTTAATATATATTACAACCTTCGGACCCTTATAGGCTTATTAAAAACTACGGAAAAAAATTACTCTGTTTTAAGTAAAACAATCCAAAATAATGCAAGAATATAAATGAAACTGCACACGGATTGATTACGGAGTTCAGCAATAGCCTACGTCTCCGAGTTCTTATCGAACCGTTTCACTAGTCAAAATTTGTAAGTACAATGTTATATCTTACAATAAAACCTAATGGAACTTTACTTGCTTATAAAGTGCTCCAACCTTTTGAAGAACACCGATGATCAATAGGTCCGTCCTCCACCTTCCTGGTGCACAATCTCCTTTGGAACTCGATCGGCCTTCCAGATGTTCGCAACACGCCCTATGGCTCTCTGGTCAACAATTCCACGCTTCACAAATAAAAGTGTTGTGCTGTGGGCCAATTGGTGAGTTTCCAATAACTCCCAATTTTTTACAATTTGCATATTAAAATAATAGGACTTAGCTTCCCAATATTTTCCTATCAAAAATTAAATAGGAATTACTTTACAAATATATTGCCTTTAAAAATTATAAGGCCTATTTAAATAACTTGGAAGCTTTTAAAATCTCCTCAATGCCTTTGAATTGGATTAGAAGCTCAATGCCTTCGAATTCTGGAATGAATGTGTATGAGGGGCATTTTATAGCCTTTGAGCACCTGAAATATAAGGATAAATCATTTATCCTTTTGTTTTATAATCCCGCATAGGGATAAACAAATTTTAGCCTTATTAAGACTTTTGCAATTTTAATGGGGCTAGAATCCCATATAACTCGCATCCACCATGAGCTGTTGAGTTTTAACCATATGCAAGTCCTTTAAAATAGCCATTCATTTAGGCTTTGCATAGTGGGATAAATATCCCATCCTCTTTTACGTATCATGGCCCTCCTCCATTTTATTGCTTGGAATAATGTAGTCTCTATGTGGGATGTTGACCGCTCCATGGCTTCAAACAGCCTCCTCCTTTCACGTGGACTATCCCACATATGGTGGGAAATAAACATGATTTATCCTTTTTAAGGCTTTGACCAACCACTTAAAAAAGCCACCATGGACCTTTTTTTATTTGTTTTACAATTTCTTTTTATAAAAAGATTCTAAACCTTTTTACTTGGGTAAAACATTAATACCCTTTTTTTTTTAAGAAAAGAAAACCCATGCCACAATCAAATTTTCCAAGTGTCCATAAACAAGAGATCCATGTGTCCATAAACAGCAACGCCACATGTCACTCCACATTAATGCCACATCATCTCTTTCGTCAAGTTTGACTAGAACTTTGACTGCTCATATATTTCACATACATATTCGGATTTGGTTCGTTCAAAATGCATCGGAAATGTCTCGATGATCTCTGCACAATGGTGCTAACTCCAAATGATTTCAATACCATCAATTTTACCATTGACCATACTTTGACCAGTCATATCTTTCGCATACAGACTCAGATTTGTTCTGTTCAAAATGCATCAAAAAGGTCTTGGAAAGCTCTATGCAATGGTGCTGGCTTCAGATGATTTCAAAATCATGCATTTTTAATTGACCAATGTTGACAAGGTGTTGACCAAACTTTGACCAGACATCATTTGCATGTGCAGACTCCTTTTTAGACGTTCAAATAGTCGACGAAAAGCTCTCAAAGTCATTTTCCATACTGTGCCAATCTTGGGAGATTTAGGGAACACATGTCCTCCACACTGTCCTATAGATCATTAATTTTCATTTGATTGACTTGTGGATGGTGGAGGTGCAAACCAATTTCACTTTGTATAACACATACCACAAAAAGGTTTCTTGAGACAATGGGAGTAAAGGTTAAGTCCCCACTTTCATACCTAAAACTATCATGTAAAAAAAAATTCAAGAAAATATTCAAACAAAACTTATTCTCACTTTGTGGGTTACAGATTTCATAGCTTCAAGCTTAGAGTCTTATCACAGAATGATTAAGAACTAAGTTATTCGTAATCAAAGATTAATACTTTATACCAACGTAAATCATTCTACTATAGCCATCTCTTATTCATGTTATAGGTATGAGTTAGGTATATACTTCTATGGATTTGGAAGAATCCCTTACATAGGACTCAAGAAAAGATAGTCCATTATCAACAATTGTATAGTTACGGTTTCACAGTTCTTAAAGAGTATTATCTTCCAAAGTAACAATACAAGATGGAAGGTCAAATATTTGTTTACCCTTAATAATTCACACTATTAAATTAAATGAATGTTATATACTACATTAATTGTATAGCCCACTCATAACATCCTTAAACAATTTGGTTGAAGTCGAGCTAGTATATGATCACATCCAAAAGGAGATAAAAGCAAGTTTCTTCCATATTATACATGTAACTAAAAGAGCCCCAGAGGTCACTAAGTTCACATGTAGGTGGTAGGGTGTTTGCTAAACCCTTAATTGTTCAGGGTTTCCTTGCATTTACAATACATCAACTCAGGTTTGCATTTTGAATTATGCTACAATATAATTAGAAGATCAAGATGATTTTTATGGTTAGGTCTTACTGGAAGAGATTCAAATTATTTATAATTCAAGTCATCATTTCCAAAGGATAGTTTTCAAGAGTACAATATTATTTGTAATCCTTATCATGGATATCAATAAGCAAGGGCACATACCTCCGCACAATCACAACCAATATTCAAAAGCCTAATAGTAATGATTTTATCCATTGACTAGAACCCTGCAAACATATTCATCGTTATCTTTTCCATAAATTTAAATGTGTTGAATATTATTTACAATGTCCATGAAAGTATAATGCAATATAAACATTCAAGGATGCCATAATACAATAACAAGAATACATTCTCAAGTAAAGAGAAAAGTTTTGTAAGATATTAATAATAATGCATATTTCAAAGCCTCGTGGTTACAAAAGCTAGAGCATGCTTGTCATTAAATCCCATGTATGAGGAAGAAGCCCTTAAAGTTACAACCTTGCATTTGGAGGGTGTTGTACATGAATGGTGGTACCATGGATTGATCACACAAGGGCATGGTTCTTTCACCACCATAGAAGAATTAAGTCAATGTTTAACATAAAGTTTTGATAAAATAGATTCAGAGATTCATTTCAATTAATTTTCTCAACTCATGAAAGAGGGATGATTGGAAAAATATATTTATGATTTTCAAAAACTGGTAGTGATGGTACTAGATGTAAGTGAAAGAAGACTTGTATTGTTGTTCATTGAGGGACTAGCAGAACCACTTACAGACCTAGTCAAAAGCCTGCAATCCTCCATCTCCATAAGGAGCTATTAAGAAGTCTTTGGATCTAGAAACTTCAGTTCCAAAAAGCAAAAATATGCAGTTTGGAAAGCCTATGACTGTACCTTTTTGACAACAAAGGAAAACACATTTGGGGCAGAAAAAGGACTCATTTTGACAGTCAATGAAAACTCAAAATGGTGAGAAAGGGACAACAATTAATGGACAACAGAGTAAAACCTTTCAAGAGAAATATGATCCAAAAGAGTGGCTGAAAAAAAACAAACTAATAGAAGTAAACAATGAGTTATAAAGGAAAAAGTTATGCTTTAACTACCGAGACCCATGGACACCCAACCATCATTGCCTTGGAAAAGGGTCAATCCATTATCATTGAGATAGTTTTTGATGAGGAAGATGATGAGAGTGTTGGTCAAAAAGAAATTGAAGAATAAGAAAAGGAAGGGGAATTCGTTCTCATGGGTACCACACTTGCTACATTATTTGTACTGCCTAGTTTCTATGCATTCCTAGTTAGAGGTGACCTTCATGGGAAAAAGATCACTGTGTTCATAGATAGTGGAGCTACACATAACTTCATTGATGATGGCTTGGTTACAAGGATGAGATTGAAGATGGATGATTTACAAGCCATCAATGTGATAGTAGCAGATGAATATTCAATCTCACACACAAAGAATATCCTACAACTTGAGCTCACTCTAGGCAGTCATGAGGTAAGAGATGAATTGTATGTCATTAGCATTAGTGAGATAGATGTAGTACTTAGAGTACAATGGCTGCAAAATTTGGGTGGATTCATCCAAAATTATCAAACTATGGAACTGAAATTCAAGGTGCAAGACAAAGTTGTTCTACAAGGTATGAGGAATGGTACTCCTCCATTTGTGATAGCCAAGAGTATGGAAAGATCTTTCAAATAAGGGAAATTTTCATGGGATACACATTGTATGGTAAGAAATACATCATTTATTTTATCACAGTAGATCTATCATGATGATATTCAACCTATTTTGGAAAAGCATACTAAGGAATTAGTACAAAAAAACCAAGATATCATGAAGATAAAGGTAAATGAATATTTTGATGGCACTCCAAGGTATGAAAGAAATGGTAATATGTCATATTTATTGCTGCATATTAAACCATTTCAGATTTGTTTTCCTCATGAGAAGCATGTTAAAAAAAGATGATAAAGTGAAACAACCATTTGTAGTATGGAGCATGTGGACCCTGTAACGCCCCTAAAACCAACCCTCTATAGATCTATGATTAACCTAGGCTTATTTAGTTGAAAGAGGAATAATTTTTATTTTTGTTTAAATACTATCACAAGCATAGTCTAAGACACACACACGTTTGAATCTACCACAAGAGGAGATCAAAGTTATGATTTTGCATATATTTAGTTTTATATGTTCATTAAGATCTAATATACTTATTTACTTTGGTGAATCATGTCTCTTTTGCAAACTGATGTTTTTGATGTCTCCATCTATGAAATACAAGAGGCCATAAGCTTTTGAAGTAGTAGGCCCCAACTTGTAGCAACTCTGGTTGTGCTCCTACAGCAACCCGTAACAACTCTGGCTGTACTCCTACAACAGCCCATAACAACTCAATGTACTCCTACAACAGCTTTTAGCAACTGATTGTACTCCTACAACATCCCATAGCAACTGGCTATACTGCTACAGCAGCTCGTAGCAACTGGTTGTACTCCTACAGCAACCCGTAGCAATTGTTGTACTCCTACAGTAGCATGTAGCAACTGACTGTACTCCTACAACAGCTCGTAGCAATTGCTATACTCCTACAACAACCCATAACAACTGCTGTACTCCTACAGCAGCCCATAGTAATTGTTGTACTCCTACAGCAACCCGTAGCATCTTCCAGAACTACCTGCAGTAAGAACTTCAAAATTCTATAACTTTTGAATGGGAACTTAGTTTTTGACAAAATTATACTTTTTGGAAAGGTGACAATGTCTAATTTTCACATAAACTATAAAAAATAGGATTGGATGAGGTTTAGATAGTCAATTTTGTAAAATAGTTCTGCAGGCTCCTACAGTCAAGACTGACAATTTTCTGAGTGAGTCCTTTTGTTAAATTTGTTTGATTGAAAGCTTCTAAGGTAAGTTCCTTGAGTGTGCAGGTTTTTATTGGGTTTGTTTTGGTCTTGCAAGGATTAGTTGGTTCACTTCATTCATTACTTAATGATTTGAGGGGTTGTTTTGTTCATTTGTTGGTTGATTAAGCATACATGCATAGTGAAGTAAGTAAAAATCATATTATTACGTTCTAACTGACTGAAATCAAAACTCTTAAGTATGTAAGAACATCATTTATAGTCATTTCATGCTAGCTTAAAACAAAATTCTTTCTTTAATGATTGATAATAAGATCTAAACGAAGTCCTTATTCTTTATAGATTGAACGTTTCTGAGCAAGACAAGTAACAAGAATAACATCATTCCCCTATGCAATATTTTCTTCCAACATTCCAAAATAGAGAATTACATGCATTTGAATGATTCTTACTTACACCAACTCATACCAACAGATGCAACAAAGTAATTCTTTTAATCATTTCAAATGTAATATACAAAACACAACTCGATCCCTTTACATTATTTCAAACATGAAGTTACATTACGATTGAGAAATCAACTTGGAAAAATGCAATCCAATGGAGGTAGCAATATATCTCTTTTTCATTATGCCATGAATGCATAAATATAATACCATTACAGTTCTCTCAACAACAAGAAAACAAGGTTGTTTCCCTTTCTCAAATCAAAATACATCTTGCATGGCCAATACAACATCTTTACAATATAATGAAAGATACAGTCCATCCACATAGAGTGGGGAAAGGAAATTACAGCAAGAAGTAAACTAACAATGATGGATGTTAACTCTGCACCATGACTGATTCCAAAAAAACAACATGCTTCAGGTGTTTCCTTCGATCGATCACAACAAGAAGAGAGGGGGAAAGGCAATGCTCTCCGCCCAACCAAGATATCCAATGAAGAGATGAATCCTCTCTCGTCATTAGCCCCCGAGCCCGAAGCACAACACAATGAAATATGGGGTTCAATGCATGGCAACATCCATAGGATTCCACAACACACATAGGTAGATTTTTAACAATAAAACAGTCAAGACACACATACATATTTCCACTATATTTCACAATCAAACAGAACATAGGCTCTATCTAATCAAGCCAAAGGAGTAAGGACTATGGGGAAAGATTCTTATGCCTCCCAATGAGTAATGGGTGTCCACATGAACATCCCTCCATGAAATATCGTCACACAAATCCTTATGCCCCCCTAATAACCTCCTTATGCCCCCCCCACAAAATCACTTATGCCCCCCCAAAAGTAAGAAATGCAAGTTATTTATTTTCCATGGTGGACCCCACCCCCTGAGCTCCCTAATTCATATAACAAAAACACTTTAGTATTGGGCCTTATGCCCCGGCCACACCATGCGGCCCCAAAGCCTTCTCCTATACCATCCATAGGTGGCCTACCCCTACCAGACTCCACTGCCCCGACCGCTTCACTCACCTCCCTCTCCACTCCTTTCCATCCTAATAAAACTTATACAGTTATAAAGATGGACAAAGCTCTTAGGGGTGGGCGGCATGGGCAATGACAACACCCCCTGAAGAAAGAATTATATAACCCCAAATATACACTTTGTATGTGGGCCAAATAATGCCCCGGCCACACCAGCCGGAATTCCCAAACCACAGTTCATACCTCCGTGCGGCTTACCCCTACAAGAATCCACTGCCCCGACCGCTTCACTCACCTCCCTCTCCAAAACAGTCCTTTCAAAACATCAACAAGAGTGCCCTTATAATGGTATCAAAATCAGGTAGGGGTGGGCGGCTAGGCCAACCCACCCCCAACGAGTCTAATTATATAACCACCAAAACACTCTTGTAAAACAACAACAAGAGTGCCCCGACCATCACCGGCCGCCCCAAACAACTTACATTCTCCATGCAAGAATGCTAGCCCCTACTAGCTCCCCTAAATGCCCCGACCAAAATCACTCACCTCCCTCTAACACTCAAGTTCCATCCTGGACCCCTAGTCCCCATAAAGCTCCAAGAATGACTAAATCCTCCAGTCTTCCAAAAACTGCGGCCACTGCCATACCTTCCCCTTCCTAACTACATTCTCCCTTCCCTCCTCCATTGATCCTTCTAAAAAAATAGCCGTTTGTCCCACCTGCGATAGGAGCCACAGAACAAACAGCAACATTCAAGCAAGAGATAAAACTCCTAATGGCTTCCAAATCATGCAACTCCATAACAACATGGATAATAATAGGTTTAGGTTTGCAGGACTTTTTCCCAGCTCTCTAGAATTATATGCAAGGGATAAATAATCATATAACCAAGGTTAATATATAATGGAATGTAACGTCCTCATGGTAATCATATCGATTATACTTGCAAGCCTCCACTTACACCTCAAGAATATGCCATATTAAACTTATATGTATATATAAGTACATGTTACACAAGTAAGATATGATATACAACATATACAAGGTTAAGAGTTTAATGTTTAATATTCCAATCATTATATAATAGTTCTTTATGATAGCTAATATAATAAATGTGGGATAATGTTGTAACTTGATCACACAAGCTAATACTTAAACACCCCCCAAGGACATAATCCGAGTTTCAAGATTATAAAATGTATAAATACTCCAAAGATCAACTCTATTAAAAATAATATAATATGATAATAATAGTTATAACATTAATAACTATATTATAAGCAAGTGTTATAGGGTTATAATGTTATAGTATCACATGTCGTAATGTTATAATGATAGTATTGGATATATTCACAATATTACACATGCATATATATATCATTATATTGATTATTAACAATGACAAACCCCCATTATCACATATAATAGGTGACCCCCCCCCCATGGTGAACCACCCATTAACAATATATTACGTATACGACTAGTTTCCATGGTGACCCGTATTAAATCCATCCAATAATTCAATTGTAACGAAATATAGTCTCCACGTAGCCCTGATCTCTTCGTTGAGACATCTGATAAAATTGCCTGCAACAACACAGAGATACGTCCTTAACCCTCGTGCCCATATGCACAAGGATGACACGCAATATAATATGAGATTTAGGGCCTGCATCAGCACCGTAACTGGCGCAAAACAAAACATCGAAATTGCGACTGGTATCATTTGGGTAGAAAATTAAATCAGGGCGTGGCAATTATGAGGGCTACAAACTTTTCATGATCTCTCTCATTTGACAAGCACGGGATCTAGACATCACATATCCGAGCACTACAATCAATGTTTTACCTACTTGCACATAAAGCACTTAAAATCTATATATAGTATGCAATGTTTACTAATGAGGGCATCATGCAATCCTGGGGAAGTCCAGTCAGGATTGTAAGTCCATAATCCTTCATCATACTAAATCACAAGTCAAAATAGTGTCTAATAGCCTATTCTTTATTTCCCGATGATCATAAAAATAGTGTAGAAAATAAGTGGAAACTACATCCCCCTCCCCTTAAACTTGAATTCCTCCTGGAAGTGCACTGGATTTCATATGAAGCACTTTGATTACTTATTAGATGATAAAGTGAAACATACAATTTGTAGTATAGAGCATGTGGAACCATTGATCCAAGTTCATAATTATGAGGGCTACAAACTTTGGCATGATACTCTCTCATTTGACAAGCACGGGATCTAGACTCTTGGAGCACTACAGCATGTTTTACCTCTTGCACATGGCACTTGGGCATATGAGTCATGCAATTACTTGAGGGCAAGCAATTTGGGGAAGAGAGGATTGTAATATGCTCCTTCTCAAAAATCACAAGGTCGAATGACCCTTAGCCTATTCTTTATTTCCCGATGGCTAAGGAGGTAGAAAATAAGGGAAACATTTATCCTAATAAAATAATTTTTAGTGCATAATGAATTTTTATAAGCACTTAAATTATTTATTAGTGATAAAATAATAAAATAAAAGGTCACTTTATTTTTATTTCCCTCTAAGGAGAAAATGTGACCCATATAGGGAGATAAAACAAGGGGATACAAATATTAAATAAAGTAACCAAGTGGAGCAAGTTGATTGGATTGTTGGGTGGACTCATGTGCCAATTAAAGTTATTAAAGGAGGTCACCACACTCTATTGAGGCATCAATTTTGCATATTTTTACATCTGAAATTTGGTTGAGCTATTTGTTTTCCATTTTTACATTAAAAGATGAAAACCCTTTGAATCCCGCTATTGCCAAGATTGACGAACAAAACCTCATCCCTTGTGAGAGGAATCTCTATTCAAGGGTTTCCATTGAGTTTCAAGGATAATTCTAAATTTCCAACAGTGTTTAAAGACCCTAAAGTGCAGATTTGTGACATCTCACCTAGGGTTTGAAGAAGTGTGGTAGCTGATTTTTGCATGCATTTTCTAGTTGTTTCCTAGAGGAACGACCCACTTATGGGAGTATTATGAGCACCCTAGGGAATTTTCAAGTTTTTTTCTAGAGGAACGACCCACTTATGGGAGGATTATGAGCACCCTAGGGCACGACTAATCCGAATCTAATTTCTATCCTCATTGCCATATTTTTAGAGGCCATTTAAAGCTTATTTGTATTTGATTTGGAATTTAGAAATCTCTTTTCTAGTCATGTATGTAAGTTTATTTTCAGCGGACTTTATAAAAAAAATTCAGCACTTCTTCTTGGTTAGAAAATTTATATTTTTGGCAGTCTTACATCTATGATAAATTTTGATTATTGTTGGCAAAGATTTGATCAAGTTTAAATTAGTTTTAAATGTCATTAATCTCTAGAGAAAGTCACATTTTCTAGAACAAATTCAAATATGCATTATTTTTCATCAAATATATCTTCTATAAATTGTTGTTATACATCAGATTTGAAGGTGTTCCTTTTGGGGTTATAAATTATCCCGTTGGGGACATTACATTTGCTTTGGACGTCAATTAGTCATCAAGTAATTGGCTAGGTGATTATTATAATTCCGAGAAAGGTGTTTACCAATATCGAGTCAAGTTAAAATTCTTACTCAAATGATCAATAATACAATATTTTATATTTACAATTGCACCAATATAATGTCAATGCCAAAATTTAAGGGGTCTAAAACCAATAATAATACTAGTCAATGTTACGGACAGTACTCATACTTTGCTTGAAAAAGCAATACCACATTATCAAAGATGATCATCATTCACATAAGGTCCATCAACCATGAATAAGTAAAAATATATGAAGCTAAGTCCCCAAGGTTTACAAATGCATAATAACTCAAAACCACAAGCTTAATTTCATGTCATACCATTATAAAGCTATGCTACTTCAAAATGATGTCAGTGTGAGCTAAGACTCATTACATGTAATTCAGTGTAAAACACTATATTATAACTTTATTTGGTGTTCAATTAAATTCAATTTTGCATTCAACAATTTAACATGGCCTGATGACATCCTTGTAGACGTCAAGTTTGGGGAGCCCAAAAATGGGATGTGACAAAGAAGATCATAGATGTGACTAAATGGCCACTACATGTAAACATCAAAGGTTGAGAGGATTATGGGGTTTAACACGATACTACATATGATTTGTTTGTAACTATGCCCATATTGTAGAGTGTGGTGCCTCAAGAAAAGTCATTTAACAAGAAGGGCGTCCCCTAGCCTTAAAAAAAAATAGCTCTTGTATTACTTTCAAAGCGGAGAAAGATGGATTCAGATTGTAAACTAACAGTTTTCATTTTGTGTTCTTTGTAAATTATGGAAACGTAAGAACTTATCAATATCTAGTTAGGATAAAACATTTTAATTAATTCGAGATAAGAAAGAATATAGCAAGGCCTTTTCAAATGATAAGAGAGTTTTGGAAAACAAATTTAAAACTTAGAGAGGGGAGAGGTATAAACACACATGATCCTTTAATAAGGCCATTTTGTTAAGTTAACAAGAAATAGAGTAATATTGATTTCCTTACTTTGTTTAGTGTTACAAAAATTGTAGGAAAGAGATCCATTACATGCATAACATTATTTCTAATAAGCCCCCTTTTCTTTTCAAATGTATTATTAAATGAATATTTCAGATTTTCAGAAGAAGGATAACCAACACGATTAGCATCATTTCTTATGGAGAAACATAATTCCTTTAAAAAAATCTTTGATTTCAAAACGATATTAAAATCAATGCATATTAAAGGAGTATAACTATTTTACAAGACATCTTTTACAGAATTTCTGAGTTACATATTAATTCAAAGTACTATAATACATAAGAAACAGTCACAACTAATCTCTCTTCTAAGATTGAAGAAGTCTTTCACATCCAAATGGAATACTAATTCTTACAAGCAATTCCAATTCATGAGATAAGAACTTTTTTTCATGCCAAAGAATCTTCCCATATAGCCATACCCAAGAGGTTACAATGAAAGTAATATCCACACAAAGGATGAAGGAAAAAAGAGAAACCAAAGTGACAAAAGGCTCCAACCAACTACCCGCTTGAGCTCCAACATTGAATGCTCCACAAGAATACAACTCCAAGAGAACAAGGCTTGTTTAACCACCCACCCTTTAGGCATCATTACATGCCTTTCCAAGGTTGGAAGACATGTTAGCCTCCCCCAAGCCCATGAGAGAGAGAGAGAGAGTTATCTTCCACAACTTTGTGCACAAGATTTAGGGAGACAAACACCACAATATTTTCACATACAAGCCAAGACCATGCACTAAGGAAAAACACAACATTTAACAAAAAAATAAGGGAGGTCAAAACCACATTCATCCTCACAATTGGGGAAGAGTATATGAAATACCCGAAAGTGTCATAAGGTGTGATCTAACCATAGGCTGCACACAACAAGATTATTCTAAACCTTCTTATTCCTCTGAATCAACAAAACCCAACAAGATTCTTCTAAACCTCCTTATTCCTTCGAATCAACAAAATCCTCCTTATTGCTCCACCCAATCATCGAAATCCTTCTTGGGAGGATTTTCAAACCCATTGGGTTTCCTCTCCAAGAATGGGGAAGGGGTTCAAACCATATGATGGGAGTAAAAATGATCCTACATGGCTTGCACATCAAGCCATGAGGTTTGAGCGGGAAAATCCCTCTCTCTTCCCCCAAAGAACTCCAACATCCATCAAACCATATGATGGATGGAGCAAACTAAATACAACCATACTTAAGAAACAAACCATACAAGCAACTAAACAGACATCCCAAAAATAAGCAAGCTAAGATCTAACAAAAACATACAACATAAAATGAGTTCAAGAGCCTACCACCAAGATCTCTCCAAAACAATATTTTCCAACATTCTTACTCAAGCAATTCTCTAGCTCCAAAATCCTCAAGCACCAAGCCAATGCTTCAAAAAAAATGAACCCAAATTTCTCTTTCTCCTCCATGAGGGAGAATTTGCAGAGAAACCAAAACAATTTCCTTTCCAATGAGGGGGTGACATTTGTCACCCCTCTCCTCCCTAAGTCAAAGATTCCTCCAAATTAAATAAAATATAAAAACATATAAAAATACCCTTCTCCCCAAACCACTCAAAAGGGAGGGGGACAAACTTATGTCAATTTCCCACAACACACTCATTTTAACAAAGGTGGGGACAAAAAATAGGTAACATCGGAGGGAAAACCCCTTTTGCCTTGAAATTAAGCCCCCCCTACCCCATAGGTAGGGTCCAAGGACCTAATTTCATGCTAAGTGGCTCCCAAAACTAAAGGGAGGTCACATGAAATGTCATAATAAGCCCAAATTCTGGTTTGACACTTTTGGGCACAAGTGTAGTGGATGTGAAGCCCACTCAATGGTGCAAAATTGACCCTAATCCCCTCTAATTAATACAAAATAAATCAAACCCAAAATTTAATGCAAGTGGGGACTATTAAGCCCCCAAACCTAATTTACTTATTAAAAAAACATTCTAAACAAAATAAACTTTACTTGACATACTACATCTCATATGAGGGTCACCCATGGTTCCCAAATTACAATCAAACTATATGGCCTTAAATAATTAACATGGGTAGGACTTAGCCCTATGGGCCGCTTGTGCACAATTTGTGTAGCCACCCTGAAACCAACATTCTCCTGTGACCTATAGCCTGCACACTCATTTCACACATTAAACTCACATGTCTAATACAAGAGTAAACTAACTACTCACTAAGCAAAATCAGTTCAAACATGTAAATTAATGATATCACAACATCAACATGGAATGTACAATCTCACACAATTCATCATACATTAGGTATTGTAATACATAAAAATGTCATATCACCTTGCCATCATGTATCCTCATCAGAAAATCGAATACTTTATAAAATCAAGATATGTGACTAAACTAATTATCCGACATATAACAATTACGCCCAAATCGCATAGAAAAGTGTTAGTATCCACAATCTCAAATAAAATGTGTCAATCTACTAATCTAGTCAAATTGGCACTACATACCCCAAATCACCATACATGTCCATGAAGGCAAACCAACATATCATAATGTCCAAATTATGTCAAAATCCATATTAGATCATAACTATGGGTTAATTATTCAGTAGATAATTGAGGCTAGAAAATATGGGCACTACATCCCCCTATCCTAAAATTAGACTTCCTCCTAGAAGTCACTGGAAGAGGTAGGAACAAGATTTAACTAGGTATCACATTGTATCATGCATTTATTGGGCACAACAAGCATGCCCCACCAATTCAAACTTGGTCAAGTATTAATTTTAATTAAAGGAACTTATTTCTTCCAAGGAACTATTATCAACCCCATTGTCTAAAACATCCAAAAGATCACACGTAGTGTAATTCCAACATTAAGGTTATTTAATGAACTAAAATATTTTATTTTGAAAATTGTGTTAACAACATGTCTCTAAAAATTCAACATGGTCCAAGAACAAGTATGTCTCAAATAGGAATAAGTTAACCAAGGAGGATTGTATAATCCAAATTCATTTGCATTATCTTCTAACTTTCTTATAAGGGTCCAAATAAGAGGATGTACAATATAAGGTTTAAAATTAAAGGAGAAAATAATGATGGATGAGTGAAGCAAACATAAATGTTGTTTTAAAGGAATTAAAAAAGTTTTACATATTAGTTGTGTACGAACCCGCTCAAGGGAGTATCCAAGGTGCCACAAATACCACTTGATGAGAGAGAAAAGTTTCCAAGTTCTATGTGGTTTCATCTACTAACTCATCATTACTCTAAATTTTGAAAAGAAATGGTTCATGAGTCTATTTTTTAAAATAGTTCAATTATCGACATTATTCACTAAGGTCAAGGACAAAGATTCGCATAATACAGAGCATAGTTACAGGAATTGACTTAATTCGGCCATTATTTTTATGGTTGCTAAATGATAGTGTAAAAAAAAATTGTGGGTGAAATATAACTATAGTCAACCACTAGGTTAGGATTGTCTTTCTAGTTTGGTTTCCAAAGTTTCATAGTATGTGCCATTTTATAGAACATTTCTATTATGGTCCAAGATTTCTTTAGAAGTCTCATAAACGACAATTGAATTTATCATTGTTTATAATTTTATATAATTTCTCACTATGACAAAGTAATTTTAGAACTTTCTATGCCCCAAACAAGCCACAATTCCTTAATGAAACAACAAACCACAAATTTCCAGTTCAATACGATATAAGAAGAGTTTTAATTAAATTTTATCATTTCTAGATTACTATAATCAAAAGAAAACATGAATGAGTTACGCAAAACAAAATCCATTTAAAGATAATGTTTCCCGAATCTTATCAACATACTAATGAAAATTACAATATATCCCCATGATGGAATGCACCAACTCCTCCATTCATACTTTCCTCAAGCGTACAAGAGATCAACACTCATTTTCCATTAAGAAAAGGTACGGTCTAATTCTTCTCAAGATATAGGACTTATGTTAACTTTTACTTAACAATTATTTGGTTGCAAGAGAAAAAATAATATAAAAATACACTTATTAACTAGGGATTGAATCCATTTTACACAAAGAAATTTGAATTTCAGCATTTTATGGAATAACAATGGAATCATGTTTTAAAGAGTACCCCAAAACAATTTTAATACACACACACACACACACACATTTAAACTGGTGTTTATACTGCTTACAAAGGACATCTTTACCCACAGTAGGTGGAAAGATTAGTTAGTCATTATTGTTGGTCCTTGCAATAAGGGTTTACATAATTTATCTTATAATAAATTACTAAGAGTTTTCTAGTGTGAATGACATCTTATAAAAGAGTTTCCTAAGATTCCAATAGCCAAAGGCATATCCGATTTGCGAGATCATCGCAATCATTCTATCATTCGTATTAACTTTCTCACCTAAATTATTTTTTAGGAAGACAACACAATACCTAAGTTACCTTACAAAGGTCCAACCATTTAGCATGTAATCCTTATGAATATCACAAGACGAAGATTAGTAACCATCACCTATCCCATTTGAAGCAATAGTTTTAGGATCACCTCAAATTTTAACCCTTTTTTAAAGGGGTAACAATGATAACATTGTTTATCCAACCAACGTTGTTTAATTATATATTTGACGAGTTTTCCAAAATACATATAATTACAAGATTCTATTAATGTTTACAAGGTAAATGTACACAATTGTGCTTATAGATTTATATATAATTTTTTTTTTGTGGATTACGAAACATTACATTCACCCTTTTTGGACCATATTGATTGTTCTTTCACAGTCAACACCATCGTCATTACACCATAATGCCTAACCAAGAAATTATTCACACTAATTCATTTTATTTTATTTTCTTTATAAGAGAGAGAGAGAGAGAAAATGAAAGATCATTGTTATTATATATATATATATATATATATATATATATATATTATATATATATATATATATATAAAATTTTGCATGACCATTGTTCTTTTAAGTCCACGAGTTGAGGTTAGAAAGGGGGTGATTCCCTTATTTCTACATGTAAGTATTAGCGTTATAAAAATGATTAACTCAGAACATTTCAAATCAAACTGAGGAGTGTTATAATCACATGTGTACTTACTAAGGTAAGAAGGTTTTAACCAAGTTACCATGCAACAACACTTAGTAAATGGTTATAGCATGAACATAGGTTTTATCGAGTTCCAAAAGGATTAAGAAAAGTAACTATATCATTTCTGAAGTTAACTCTAAAAGTTATACCAAGAGCTTTGATGAGAATTTGGAGTTTGAAAGATAGATTCATTTTATAGTAACACAATGTATTACTATGTTACGTGAAGAGGATAAATTAGCTAAGAAATATCACTTTGAGCAACACCACTGTATAATAAGAGACACTAACTTTCTTTCCCTTTATCATTTATTGTTTAGAGAATAGTTAGCAATTATTTTCATCCAATTATACTTAATTTTAAATCACAATTTTGAAAAGGTAACAACAAGAACATAAGATCATCTGGTAAATTTCCTTATACAAAGGGTTATAAAATTAATATTAGCAACATAAACAAGAGGAGTTAAAATTATTCCAATTTCATAATAAGGAAATTTCAAGATGTGGAAGACTATTTTATCACATTGGGTGGTTCTATACAAGATACAACCATTTATTTTACACGGTCCATACCAAAAGGATTTCATTAGATATAAGGTGGCACCTCTAACACGGCAGTTGAGATTCCCAAGAAACAATGCATCTCTAAATAATAAGAAACTAATCAAATGCCCTAATCCAATTCCTTAGATCAAGGTAACCATTACACAATCTTATATTTGACCTAATGCTTATTTAGAACACCAACAACTAGCCCTTTTTCGATGTCCAAAAATATCAACCTAACCAAGGCCGTTAGCATTCAAAAAATGACTTGTTGCAGAAAAAATTATTTTGGGTCTTAGCATTCAACCTAGAAACACAAAGCTTAAAATAACAACCATATTATAACATCTTTCACCCTCCAAAGGTGTTCTAAGAAATCTATTTTCTTATTAAGATGTAGTTTTCTTGTTCTACGATTTTGCAAAAAATGGCTATAAAAGGGGGCCTTGAAAACAAGTACCCAATACCCAAATGGTGAAACAAACTTCCAGTCAATTCTCTTGTAGTGCTGTCCAAAATCATGTCCCAAATAATAATAAAATGGTAATGTGTGGGGCTGGCTCGCAGGAAGGAGACAAGTCTTTGAGCGATGCCAATCATTGTGGGGACTTTTAAATTTAATAATGAATTTTGTTCACCCTACCACCAACCCTTAACCATTATTCTCTGCTGGGCATACTTGTTCTATTCTTTATTGCTTTGGATCCCAAATTAATTATTGTTTAGTCTTGGCAAGTGAGTGTGTAGGTTTTTTGTATGCCTTATTCTCCCTGTGGTTTTAATTAAATCATGCTTTGGCATATCTTTGTTGGGATGAAACACGTTTAGACTGTTGGCCACATTCTTTGTGATTGTTGTTTTATTAATGATTTGCCATGGTTTTTATTTGTTGGCCTTCACTCACCTATTTGATTTTATGCATGAGTTTGGAAGGGAGATAGTTGGGTTCAGTGGGAAAAAAATTAAGGACTCCTAACAAAAATGTTGTCACAACTATTTTCTTAGCCTCCTGCCACTTTCTCTCTTCCTGTGTAAAAACATGGCCATGAAACTGGTCGCCCAACAAGCAACTTAGAGGAATATTGTCAGATGTTTCTGCAGATATGTATGCCATGGTGGAAGAATGCATTTGGCATGTGAAATGCTTGACTGAATACCTAAAAGCAACGTGGCCTTTGTCCTCTAACGGCTGTTGGCTATGCACGAACTGGGTTTGTTGAGAAAGCTCACAAAATTTCAAGCAAATACATGCGTAGTTGTAGAGCCTCCTTCCCTTTTCCAACTTCCTCCTATCCTACACAAAAATGGGGATTTGTTAGATGCTTGGTTGCAAGTTCCTAGTAGTCAGGAACGCATAATGGGAAGCTCTCATAATCCAAGTCTTCTGTTGGGGGAAACATGTCAGAGAGAGGTCTAATGGAACACGCCTAACCATGTAAGCTTCATTTTTGTTTTTTGTTTTTGTTTTAAATTCAATCTCACAAGTTTAGTGGGAAAGGGATGTAAATACTTCAATGGCATGAGTGTTGGTAATAACATTCCACCTAGAACTAGATATTACACCTACTTGGTTGACATTCCCTTGCACTGCTGGCTATCTTGAGGGGACTCTAAACTTTATCATCAACTCACTAATTAAACATGTGGTGGCTGTGCGGACGTGTTTGGTTGATACCCCTATAGAGTGCATAATAATATGGGGCTGCAATAAATTTCAACTCTTCTTTTGAGGTGGATCGTCGAAATGCTACAACTTATGTCTTATGTCAAATATCTATCTTTAAGGAAAACAACCAATCAAAAAGATTCTTTTTTATTGAAATAAATGTGTTTCCAAGCTCCGTAAAACTTTTCCAACATTTTCCTAGCTTGTATTCAGTATGGATCCTTGACATAGATAACCATCAAAACTTAATGGGAAACATATTTTGTTGAAAAATTTCTAGTGACTGGGAATATTTGTATGTCGTTATGGAGGTCAGATCAACACTTGTGAACTGTTAGACAAAATGCCCAAGTGAGATGTTGAATCGAATCCTGCGGGTTTGACCAAATTTTTCCCTCTATGAATGGTTCATCTCCACTTATCTTTCATAATTCTCATACTTTATTTTTTCATTTGAAACTTAATATAAGTTTAAAATATTAGGATTATAATACATTTAATTGTTTTATAGTAATTTGTTGCAAAACAATACAATGTCATGTCATAACTCATGAAATTAAAATAACCATGTTGTATTAAACCATGAACTTCAACCCTCATTCTGAGGTGATTTAGAAAACTTCCTACCCAACTACATCACTTCAATATTATTTTATCGACAAGATGAAATTGAGTTTCCAATAAAAATGTTGATCATCTCCTGGTTTAAATAGATAATTTTGCATTTTTCGGAGACTCGTTAAGTACCCTTCGTAACTCCAAAAATGGAATGTTAAGCTTTATTCATGTACCTGGTTATGTGAGGGGTCATCTTAACCTTTGGTTTGACCTTGAATGAAAATTTGTGATATTTTTGATGCCATACTAGGAGCAATGTTACACCGTTTTGTAGTTGTAAGAAGCTACTAAAACTATAAAGTTGGCTTTCATTTTAAACCACCATTTGAAACCTGGACAGAGAAATTATTATGTCTTTACAAACGTCTAGTGTTTTTACTAGACAATTTCATGGAAATTTCAGTTTAGGAAAAACACTTTTTTGGATAGTTTGGCGATGACATTTTGTTGGCCTCTGGTCACAGTTTGATTAGGCAAAATTGGACCAATTAGGACCGGTGGCTTTGGAAAAATTGTCGCCATTTGAAAACTGTTTTCTAGTTCTGAGTTCCGTAAAATCTGTTTAATTCTCCTTATATAGGGGAACTTGTAGGAAGTTTCTCATTGTGCGTTCATCCATTGAACTTTAGTTTTGGATGTGGTTTTCTGAGCCCTCGAGATAGCTTTGATTCATTTGTAACTAGGTCAATTACGACCTACGGCCCCGGAAAACTAGCCGCCAAACATAAACCATTTGCTAGTTCCAAATTCCGTTAGTTGCTATGAATTCTTGGTATATAAGTGGAAACGTAGAAATTTAATCGTGGTGTGTTTTCTCATCGGATGACAATGTTTGAAAGTAGTTTCTTATCCTCTGAGCCCGTTTTGAACATTTTTGTAGTTAGCAAGAAAGTATAAAAATAGAAAGTTGTGGGACCCTCGTTGGGTTGCCAAACCACCGTGGAAAATTATGAAAGATGTAAATAACTATTTGAAAACTCTATAGTGTAACTTGTTGTGTGAAATAGAACTTTTGACGAAATGGTGTTTCTCTCTCTTCCCTTATATTTCTCTCTCCTTAGTTACGAAATGAAGTGAAATGAATACATGTCTCTAAACCTTTTCTTCCAAATTCAAATTGTAATTATTATTATATGTAAATGGGAAACTGAAAAATGTTAATTATGTTAGATTAGGGTGGATGCCATGCCAGTGATTTATCATTGATTTCATCCTCACATGGTTTTACAGGATGCAATAATGATGGCGAAAAAGTTGATGTGTAATTCTTTATTTAACATTGTAATTTATATAGTTCATTGTAAAATGAATATATGTATAATGTAGTCTCATGTTACATAAACATTATATTTGAAATTTGCTAATATGTATGAGATGCTAGTTTTTAGGGACATCTAGGAAATGTGTATTTAATCATAGGTTGAATTTGATTCATAGTACATATGGTGAAAAGGTTTGATATATACATGGTAAATGAATTTGAAGTTAATATCTTGTAGTGCATTTTTAGTGATTAATAAATGATTAATGAATTCATCTTGTTGTAGTCTTACCTTGTAAATGTAATGAAGAAAGTAAATCGAAACACTCAACCCTAGTATATTCGTGCATAACATGTATTCATGTGTGATCCGTCTTACCATAGAAGAATTTGAAACCGTAGAATGAACTTAAACTCTGCACTCGATGGAACCTCCTAGTTCAGGTAAATAAAATCCCTAGTTAGATTTTACCACCATAGTTGTTATCTTTAGCTACCTTTTCATGAACACATTTTTAGGAATGACAGGGTCCAACTTTATCCGGAGTGTGTTTTCCTTCTAGTTTTTGTAACCATGAGGAGAATGTCCTCTCTTCAGTTCCGACACCGTGTTGAGTGGTCAAGACCACCTTGGAAGCTACCTTATGAGCCCTTGTTCGAAGCAACAACTATGCAATGTAACCTTACTATCCGTGGAGTAAGTAGATCTGATACTCCCTTAGTATCCTTTTGGTTTTCCCAGTCTTACGAGATTAGATCTAGAAAATTGACTTCATCAGTGAATGAATTCCATGTTGGATCTACAGGACATAAATAGATATCATGAAATAGTTGTTCTAGGTCTTAAACTCTTGTTAATGAACTTCTTAGTCCTTCTCAGTTAAATGTGTTACCTTGGTTTCTATCAACATAACACTTGGTCTTTTCTGAAAGGTGGTGTATCATAAATGTGTCCTCTCGGCTTAAACTCATATATAGTTGAGGGGTAGATCCTTAGGTGAAATTGGAATAAATCTAAACCTTAGTTGATTTGGATGTTAACTTAGGTTTCGTGTGTAGCTTCAAGTCTTCTAATCATATATGTCTTCAAGATGTTAGACAAACACTTTTGTAACTCCTTTTACTAGACAATGCTAATAATGAGACCATAATGCGATGTAAAAGTAAAGCCTATAAGAGTAAAAATGAGATTTGAGGTTAGGAATAATGCCATTCTTGGAGTCCTTATAACTCAATTAAATAGTTTCATGTGTTTCAAAAAATATGAGTTTCCTTGGTGTGATCAAACTTCGAGAATATCTATATATATATATATATATATATATATATATAAATGGAATTCCACAAGTCATTGAACTAGAATAACTATTGTAGGGAAATAACTACCATGATCGAAGAATGTTTTTGGGAAAAATCTATCTTGTATCTAAATCTCTCTTAAATCCTAATATTGTGTTCTGGACATCAAGTCACATTCACTTGAGTTGTAAAGGTAGATGTATTGAATAAATGTTCGAAAAGAATATTCTTAATATAAGAACAAGATAATTAATTACTTTATATGCATTTGAATTATGCCAAATAAGTACATAAGTTATCGAATTTTTTGTAAAGGATAAGAATCCAACTTAAAATGGTCAAACTGTATTTTAAACGTGGAATGAAATTAAGAATCTGTAGGTGGACAAAGGAGAAAATTATCCTTACACAATAATGTTCTTGGAATGTTAATCGTAACTAAGATGTAATTAAAGAAATGATGTGTTGTTGCCAATCTTTGAGTCCTTTTTCTTGTAGTTGGGTCATTGCTAGTATTATTTCATTGGAAAAAGTGTGGCATCAACATGTCTATGGTGTTTTCATGTGTCTATGTGAGTCAATGACTTATGTAAGTGTCGTATGTGTTGTCAAGTTTATGTATTTGGAGCCTTTGTGGTGTTTTGTAGTCAGCAATGTAAGTAAAAAAAAATTGTTCTGGTATTTTTACTGTTATTTTTGTGTGTGTAAAATCGGGGTGTTACATATGGTATCAGAGTGGAGGTTTCATGCTCTCGAACCTTTGGGATGGATTGGAGTTGTGATGATTTTGCATGATGGTAGTTGATATTGGAAGATTAATGTGATATATGTTGTAATGTGAACAATTTTGTAATTGTGATATTTTGAACGCACATGTTGTGTATGTCACTTAGTGTGTCTTTATTGTCATGATGATGTGCTTGTGATGAGATTATTATCTCTCTTTTTCATAGATTCTCTAAAGATTCCATGTGTGATGTACCACCTTATTGTGTGTGGAAAAGAATGTTATTATGGATTACGAAGTATTGGAGCATTTTGGCATTATGTGATATGAAGGTGGATTGATGTATTGCATGAAAAAATTATTGTAAAGTGAATTGGATCATATCGTGATGTCGTCACTGTGTTGTGATGAATCGTGTGTGTCACCATGTTATAATTGCAATTTATTATATGTTGTAATGTTATACATTGTGTTCATCATACATATGATTTGTGTAATATGTGATGATTTATGTCATGATTTAGGGGCATATGGTGAGCGTATGATCCCTATTGTACAGTGATTGCACTTTGGTTGCAAAATGTGGTAATGTGATGTATTGTAGCCCGTAAAAGTAACAATTGTAGTATACCCTGTGTAAATACCATGTGTAAGACACTATGGCTAATTTGTGTGAATCATCATTGTGTTAGTGATGTATTTTTGTGTATGTTGTGAACCTTGCACTAGACGACCCTAAGGGGAGAAATTGTCAAGAGTGTATGTGTGGAGAGAGGAGGCGTGGACCAGGATTTCATAATATTGAGCTGAGTACAAGTGAGGAAGTGGAGTCTTATAAAGACTAAAAACCCACTTTTATCTATTTAGTATACTTCAAGCTTTCTCAGTATATTGTGGGTGCGCACCACCTTAGGCTCAACTTATGCAACTAGAGTTCCCTGCTCTTTCCTATTGGATTGTTCATTCAATAATCCCATGTAATTTTGACTATGTTGATCCTTGTGGGAGTTTGGAGGGATGATTCAGGCAGAGATGATGATAGTTACATCATTTGATATACTCATTTCTGGTTACATGTATTTTTTTACGTGCTGAGGCTCAATGTCTGAGTGCCAACAACTCGATGAGTACCCCTTTGAAGGTGGTATAAGGCCACATTGTGATTGTAATGTGCTATTTCTCAATACGTATTTTATTCGTAAATTTATCTTTATCTCTTTTCTTGCTAGAACCATTCATTTTCTTGATTGAAATGTTCTTATATTTTGGGCATTTATTTGGTTATTGCATTAACATTCAGATTTTGCACTAAGCATGGCTATTTAGCCATTTTTTTTTCTTAGTTTTAAACTTTGTTTTCATATTTAAAAGTTTTGTAGCCTATCCCAAGGCTTATAAATTTTTCCACTTGGCATTTGAATGGATTTTTATGTTGATTCTAATGTCGTAATGTTTTGGATTAGGGTCATGGGATTCACCATGGGGTGGTGGAACCTATGGGCCCACTTCATTGTATGGGGGTACGCCCCAAGGAGGTCATAGCATTGTGTAGTTTTTGAACAATAGGACACTACACCACTTAGGTGGGGGTGATGGGGCTCTATGTACCTAGGGCCATAGGGTGACCCAGAATCATTTAAAAGGAGAAAGGAGATGGGCCTCTATGATTGAGAGACCCGATATTATTTATGGCACTCTATGCTTGAGTGACCTGATATTCTTGATGGGGCTCTATGGTTGAGTTACCCTATATTCGTTATGGAACTCTATGGTTGAGTGACCTATCATTCTTGGTGGGGCTCTATGGTTGAGTGACCCGAGTTGGTTTTGGCACTGTGATTCTTTCTCTTGGGAGGTATATGGAGATTATTTGGTGATGCTTTGGGGAGGTGTATGGAGTTGTATTTTGTTACATTTGGAGATATCTAGAGATTGTTTTGTGATGCCATGTGATGTGTGGAGTTGGTATAATGAGTTATGTGTACTCTTGTGAGTCTGGTTAGACATGGTTGTGATTGAGGGATGACTCTCCCCTTGGTTAGTATGGCCTATTGGATATTGTCTTGGCACTATGATGGTACAGTCATGGATTTTTGGGTCATGTGATACCCATTGTATATGTATTAGTGTGATGATTCTATTTGTCAATCACATGTGTGTACTAGATCTATGTATATGACATAATTATTGGAAATTATTTGCTATGTGGACTACTTGTTGTCATCCCTTGGTGGAAATAAAGGTCTTGTGATGTGAGACAATCGTGAAAGTATGTAGCAAGATGTTTCGTGTGACACCTTGAGGCCAATTACTATTGGACACCCATGAACATAAGACAATGAAAAAAATTCTAAACAATGAATATTATAATCTTGAGATAAGAAATAATGTAAAAGAAAATATTAACAAAGTAATAAGATAAACAAGAAATACAAATATTCTTAGAACTTTATAATTTAAGATATTTCCAAAATTAGTTTTCTTCCTTGTGGACATGTTGTACCGACCAGTTGTTTTGATACACGACATGTTTCATTATTATATTCTTTCCTACGTATCCTCTAAGCTTCGGTGTTGTGTCGCATTGAGGAAGATGCTCTTTAAGGGGAGGGAAATGTAGTGCCGACCAAAATCATGTCCCAAATAATAATAAAATGGTAATGTGTGGAGCTGGCTGGGAGGAAGGATACAAGTCTTTGAGTGGCGCTGATCATTGTGGGGACTTTTAAATTTAATAATGAATTTTGTTCACCCTACCACCAACCCTTAACCATTATTCTTTGTTGGGCACACTTATTTTATTCTTTATTGCTTTGGATCCCAAATTAATTATTGTTTATTACTAGAAAGTGAGTGCGTAGGTTTGTTGGATGCCTTATTCTCCTTGTGGTTTTAATTAAATCATGCTTTGGCATATGTTTGTTGGGATGACACACATTTTGATTGTTGGTCGCATTCTTTGTAATTGTTGTTTATTAATGATATGCCCTAGTTTTTATTTGTTGGCCTTCACTCACCCATTTGGTTTGCCGCCTAAGTTTGGAAGGGAGATAGTTGGGTTCAGTGGGAAAACAATTAAGGACTCCCAACAAAAATGTTGTCACAACTATTTTCTTAGCCTCCTACCGCTTTATCTCTTCCTATGTAAAAACATGGCCATGAAGTTGGTCACCCAGCAAGCAACTCAAAGGAAGATTTTCAGATGTTTCTACAGATATGTATGCCATGATGGAACCATGCATTTGGCATGTGAACTACTTGACTGAATACCTGAAAGCAACGTGGCCTTTTTCCTCCAATGGTTGTTGGTTATGCACGAACTGGATTTGTTGAAAAAGCTCACAAACTTTTAAGCAAATACATGCGCAGGTGTAGATCCTCCTTCCCTTTTCCAACTTCCTCCTATCCTGTGCCAAAATGGGGATTTTTCAGATGCTTGGTTGCAAGTTCTTGGTAGTCAGGTACGCATAATGGGAAGCTCTCATAAGCCAAGTCTTCTGTTGGGGGAAACATGCTAGAGAGAGGTGGTCTAATGGAAGACTCCTGACCATGTAAGCTTCATTTGTTTTAAATGCAAGCTCGTAGGTTTAGTGGGAAAGGGCTATAAATACTTCAGTGGCATGAGTGTTGGTAATAGCATTCCACCTAGAAATTAATATTACGCCTACTTGGTTGACATTACCTTGTGGTTCCGGCTATCTTGAGGGGACTCTACACCTTATCATCAATGCACTAATTAACCCTGTGGTGGTTGTGCAGACGTGTTTGGTTGGTACCCTTGTAGAACATAATAATATGGGGCTACAATAAATTTCAACTCATCTTTTGAGGTGGATTGTAGAAATGTTACAACTTATGTCTTATGTCAAACATCTATATTTAAGGAGAACATCTAGTCAAAAAGATTCATTTTAATGAAATAAATGTGTTTCTGAGCTTCGTAAAACTTTTCCAACATTCTCCTAGCTCGTATTCAGTATGGAGGCTTGAGTAGGACATAGACAACCATCAAAACTTAATGGGAAACATATTCTGTTGGAAAATTTCAAGTGATTGGGAATATTTGTATGCCGTTCTGGAGGTCAGATCAATACTTGTGAATTGTTTGACAAAATGCCCAAGTGAGCTGCTAAACTGAATCCTACGGGTTTGACCGACTTTGTCCCTCTAGGCATGGTTCATCTCCCCTTATCTTTCATAACTCTCGTACTTTAGTTTTTCATTTGCAACTTAATATAAGTTTAAAATATTAGCATTATAATACATTTTATTGTTTTATATTAATTTGTTGAAAAATAATAAAATGTCGTGTCATAACTCACAAAATTAAAATAACCATGTTGTATTAAACCATGAACTTCAACCCTCATTCTGAGGTGATTTAGAAAGCTTCCTACCCAACTAGATCACTTCAATATTGTTTTATTGATAAGACGAAATTGACTTTCTGATAAAAATGTTGACCATCTCTCGGTTTAAATAGACAATTTTGCATTTTTTGGAGACTCGTTAAGTACCCTTCGTAACTCCAAAAATGGGATGTTAAGCTTCATTCGTGTACCTAGTTATGTGAGGGGTCACGTTAACCTTTGGTTTGACCCTGAATGAACATTTGTGATATTTTTGATGCCATACTGGGAGCAATGTTACACCATTTTGTAGTTGTAAGAAGCTACTAAAACTATAAAGTTGGCTTTCATTTTAAACTGCCATTTGAAACTTAGACAAAAAAATATTATTTGTCTTCGCAAACCTCTAATGTTTTTACTAAACAATTTCATGAAACTTTCAATTTAGGGAAAAAAAAAATTCTGCATAGTTTTGCAATGGCATTTTGTAGACCTCTGGTTGTAGTTTGACTAGGTCAAACTGGACCAATTAGGACTGGTGGCTTAAGAAAACTTGTCGCCATTTGAAATTTGTTTTCTAGTTATGAGTTCCATCAAATCTATTGAATTCTCCTTATAGAGGGGAACTTGGAGGAAGTTTCTCGTTGCATGTTCATCCATCGAACTTCAGTTTTGGACATGGTTTTCTGAGCCCTTAAGATAACTTTGATTCATTTGCAACTAGGTCAATTACAACCAATGGCCCAGGAAAACTAGCCACCAAACGTAAATTGTTCGCCAGTTCCAAATTCTGTCAGTTACTATGAACTCTTGGTATATAAGTGGATATGTAGAAATTTAACCGTGGTGTGTTTGCTCATCGGAAGACAACATTTGAAAGTAGTTTCTTAGACTCTGAGCCCATTTTGAACGTTTTTGTAGTTAGCAAGAAAATCTAAAAATAAAGTTGTGGGACCCTCGTCGGGTTGCCAAACCACCGTGGAAACTTTTGACACATGTAAATAACTGTTTGAAAACTCTATAGTATAACTTGTTGTGTGAAATAGATCATTTGACAAAATGGTGTTTCTCTCTCTTCCCTTCTCTTTCTCTCTCCTTGGCTACGAAATGAAATGAAATGAATACATGTCTCTAAACCTTTTCTTACGAATGTAAATTGTAATTATTATTATATGTAAATGGAAAACTGAACAATGTTAATTATATTAGATTAGGGTGGATGTCATGCCAGTGATTTATCATTGATTTCATCCTCACATGGTTTTGTAGGATGCAAGAGTGATGGCGAAAAAGGCGATGTGTAATTCTTTATTTATCATTGTAATTTATATAGTTCATTGTAAAATGAATATATGTATAATTTAGTCTCATGTTATAGAAACATTATATTTGAAATTTGCTAATATGTATGAGATGCTAGTTTTTAGGGACATCTAGGAAATGTGTATTTAATCATAGGTTGAATTTGATTCATAGTACGTATGGTGAAAAGGTTTGATAAATACATGGTAAATGAATTTGAAGTTAATATCTTGTAGTGCATTTTTAGTGTTCAATAAATGATTAATGAATTCATCTTGTTGTATTCTTACCTTGTAAACGTAATGAAGAAAGTAAATCGAAACACTCAACCCTAGTATATTCGTGCATAACATGTATTCATGTGTGATCCATCTTACCATAGAAGAATTTGAAACCATAGAATGAACTTAAAATATGCACTTGATGGAACCTCCTAGTTCAGGTAAATAAAATCCCTAGTTGGATTTTACCACCATAGTCATTATGTTTAGCGACCTTTTTCGTGAACCCATCTTTTAGGAATGACATGGTCCAACTTTATCTGAAGTGTGTTTTCCTTCTAGTTTTGGTAACCACAAGTAGAATGTCCTCTCTTCAGTTCTGACACCGTGTTGAGTGGTCAAGACCACCTTGGAAGCCACTGTATGAGCCCTTGTTTGAAGCAATGACTATGCAATGTAACCTTACTACCATGGAGTAAGTAGAGTTGATACTCTGTTAGTATCCTTTTGCTTTTCCCAGTCTTACGAGATTAGATCTAGAAAATTGACTTCATTAGTGAATGAAGTCCCTGTTGGATCTAGATGACATAAATAGAGATCATGAAATAGTTGTTCTAGGTCTTAAACTCTTGTTAATGAACTTCTTAGTCCCTCTCAGTTAAATGTGTTACCTTGGTTTCTATCAACATAACACTTGGTCTTTTCTAAAAGGTGGTGTAGCATAAATTTGTCCTCTCACCTTAAACTCATATACAGTAGAGGGGTAGATCCTTAGGTGAAATTGGAATAAATATAAACCTCAGTTGATTTGGATGTTAACTTAGGGTTCATGTGTAGCTTCAAGTCTTCTAATCATATATGTCTTCAATATGTTAGACAAACACTTTTGTAACTCCTTTTACAAGACAATGCTAATAATGAGACCATAATGCGATGTAAAAGTAAAGCCTATAAGAGTAAAAATGAGATTTGAGGTTAGGAATAATGCCATTCTTGGAGTCCTTATAACTCAATTAAATAGTTTCATGTGTTTCAAAAAATATGAATTTCCTTGGTGTGATCAAACTTCGAGAAAACAAAGGATACATATCAAAATGGAATTCCACAAGTCATTGAACTAGAATAACTATTGTAGTAAAATAACTACCGTGATTGAAGAATGTGTTTGGGAAAAATCTATCTTGTATCTAAATCTCTGTTAAATCCTAATATTATGTTCTGAACATCAAGTCACATTCACTTGAGTTGTAAAGGTAGACATTGAATAAATGTTCGAGAAGAATATTCTTAATATAAGAACAAGATAATTAATTACTTTATATGCATTTGAGTTATGCCAAATAAGTTTGTAAGTTATCCAATTTTTTGTAAAGGATAAATAGCCAAATTAAAATGGTCGAACTGTATTTTAAACATGGAATGAACTTAAGAATCTATAGGTGGACAAAGGATAAAATTATCCTTACACAATAATGTTCTTGGAATGTTAATCGTAACTAAGATGCAATTAAAGAAATGATGTGTTGTGGGTTTGCCAATCCTTGAGTCCTTTTTCTCATAGTTGGGTCATTTCTCGTATTCTTTCATTGGAAAAAGTGTGGCATCGACATCTCTATGTTGTTTTCATGTGTCTATGTGAGTCGATGACTTATGTAATTGTCGTATGTGTTGTCATGTTTCTATATTTGGAGCCCTTGTGGTGTTGTGTAGTGAGCAATATAAGTCAAAAAAATATATCCTGGTATTTTTACTGTTGTTTTTGTGTGTGTAAAATCGGGGCGTTACATCTCTATTATACAGAGAATCAATCAAGATATACATTTCTAATTACTGGCGAATAGGTTTCGAAATGGAAGCACCTTCTCGGAGCCAACTATTAGTGTTTTACTATTGTATTTCAGCATATTTTTAGTGAAAATATGCTACAAAATGAGTCTTGAGAATAAGCAATCCCAATTCAAAAACGAGTTCTATTAACTTGCATCAATTCTCCTATATATAGAGAATTTGATGCAACTTACAAAATGAAAAACTAATAACCAAAACTCTAGTTATGACCTACTTTTCGGAGCTAATTAATGTTATTTACAAGTCTGTTTTTCAAGAACAAAAATGTCTAGAGACCTCCTAAACACACTTGGAAAAATAAATCTCTATTCCTTTTTCTCAAATCTAATCACTGCAGACAATGGACATGGAGAACTACTACATGTTAGAAGTTGAAAATTTTAATTTCCTACTAACGCTCTTTAATTTACCGGTCCAACCCAAAACAATTTTGCTTAAATTTAAGTTGTTGTCCCAAATAAAAATGTGATTAGAAGAGCTCAAAAAATGATTTTTACTATATGATCAAACGGTTTTATAAGTTGGGTTTAAAAAGCTGATGTGACTTCTAATGTCACTAGGGAACAAGATTATCAAAATCGATCACCACTATGGGGACCAAGAAGCCATTTTGCACGTTATTTACTAACGAATTTCTCTTAAATTTTACTAGTTGTTTTAAACAAATTAGGTGATCAAAATTAGTGTACCACCTATTGTGTTAACAAACATTTTACTCCATGCGGTTACTCAAGAGATACTTGACCCATGGAATGGTTTAGTGGAAATGATTTTAATTGTTTTACTTTTAATATTATGAAAACATTAATAAACAATTAAAATTTCTACCCAGAGCATCTGTATGTGCAAACCATCGCTCTGATACCAAATGTAACGCCCCACCTCGGGACACTGGAAACCAGACCAATACGCGACTAGAAAATTGAGTAGTTTCTTTTTATATATATAATACTCAAAATTACTTTTGAAACACCCCTTTGTAATTATGTCACACTAATTCATTTTATCTTAATATACTAACTCAATTCCACATTATTTAAGTAATTTATATACATTTGATTTATCACTATAACCTCAGTTCCCTCAATCTAATTAACTAGCTGACAATTTTCGAATTCCAATGTTTATTTATTTCTACTAACTTGGTTTACCATACAAAATATTTATTAAAGTCACTAAAACAATACCTACACACCCTTTTTTTAATTTAAATTATCTTTCCCCATTTAACTTTTGTTACCCACACACATTTTAACTTTACTTCCTATTCACATTAAAATTTATCCATGACCTAAAAGTGAGTAGGATCAATTGTGGATCCTAGGATCAAATAGATCTCATCCCTAGATCTAGTTTTCCCTAAGGATGCCCTAAACATCCTTAGGTTCTTTTCCCTTCCTTCTCTTTCTCATTTTGTTTTGTTCTCTTATTAGCAGGTTGATTGGAGAGCTATGAAGCTTGATCTCATGGAGCAAAAAGATAATATCCTTATTGTCTTCATATTATTATATGTAAATTGCAAGTTTCTTCCACACACATTCCTTTGGTAGGATTAAGGGTTGGATTAAGGGTTGGATTTAGTGCTTAGATGGGAGCTACTATATGCATTGTTGTTCGCTTTCTTGTTGTACTTGAATGCTTTAAATTTAACATGCTTCATGAACGGAAAGGAAAGTAATGGATTTATATTCAGTTAGTTTCATCCTTTGCATTTGTTATTAATGAAAGGCGTGGAAAGGATAACTGTATGCTATATAGGCAGCAAACTACTTGTATTCCTAATGTTACAAATATTGTAAATTGATACTTGCAATGATTATGTGGAAACGGGACAGCAGTCCCTTGGCTGTTTGTGATGATATTTTTCTGATAGTTCAGTTGTTATGCTGACCTCTCCGTTGTGCCTATTTTGAGATTGATGTTTTGCTGTCGTTTCATAAAAGCAGGGTTCTTTTATTGAAACAGTTAGTTGAAGCATCTTATTTTAAGGATAAGTGCTTAATGTGCTCAGTTCATTGAACTGACCCGTGCAATTCATTTTGCAGATGGAATTTGATTAGAATGAAGACGTGGCTGTCTTCTGATGCCTCTTGATTAGATGTAAATTATATTGTAACTGTTGCTTTTATTCCTCTTTGAGGAATTGTGAAAGAAGAAAATATATTCTTCTGACCATGAGTTGTATGGATGCTTTGTATAAACTACTCCCAATCAGTTGGATTGGCAATTGTACAAATTATGTCTTGAAATATTGGATACAGTTACAAGTGTGATATTTTCAATAATTATATCAGTTTGATATTGTTATATAAATTGGAAATATGATGTAATTTCCTTATTTGGAATTGTTTCATTGTCCTTGGATGGATGCTGAATTGAAACTGATATCTATTCTTACTTAAATAAAACTTTTAAGTTGAACAATGCAATTAGTTCATACTTGGGTAAAGATGAATTTTTAATTGACATTAAAAGGATTAAGAAGAATATGATTTCATAATCAGAAGGTATTCAGGATTAGCTTAGGAGCTAAGGAATATCAATTTAAATTGGGAGTATTCGAACTTCGTTTTCGAACCCCATTAATGATCCCGTTTGATAAAATTAAGAATAAAGGATATAGGATAAATATATCCATAACTAATGATCGTTAACTATATAACATTAAGGGGAACAAATGAATTCATTTCTCGAAGTTTAGACCTCGTTTGGATGACGTCTAATAAGTTAATATTCTGAAATTAGTTGCAGTTGGAAACATCTTGGCTAAGTTTAATAGGTTAAACTTATTACGTCCGTCGGTACGGAATGCTTAATCCAATGATTAAGAAATAAACCAAGTAAGGAAATGTAGCCCTTCGATACGAAGGAGACGATACATAGCAAACTAATGGACAGTTTAGTCCCTCTTAGTTATATACAACTGCAACGGAAACGAGGATCAAGGGATCAGCGTGGATGCTAAAAATTTCTTTAACTAATTACTCGTGGCTAAATCACTTGAGCAGGATGTGTATTCTCGATGGGTGGATTCTGCAGGACATTGGCATACGCCAGCTACAGCAAGGTGTCTTCATGAAGACGGGGTCTTCATGACGACACAATGTTGCAGCTGACATATAGCAATGCCCTCCTGAATTAAAACCTTTAGAATACATAGGCTGAATGTGTAGATCTTAACTGGGGTGGGGATAGGGTATGATTTGGTATATGGAGTGACTCCGGAATACTAAAGATAATCAGACACACGGAGTCGTGGGGTAACGACACCGTATGTCTGCGTATCTTTAGTTACCAGGAGTGCCTTCCTATACCCGTTCATATTACTAACTGGAATTGAAAGTTTAAAACTGAACTTAAACGTTGAGGACTGGTAAGAACCAGGAAAGACCATTCTAGATAACAGGTGAAGTGAAGTGAAGGACGTATTCCGTAGATGTGTATCACATCCAGGAATATGATCATGTAAAGCATGTGAAAATCTTTGGCCAAAGTATCGCAATTGCTGGTTTGCGTTGTCCTTATCACTTAATTTAAGATGCAGGATGTCAGATGAATATCAGTAACAGATATTCAGATAGGCTTCTTAAATGGATCACTTCGATAACCGGGGAAGGTTATGAGAACAAGTATATAAAATATACTATGCATAAACAAACATGAAGGATCGGTTGTTGCCGAGTCATGAACATGAAGGATCGGTTGTTGCCGAGTCATGAAATGAAGGATCGTTGAAACTCTGAGCCATGAAAATGGAAGGATCGACAGTTCATCGAGTCATTTACAGTAGCATATAGAATCTGTTATAAGATTGAATGGCATTGAATGTGTGTTCCATATTGTAAATATGCGAACAGGGAACATTCGTTTTAAAAGGAAATTGTGTGAACCCAACTGTGTTGTTTGGGCAGAGAACAATTATTAAAACTTGAACGTGTGTTTGAATTTTATAATTCATAACAGAGAACGTTATTTTTAAAATAAAATAAAAAGAATTCCCTTGTTCTGGTGTTTTAAAATGGGGATGTTACAAATACTATGGTATTCAATTAATCATACAAAGATTTTTTCAACATCTAGGATCATTACATATAGTCAAAGTTAGCTTGAATAAAGTGTTAGTTATTGTTGTATTTTTTTCCATTTAATGGTTTATCTCTATATATATAATATAATGAGAATAACCATTTGCATGGTAGAGTTAAATCATCAAACTAATGATCCCATTTAAGCTGGATTTTTATCCTTGGTGCCCTGAGAAACTTGATACGAGGTAATCGCTTCACATGATACTGGATGATTTTAGTCTTGAATGGGCAATGAAGAGGAGGGGATATTTCATAGCTGTGATGAAATGGATCAGCTACTTTCTCCTGTGGACAACATCAACGGTGTGGAATACTGGGTGTCACCTGATGCCCATAAGATATGTAATTACTCCTAATCTCCCTCAAAATAGGTGTGGCAAGACTTAGCAGCTGAACTTCCAAATGACTATAATAGAGAACTGAGTTCTCCTCACCATGTCTGGATGGAACTTAACTTTCTATGATGACGGAGCTGACATCACTCGATCCTCACTGAAGTGGAGGCAATGAACTTTGCATCTAATGGAATTGTTATCCGAATTCACCTCATTAGCGATATGAAGAGCATATTTTATGCTTTCTAATCAATCGTCATCCTGATGGGACCATCACATAAGGTTGATCTGAATATTGTCGAATCAGACATAACTATGGGATCATTTTTTTATCCACATGGGATTCCATTTTAGGTCACCCAATATGGCTTTTTGCAATCATTACATCTGAATTTTTCATTAGTATCCATGACATGAATTGGTGTATACATAACCTTGGTCGCTAGTGTAATAAGAAGAATAAGACATCCCATAACGGAAAACTGGGATAGTGTTTACTAAATGATCCTTAAGTATGTTATGAATATATCCAAGCTGGTCTAACAAGGTCAGAATACGGAAATGTCATTATGAAACTAATTCTTATCAATCGGTAATCGATGTGGATGACTTTGGTTTCCAACCACCATGCATGCAAGTACATAGTCGATTAACTCATTTCTTGTTTTTACAGGAACTTTGATTAATTGAGTTCAATGTCTGCTCACATATAACTTATATTTTAGATGATTCCTAATCTTGTTTTCGAACTGTTATGTACTTATTTATAGGGGACTTTGGATTATAGGTTTGGTGTGAAAAATAAAATCGGTCTTCTAGTTTCCATTCTTCTATGAGTATAATGTGTTTGAACAGACCTATAGATAGTGTGATGCGGATCACATAAGGCTTTCCAAAAGTTACTTTTTCTATACGGTTATAAGTCCTATGGGTTGGATCCTTATTCGATCCCTTTATGTAATGGTAATAATGAATTATGAAGCTAGAAAAGGGCCAGCTGGAAGGTTTGCATTTGGCTACAGAGAAAGGGTATAGGACCATACTGGTATAAGCGGAATCATATGATCCTCTGAATCAATGTTATGAATAAAGCGGATAGCAGCTAACTAGGAAACTGACATGCTACAGTGTCATAAGGAGATCAAGCTGATTGGCTAAAGGTTTCAAGTGACGATTTTCTTTAGACATGATTTTCAAGAAGTAAATGTTACTGTAAATCAACTAGCAACATGTGGGCACTGGTTTAGATCCTATTTCTTTTATAATGGAGTTCTGACAGAATTGATTGGTTGGGACTACTGAACTTGCTGCCATAGAAATTAAAGTATATTCTGGAGAGTAGCGAGCTTGTGATAAGGGCATGGACAGTGCATGATGGGAATATTCATTTCTATACATGAGCAGTCGAAATGTGCCTATTCTCAATGGGTGCAATTCTTGACCTGCCATTGGTTTCTGCCAGCTACAGCAAGTTGACTTGTATGAAGACGGGGTCTAGGATCATGATGATATCATTGTTGCAGCTGACAAATATCACATGCACCTCCCGGACGCAAACATTTAGGCTTCATAGGTTGAATGTGTCAGGCATCTCAGTGTGATTGCACAGGGTATGGAAACCTCTGGTCCATAGCGTGAGTGACTCCGTAAAACCGAGAGAGGAAATAGACACATGAGAAGGCGTGGGGTAACTGACTCCGTATGTCTACCTGCCACAAGCTATTCCGGTGCAGTGCAAGCTAATCCTATATCCGTCCATATTACTAGCTGGAATTGCCAAGTTTAGACACTGACCTTAGACGATGAGAGACTGGAAGGAGCCAGCAAAGAGCCATACTACTAAAACAGGTGAAGTACACCAGAGAAGGACGAATTCTGTAGATGTGTATCATCTATCCAGGAATACTGATCATGGGACAAAGAGAGGTGAGCAATCTTTGGCCAAGGTATGGACAGATTGCTGGTCACAGTTGCCCTTAGGACTTAGATTTCACATGTAGAAAATGTCCCATGAATACTCCAGTGAACACAGCTCCAGATAGGCTGCTTAAATGAATCACTTCGATAACCATGCACAAATTACCTGCAATGAAGAGAGGCATAGATAAGATACAATGCAAAAATGAGGAAGGATGGACAGATGCATCACAAAACATCGTTTTGTTGCTCCAGAAGTCATGCACATGAAGGATCATTCCAACTCCGAGCCATGAAAATGGCAAGATCGGTAGTTCATCGAGTCATTTACAGTAGCAGGGAGGATCTGTTATAAGATTCGAACTGGCATTTTCAACCCTAGAGTTCCATATTGTAAAAGAAGGGAACAGGGAACATTCGTTTTAGCAGGAAATTGAATGAACCCAACCTTTTTTTTTTGGGCAAATGAGCCAATTATTAAAACTGGAACGTGTGTTTGACATTGCATGGGTCATAACCCAGGGGACAGTTAAACGTAGGAAAACGTGCAAGCCCATTCCTCATTGTTCTGCAGATGCATTAACTCAGCATGGAGGAATCTTACCAACTTGGTACCAGAGCTGTCAGGTTTGCAGCGATTTTGGAGGAGAATGCGACCACAATATTAATAAAGTTTACATTTGGCTTATTGAACAGAAAATGGTCAGGACAAGAGGGAATGCTGCGAATAGCCTGTTGCATTGTGAAGAATGCGACCCATTAGCATAAAAACGGGTTGTTGAAAGGTCGCTTGCTGGCCTACTTACCACACGTCAGAGATCGTTTCTCAATTTTCTCTACTTCATACTGCAGTCAATGGGCAACTCAAGATTGATCCCAGAATGATGCTAGAGCATAAATCAACAGCTGCCTCCTATTGATATAAATCAACAGAGGAAATCCGAGTGTCTGATGATCAATAATGTAATATGCTCCTAATCCCCCTGAAGATTTAAGGGCACGATTAGCAGCTGACCTTACAAACGGACATAAAGAGAATTTTTCCTCGCAAAGCTTGATGGAACAACTCTTGGATGACGGAGCTGACAACTGGCTCAGTGAAATGGAGAAATACTTTGCTATAAGATTCTCTCTCTGAAGAGACTAAAGCGATATCGGAGGAGCATGTCAGCTTTCTCATGAAGCATCGTCCTTGTGGGACAACCATAAGCTTGAGCTGAATATTGTGGAATCAGACTATCCCATTGGGATCGGATTTAAGGGTGCTTTTAGGCAATGATGGCTCGCCTCAACTCTGACTTTGATAGGAAAATGACTGAATTTCAGAACTTGTCGCAAGGAAGGCTGTCGGTGGCGGCTTACTGGGATTGGTTTACTAAACTCGGCTTAAGTATGTGCGGCAGTACCAAGCTGACGCGTACTTCAGCCTATGGAAATTCATAATCCCGGACTGAATCCCATCATTGGGGGCGAAGTGGATGTCCCTTTGTGCTCATTTCGGCCATGGTTCGGGCATTGTTGAAAAGTCCATTTGTCCCAGACAGTCCCATTTGATTTTGAGACCAATATCTGGACTCATTTCAGGGCCGAGTTAAGGAAGCAGATTCAGGCAATCCTTCTTGGCCCGCTTGTCACCACTTTGCTTCGGACTGACTTGGAAAAGGTTTCGGCCGGTCCGGCCGATAAAATTGCCTTGTTGATAGCAATAAGAAACCTGTCCCATGAGGTAGTCTCTCTCAGCAGCATGCGCCACATTTTCCCTCTCGTCGAACCGGCATTGGACAAAAGTCCTATGGAAGCCAGAACGATAACTTTAAGTCCCAGCTGGTCCCTAAATTTGAACTTAGAAAAGCGGCCAGCTGTTTGATGCTTCAACTGTCGGCCGAGCCGGCCGGTATCGGGCCTTTTTGTCCTCTGAAGAAGGATGATCCCGGACTGCCCCATAGGATACATGCTGCAGTGACTTACAGTCATTTTTATGATTAAGTGACACCCATGGAGGTCAACGGGCAAGTTGCCTTCTGCAAACCTTTAGTTCGCACTTTTTGATACAGGAGCTACAGAATGCTCTATTTCCTGCTCAGATTGCTAGGGGACTTAGAAAGATAGGCTGCGAGAATGGACTCTAGCATGGACAGTGCATTTTTGGAATAATGTTGTCCGATATCAATTGAAATCTGCCTTTTTGGGACTTGAATACTCTAATCTGCATGGGTTATCGACCGAATTTGACCCTGGGGGGGTGAAATCCTCTAGGATCATATGATATCATTATTGGAGTTAACTGGTTGGCTGAACATAAGGCAAGGGTTGACTGTTATGAAAAACAAATCTGTTGCCTTGATGATCTGCAGAAAGCAGCAATCATTCAAGGTGTAAAACGAGAAGTTGCAGTTAGGAAACTGACGGCTATACAACTTAAGAGGGCTAAAAATAGAGGCTGCACTTTGTATGCAGTAAAAATGACAGAAAATGAAGAGGAAGATAATGATTTCATGGAAAGATATCCATTGTTGAGGGATTTCCATGATGTGTTTCTGGAGGAATTGCCGGGTCTTCCGCCCAAACGTGGGTTTGACTTCGGTATAGAAATCAAACCAGGAACGGAACCCATATCTAAGGCACCTTATAGAATGACTACCATTGAGTTGGTAGAACTGAAGGCTCAGTTACAAGAACTTCTGACAAAAGGGCTGATCTGACCGAGCGTCTCGCCTTGGGGAGCGCCGGTAATCTTCGTAAAGAAAAAGGATGGCACCTTGAGGCTGTGCATTGATTACAGAATGCTGAATAAGGCAACCATTAAAAATCGATACCCACTTCCAAGGATCGATGATCTGTTTGATCAGATGCGAGGAGCATCAGTCTATTCAAAAATAGATCTGCGATTAGGGTACCATCAGCTGAGAATAAAAGAGGAAGATATTCATAAAATAGCTTTTAGAACGAGGTATGGACATTATGAGTTCACGGTGTTGCCTTTTGGGCTGACTAATGCACCTGCCGCCTTCATGAATCTAATGAATAACATTTTTCAAGAATACTTAGACAAGTTTGTGCTTGTATTCTTAGATGACATTCTTATATACTCTAAAAATGTCGAAGAGCACCAAGAACACCTCAGGATAGTGCTGGAAATCTTAAGAAAGAGGAAGTTGTATGGCAAACTGTCCAAATGTTCCTTTTATGATGCAGAGGTGCATTATTTAGGACACGTTATAAGCAAAGACGGGATAGTTGTTGACCCTTCAAAGATCACAGCTATAACTGAGTGGCCTGCGCCTAAGAACGTGCACGAAGTGAGGAGCTTCATGGGCTTGGCTGGATATTATCGAAAGTTCGTCAAGGACTTTTCAAAAATTGCCGCCCTAATCACTTCATTGCAAAAGAAAGAAAAGAAATTTGTCTGGACAGACAAATGTGAATCTACCTTTAAAAAGTTAAAGGAACAGTTAACTACTGCGCCTATTTTGACTGTACCTGATCCAAATGGAGATTTTATGGTTGTAACGGACGCCTCAGGAGAAGGCCTTGGAGGTATTCTGTTACAGAATAACCATGTTATCGCTTATGAAAGCAGAAAGCTTAAGTTACATGAACAGAACTATGCTCCACACGATCTTGAGCTCGCTGCCATTGTTCATGCGCTTCAAATATGGAGGCATTACCTTCTTGGCAAGCCCTTTGAATTAAAAACGGACCATCTGGGGCTGAAGTATATTTTTACTCAGCCAAATCTGAATGCAAGGCAACGAAGATGGTTAGAATTTCTGTCTCAGTATGATTTTGATATAAGCTACATTAAGGGCAAGGAAAATAGAGTAGCAGATGCTCTGAGTCGAAGGAAGCATATCTCTGCTCTTATAACGTTAAGAACTCAGTTTAAGGATGAGGTAAAAGATGCCTTGGAATCAGATCCTTATTCCCAGCAAGTCAAATCAGCACTTGCTGCAGACCCGCAGGACAGCAGGTACAAAGGATTTCGTTTTGATAACGAAGGAGTTCTGAGGTTCGAAAACAGGGTATATGTACCTGTGGCAAATGACTTAAGAGGGAAATTGCTAACTGAATTCCATAATTCACCTTTTTCTGGGCACCCTGGCATTACAAAAATGCTTGCTGATCTTAAGCAGCAATATTTTTGGAAGGGAATGAAAAAGGATGTGGTAGAGTTTGTAACACACTGCTTGGAATGTCAGCGTGTTAAAGCGGAACATATGCACCCTTCTGGATTATTGTATCCCCACAGCATTCCGCAGTATAAGTGGCAAGTGATAACGATGGATTTCGTTCAAGGATTGCCTATGTCAAGAAATAAACATGACATTATCCTGGTTGTAGTCGACAAATTGACCAAAGTGGCACACTTCATTGCTGGTAATTTGAAGGACGATGCACCAGTTTTAGCAAGAAGCATTCGTGCATGAAATCTTCAGGTTGCATGGAATACCGGAATTAATCATATCGGACAGAGATCCGAGGATGACATCAAGGTTTTGGCAAACGCTTAATGCAGCCTTGGGAACTAAATTAAACTTCAGTTCTGCATATCATCCAGAAACGGTATGGACAGACTGAGAGAGTTAATCAAGTTTTAGAGGACATGCTAAGGATGTATTGCATGGACCAGCAGTATAAATGGGAGGAATACCTTCCGCTGGTAGAATTTGCTTACAATAACACCTATCATGCCTCTTTAAAAATGGCGCCCTTTGAAGCATTGTATGGAAGAAAATGCAGAACCCCTGTCAGCTGGGACAGCGTTGAGAGACAGAGAGGTAATTGGGCCAGAAATCCTTATGGAAATGGAACAACAAATCAAAATGATTCGGGAACATCTAAAGGAGGCTGCCAATAGGCAGAAGAGCTATGCAGACTTGAAGCGGGTTGACAGGCATTATAAACTTGGAGAGAAGGTCTTTCTTCGGGTGAAGCCGAAAAAGAGCTCCATAACTTTTGGCAAGGCTGCCAAGTTGTCGCCACGTTACGTGGGACCTTTTGAAATTATTGAAATAATCAACCCTGTAGCTTATCGTCTAGCATTACCTCCTGCTTTGTCTCAAATGCATGATGTTTTTCATATTTCTTTGCTTAAGAAATACGTGACAGATTTATCCCATGTGCTAAATTGGAATTCCTTGCAGGTCCAAGACCCAGGAATAATCGTGGTTAAGCCCATTCGAGTGTTGGGAACTCGCCAGTTGTACTTGAGAAATCGCGAAGTGAACCAATGTAAGGTCCAGTGGGACCAGTTTAGCGAAGAAAGTGCAACTTGGGAGAATCTCGAAGAAATGAGATCTACTTTTCCACACCTGTTTAACTGAATATGAAATTCAGAGAACTGAAAAATTTCTACCAAATTTAGACAATTATTAGTCTATTGTACAGTTGTCTTAAAACGTTATTTTTACGAGAGAATCTGTTTTTGGTATGAACTTATGAATGAAAGGACAATAACTGAATTTTGTCCTATGAACTCCTTGATTAGTAAATCTGATCATCGGGACGATAATTTTTTAAGGAGGGAAGAATGTAACACTCTGATTTTGTATGTTAACTTGGTGAATGGTTTTACATACTGTTATAGCTCTTGGAATGAAAGCAAACATGTTAAGATATGTTTTGATCTTAAGAGAATGTGTTGCTAATTTGGATTCTTGCATATTGTGATTTATTGCATGGGACAGCAAATATTGTACTTGTGTGTTTGCTGATGTGACGACAGATTGTCGTATAATTGTTTGCTCTTGTGCTGATTGACAGCATACCCTGAATCAACTCCATTGATCCAAGTATGCTGAGGTCCTCTTGTGTTTTCTATGTTAATTCACACTTGAACTGGACTGAAATTGTTATGAGCGTGCAGCGCCTGATTACTGGTGTGAATAGCTAGCACGAAAATGCCAACGACAGGGGTTCGATTCTTGAACCCTGTACTGTCGAATTTGGGACCTCGTGGGGCGAGAAACGCCTGGACACGGGTGAGGTTGGCATGTAATCTAAAGGACGGAACGTCCTGCTCTGCGTTAACGCGAATGTTAGTAAGGGGCTGGAAGGAAGTTGTTAGTGTTAATGGTTAGTGTGAATTAAACCTAAACTAACCCTAAGACCTAACATACATCCTACACTACTATCCTAAGTGGATTTTTAAATTACAAAAAAAAAAAGAAAAGGGAAAATAAACCTAAGTTCTAAAACCTAAGGTTGAACTAAGACCTAGGTCGAATGATTTATGTAACCTAAACTAATCCTAAACTAAGGGGTACGCAGACCCTTGGGAAGAAAAGGGATAAGGATGGGAAGGAGGCATTCATTGGTATTAAATGAACTGTCCCTTCGTGGACGGTGCCAGTTTTGGCGGGGCAGGTAAGAAATTTAGGGGCATCTATTTTGAAATATGAGCCAAGTTCAGTTTGGCTTGGAAAATTTTGAAACTTAGAACTCGCCAACCCAAGTGGCGGTGGCGCGGAAAGTGAGGAAAAAGGAAAAGCCTTTAATGCATTGATGGTTTTCGGTCCTCGCGACCGGTTCGCCTTGGAAACAGCATGAGGAAAAAATTGATTTTCATTTTGTGTGGTTCGAGCCTTTTGAAAAGTTGCTCTGCATTTGGTTTCTTCTGACCTGGTTCGGTCGAACCAGCTCTTGGCATTTTGACATTTTGTTGGAAGATTTGGAGGCTGTTGTTAAGGCCTGAAGAAGGTAAGGAAGTGTTGGGAGAGATTGTGCTGCTCGCTGTGGAAGGAAAAACGCGGCAAACAACGTTTTCTTCGAGTTCTGGAAGAGAGATATCTCAGGCATGTTAAGCCCTTCTCTTTAAAAATCTTTGCTTTGATTAAGTGTTTCATTAAAACAACCCTGCTCTTGGGTTGGGATTGAATGATTGCTGTTGAGTTGATTTGAAATGGATTTTGTGGGTTCTTGCTTCTTTCTTTGGAAAATGATAAGCTTAACTGCTTCTGGTTGCTCGGCCTTGATATGTTGTTGCTTGAATCAATTTGGAAAATGATTTACTATATCGGGTGATTGACTGTACATGGTTTGAAATAGATATAATTCTTTCACTGTTCATGTTGTTTGGAAGTGGAACAGGCTGTGTAATTGTTCCTTATGGTGAAAATGATTTCCCTTTAGTGCAATCATTTCTTTACTGTGTATGTGGAACTTTCTTTGCAAGAAAAGAGGAAATGGAAATACAGTCGCATATATTGCTGTAATTTGGGTTCTGTTGAATCTTGCTGTCATTTTGGAAACAATACAAAATACTGTTATTGGTCGCTGAGTTCAGCTGTCCTTGTATTTCTTGAATGAAATGCTTTCCTGTTGTGCTGGTTGTTTAACAGTATTGGGAAAAATTGTCATATGTATCACGGGTCTGTACGTGTTAATTGAGTTGTTTCTCTTTTGAAACCATCAGTTTCTTTTGCTGATGAATTTGAATGAAAGAAGTAATAGCTGGATAAAGTTGTCCTTGTTGATACTTTTAAGGGGAAATGGATCCTTTTCCTTCTCCAGTTTTGGGATTTTAATGGAAATGGCATTTGGGTTTTCTTGAGTATTTGAACTCGAATTGAATGAAGTAATAGCAATACTTTCATTGTTGTGCCCTTTTCTTATTTAGGAAATGAGCGAATACGTTTTAGCAACCATGAAAATAGAGGAAGGTTAACCTGTTTTTCCTTCAGAGGTTATGATTGGACTGTGTTTCCCTTTGCTGTGAGGATAAGATGGTTTTATTGTGTTTCATAGATGTTGTTCGGTCTTCCTGTTCGGGCTGTAGACGCAATTACAAACTGGGTTTGTATTCTGTGCAATGAATGATTATAATTTCTTCTTGCTGTAATGAAGGTTGACCCCATTGCGTTTAGCAGTCGTGAGTTTGACCTTCTGATATATTTTTTACTATCTTGTGAATGCGAACTTGGCTGGAATGTTCATTGCTGTAGCTCGTTGGATTGCAGCTGTAACTGGCTATGTGAGATGCTTATCAATGAGAACGTTTATTCTGTTATCTTTCTAAGTTGAGTTGTCATGCTAAGAAAAACATGATTTGAATGTTTTTTACTTCATTCTGAATACAATGATTGTTTCTTAATGAAATCATAGAGAATGAATTCTTCTCTTTTTGCTATTTGGGACTCTGAAAGTGACATTGGAATTATAGTGCATATGACTCGATCTTGTTGTAGGTAACAGCAATGTACCATTTGTTATTAAGGACTATATGCGTTCAGAGGTATAAAAGATCATATGAATATATACTTGCGTGGTTGCATAATTGTTGTTGGTTAGCTATACAGTGTAAGAAGTAGGGAATCTTCTAGTATAGCAAAAACCTAGCATGCATATTGATATGGCTTGCTCAACGATGAATATAATGTCTTACTAACCTGTTTGGTATTCATATGAACAGGAATAAAATGAAATGATTCTTGCTGCCGGAAAGTGAATACCGAGTGGATTTTGTAAGTTTCACTCTGAACTGCTATCTTGAATTGATTTTCGTTTGGATTCCACTGTTAGGACAGTCATGTGGAAGGAAATAGAGATATGAATGAATGTTTTAGAAAAATGATCTTTCTTCTTTCATTCAGTTGGAAATTTGGAATTCGTGAATGATGAATTTTATAGTGCTTAGATGGGAGCTACTATATGCATTGCTGTTCGCTTTCTTGTTGTACTTGAATGCTTTAAATTTAACATGCTTCATGAACGGAAAGGAAAGTAATGGATTTATATTCAGTTAGTTTCATCCTTTGCATTTGTTATTAATGAAAGGCGTGGAAAGGATAACTGTATGCTATATAGGCAGCAAACTACTTGTATTCCTAACGTTACAAATATTGTAAATTGATACTTGCAATGATTATGTGGAAACGGGACAGCAGTCCCTTGGCTGTTTGTGATGATATTTTTCTGATAGTTCAGTTGTTATGAGCTGACCTCATCCTTTGTGCCTATTTTGAGATTGATGTTTTGCTGTCGTTTCATAAAAGCAGGGTTCTTTTATTGAAACAGTTAGTTGAAGCATCTTATTTTAAGGATAAGTGCTTAATGTGCTCAGTTCATTGAACTGACACCGTGCAATTCATTTTGCAGATGGAATTTGATTAGAATGAAGACGTGGCTGTCTTCTGATGCCTCTTGATTAGATGTAAATTATATTATAACTGTTGCTTTTATTCCTCTTTGAGGAATTGTGAAAGAAGAAAATATATTCTTCTGACCCTGAGTTGTATGGATGCTTTGTATAAACTACTACCCAATCAGCTGGATTGGCAAATGTACAAATTATGACTTGACAATATTGAATACAGTTACAAGTGTGACTATTTTTCAATAATTGTATCAGTTTGATATTGTTGTTTAAATTGGAAATATGATGTTATTACCTGATTTGGAATTGTTTCATTATCCTCGGACGGATGTTGAATTGAAACTGATATCTATTCTTACTTAAATACAACTTTTAAGTTGAACAATGCAATTAGTTCATACTTGGGTAAAGATGAATTTTTAATTGACATTAAAAGGATTAAGAAGAATATGATTTCATAATCAGAAGGTATTCAGGATTAGCTTAGGAGCTAAGGAATATCAATTTAAATTGGGAGTATTCGAACTTCGTTTTTGAACCCCATTAATGATCCCGTTTGATAAAATTCAGAATAAAGGATATAGAATAAATATATCCATAACTAATGATCCTTAACTATATAACGTTAAGGGGAACAAATGAATTCATTTCTCGAAGATTAGACCTCATTTGGATGACGTCTAATAAGTTAATATTATGAAATTAGTTGCAGTTGGAAACATCTTGGCTAAGTTTAATAGGTTAAACTTATTACGTCCGTCGGTACGGACTGCTTAATCCAATGATTAAGAAATAAACCAAGTAAGGAAATGTAGCCCTTCGATACGAAGGAGACGATACATAGCAAACTAATGGACAGTTTAGTCCCTCTTAGTTATATACAACTGCAACGGAAACGAGGATCAAGGGATCAGCGTGGATGCTGAAAATTGCTTTAACTATTTACTCGTGGCTAAGTCACTTGAGCAGGATGTGTATTCTCGATGGGTGGATTCTGCAGGACATTGGCATACGCCAGCTACAGCAAGGTGTCTTCATGAAGACGGGGTCTTCATGACGACACAATGTTGCAGCTGACATATAGCAATGCCCTCCCGAATTAAAACATTTAGAATACATAGGCTGAATGTGTAGATCTTAACTGGGGTGGGGATAGGGTATGATCTGGTATACGGAGTGACTCCTGGTATACTAAAGATAAGTAGACACACGGAGTTGTGGGGTAACGACACCGTATGTCTGCGTATCTTTAGTTACCAGGAGTGCCTTCCTATACCCGTTCATATTACTAACTGGAACTGAAAGTTTAAAACTGAACTTAAACGTTGAGGACTGGTAGGAACCAGGAAAGACCATTCTAGATAACAGGTGAAGTGAAGTGAAGGACGTATTCCGTAGATGTGTATCACATCCAGGAATATGATCATGCAAAGCATGTGAAAATCTTTGGCCAAAGTATCGCAATTGCTGGTTGCGTTGTCCTTATCACTTAATTTAAGATGCAGGATGTCAGATGAATATCAGTAACAGATATTCAGATAGGCTTCTTAAATGGATCACTTCGATAACCGGGGAAGGTTATGAGAACAAGTTTATAAAATATACTATGCATAAACAAACATGAAGGATCGGTTGTTGCCGAGTCATGAACATGAAGGATCGGTTGTTGCCGAGTCATGAAATGAAGGATCGTTGAAACTCCGAGCCATGAAAATGGAAGGATGCCTGGTTAGTCTGCCTCCTTTTCTTGTTACAATTTGCAGTCAGAAGAGACATTCTCTGCCATAAGATTGAGTGGCATTGAATGTGTGTTCGACTTATTTTAAATACTGTGAACAGGGAACTTTTGTTGTTAACTTGCAACCAGAAATTAGTATGATCCAAACTGGAAGTGTGTTTGGGCAGATTACAATTATGAAAACTTCAACGTGTGTTTCAGCTTTATAATTCAGAGACAACAGCAACATTATAAATATCCAATTTGAGCAATATCAAACAGTGCTAAACTTGAACTGGTGTTTTAAAATGCCTCCATCTGAAATGCAATAGCATACTTTTGACATGGCATGTTAAGCCTACAAAGCAGAGGAATTCTGTCCATTTCCATGGTATTTTCAATTTTTCATGGTACAGTTTTATTGGTTGGCAATAAAGTTCTTTACAGAACTGTGAAATCTGTTACAAATGCATTATATGCATTTGTTACTCTTGTAGAAGGCTTCTATTCAGAAGTACAATTTGCTTCACAGTGCGAGCTTACACACTTCACCCGTTCGCTCAAAAAAAGAATAAGACATCTCATAATAGCTAACATGCATTTCAAAAGCACATATCATGCTCTGTTACTATTACTATTGCTAAATTGGTTTCATTTCCTTGCAGACCTCTTTGTATCAGGCTTCAAGGGATGGCTCTATAGCCTTTTGGGACATGCGCAGTAATTCATCTTCAAGTGATCAAACTACTAATGAAGAATGTTTTATGTAAGTTATTAATTTTGTTCTACAAGTGTGATAAAGTGATTAGACACACCTCCGTAAGCATTCTCTTAATAGGTTCACTATTTTGTATAAATTTTAGGATGTTTCTTTCAGATTGTGATGTGCAGATGTCTGTAAATGGGGTGGTTTCTCTGTTTATAACTAAATGGATTTTTGTCTTCAGTCCTGTTGCCAGTATAATGGATGCACACATTGCAAAGAATGGTCGGAGAGTACAACGAAATAAGGTATGGTATTTTTCAGATACGATCAATTGCATTTATTTGCGGAGCTATACAGTTTGATTGATGAATGTAAACTGAATTTTAGTTTCAAAACATTCAGGCTTCAAAAAGCATAACATCTGTTCTTTATCTTAAAGATGAACGGGTAATTGCTAGTGCAGGAGCTGCAGACAGGTGATTCTACCATTCCATCCAAACTTTTTATATTTGTCTTGAAATATAAGCCGTTCTAAAAAATAAACACAAATGGGCTACTAGGTGAATCCCTTGAAGCACTCCACTATGATGTAGGTTGTGTATTTACTGCTAGAATTCGACCTTTATCTCAATTATTACATGAGAATCAATTTTCACAACCAAATATGACCAGGACAAGCAAAAATCTTTTGTTTAGTTGTGCTTATTCTTTAAGTTTCATTTGCATTGAGGTAGTGGCCCTTTGTAATTAATCAATAGACCTTACTGGAAGGTTCTTGCAGGGAAGTTCTCAGGATTATGCTAATGCAAGGAAATCATGGAAACTAAGAGGGTTATGCTAATGCAAGACAATTACATTAAATTGCACAGGAATAAACAAGTGTAGAAACTACTTATGCATGGAGCTTATGGTAACACATAAAAAATGAAACATTTTTTTGTGTTTCCCATAGCTTCAATTGCTTGATTTCAGACATCATCCCGGTAATTCATATTCAGTCATGAACTAACAAATCTCAAATATATGATGTCAAGGGTCTATATGTCAAAATAAACACAGATGAAGGCTAAAAATAATGCAAGAATGCCTTACATGTGGCATATAAAGTAAACAAATTGTGAATGCCGTTTTATATTTTATAATGAAACACTTCGACTGCTTCTTAAGCAAATGTTTTGATCCAAAAAGTCTATCCCATCATCTGGAACAATAAATAATACTGGCAATGCATCAAAGTTTCCTCACATTTCCCCCATAGTTTTTCCCATTTCACATACAGGGGGCGTGCATGATTTTGATTCTCTTTTTATATGACAGGTGTAGAATCTGGATAAAAAATATGGCCAGGCTACAAAATCAGATTTAACTGATTCTGCAGTGTGTTGTCTTTTTTTTGCAGTGTAGTTAAATTCTGGGATACTCGAAAGTTGAAAGCTCCTATTGCACAAACGCCTCCTCAGTGCCAGGTTATTCCCTGTACTACAATAATTAGTTGGTGTCTTGTTTAATTCATTTACGTGCAAACAAGTGGTTTGAATTAACTCATATTTTTTCATGTAATTTTTGCATTATGGCAGACTTTCTGTCATTTTTTTTGATTGGTAAATGATTTTGACTGGAGCTATGAATCGGATAGCCTCCAGTGTTATTGGGGACATGTAATTTTTGCATTATGGTAGACTTTCTGTCATTTTTTTTGATAGGTAAATGATTTTGACTGGAGCTATGAATCCGATAGCCTCCAGAGTTATTGGGGACACAACATCTGTGGATCGAACCTGTGACGCAGTGTAGATTAAATATTTCACTCTCCTAATTGAGCCACAGCCTGTAGGCTGACTTTCTGTCATTACTCATTAGTTTTAATGAAACCTGATAACAATAATAATTTTTTTCAGTGAGTTGCATACAGTTTCTATTGCAGAATTTCTGATATTTGAACTTGAACTGACCTGAATTTTCTACCTTTCCCAGTTGTGAAGTGTCATATTATGTTGTTACTAACTTTCTAGATTGCTGTCGAATCCCCACAATGCATCCTTTTCTTGTGCTGACAGCTGTGTTATATGGCCAAACATGTGATTGTGTAAGCTGGCCAAACATGTGATTGTGTAAGCTGTATGACAATGAGCTATTGTTTTCTATAAATGCACGTTCTAGTGGTCCACTAATATCCTGCATATTTGACATTAATTATCAGTTGTTTAGGTCCCAGTTATCTTTCTAGCCATAGCATAGAAATCATGGTTCTACGGCCTTCTTAACTAATGCCAACAGGATATTCTTTTTTAACTCAGGATTCAAATGAAATCTTGTTTGGATCTTGACAGGAAGGACGGATTCATGGAATATCTAGCCTAGCTCAAGATTCAAATGGAACATTTATCATAGCATCCTGCATGGACAACAAGTTAGTTCAGCCTCTATTGGATATTGCATGTCTGGAATGGTTATTTGTGATTTTGCTTTATCTGCCCATTTTTACCTGATTAAATTAATACACCTGCAGACTACCGAACTTTATTTGGCAAAGCTCTGAAATGAAGTACTTGTTTTAGCGAAATGATTTCCTCTTTTAAAGTGTTTCTTTGCTTGTGTCCAGGATTTACCTGTATAATGCACTTCAACCAGTTTTAGCGAAATGATTTCCTCTTTTAAAGTGTTTCTTTGCTTGTGTCCAGGATTTACCTGTATAATGCACTTCAACCAGATAAGGGTCCCCTGAAAAGTTTTGCAGGGCACGAGCTTGATTCTTTTTACATAAAGGTAATTGCAGAAATGCTACTCATTGTAGAAAAGGCTTTGAATCTCCTGATGTATCACTCTTGCAATTTCCCTTGTTTTGTCCATATCTTGATGCTCATTGGCTAACATACTATTTCTCAAGGCTGTTTTCCTCCAAATTGGTCTTATTCAAATGATGGCTTATCAATGTCCAGTGCCATTCTGTTTGTTTTATTACCGGGGCTTGCCCAATTACTCTCGTTTACTTGTTACTACAATCAGCTAAATTTGGCGGCTTTGTATATTCAAATGTTTTTTAAACTTGCTTCAATTATTTTCATTTAATTTCTTTTATCCTGTAGAAAGATTACGAAGTTAGCTGGTCATGCAATACTGTGAACTGGTTGTGGGGTTGAATTTCCCTATTCAACCTTAGGTCTTTACAACTATATGATTTTGGCAGTGCCACTGGCTCTTTATCATTACGAAGTTAGCTGGTCATGCAATACTGTGAACTGGTTGTGGGGTTGAATTTCCCTATTCAACTTAGGTCTTTACAACTATATGTTTTTGGCAGTGCCACTGGCTCTTTATCATTCACTTTGGTAGTTCCAGTTATTATGTAAAATTCCACCATATATCCTAATTTTTCAGTGATGATTTCTGATGATGTCAGCATTTGATTGATGTTGATAGAAAGCATGCTATCTGATGATTTACCAGCTACTTATGAGTTTGTTTCTCAGTTTTTGATTGTTTTCGCAAAACACTTTTTGTTGCAGGCTTGTTTCAGTCCTGATGGAACTCACATACTAAGCGGATCAAGTGATGGGAATGCCTTCTTATGGCAGGTATTGCTTTCAATTTGCCAATAAAAATGGATGTAGTTTTAATTGAATGGTTTGTAGTTCTATATAATCTTACTTGACAAGTCCAAGCTGGTTTTCAGGTTGACAAGCCAGAAGCAAGCCCTGTAAAACTCAGTGGACATCTACGGGAGGTAACTGCTGTTGACTGGTATTACTCTGTAAAACTCAGTGGACATCTACGGGAGGTAACTGCTGTTGACTGGTATTACTCTCATCCACACCGCTCCCTAACACAATGCTCTCAAATCTGATAAAAAATGTTATCCACAGATCTATTTTGAGCTAACATCCAATTGGGTGGGACATGCCCTATTGCTGGGTATACAGAGGTGAGACTATTGGGCTTTTACTGTTTGCAGGCCTGGGGATAATTACTCCTGCAATTAGGTTAAATCTCGGGGTCATGGGATTGGCCTACCTACGATTATCCCTATTGGGCTTTTACTGTTTGCAAGCCTGGGATAATTACTCCTGCAATTGGGTTCAACCTCGGGTCATGGGATTGCCTACCTATGATTATCCCAATTGGGCTTTTACTGTTTGCAGGCCTGGGATAATTACTCCTGCAAACAAGTTAAATCTCAGATCATGGGATTACCTGCCTATGGTTATCCCTGGCTGGAGAATTTTTCTGCAGCCAAAATTGAACTTGGGCCATGGTCCCATGGAGAGGCTTTGGGCTGGCTATTTTCTTGCAGCAGAAGGTCCCATGCTTAAGGTTTAAAGCCATGCTTATTTTTAAAGCCAACTATGGGAAATAATAGAATCTAGGCCTAATAAATAGGAGCTCCACTTTTTTAGTCCCTTTAAACTTAAGAAGTAGCTGGAGAGGGGGGGCTGGGAGTTTCCCCCTATAGTTTAGGGTTGATAGAACCTAATATGCGTTCCCGCCATTATTTTTTGGTGATTTTAGAGAGAAATATAATTTTATTTTCCTACAAATAACCATAAATATCCAATGGGATCCTATAATATCTTAGCAGGTATTGTTGAGGAAACTAATAAAAAATCATGGAACCTTAAAACTGCTAAAATGCTCATAAATTTTCTCAACAGCATCCGCTGAGATATTTAAGGAGCCCCCCTTCCATGGGACCATGCCCTAAGTCATGGGTTTATATCCCACAATTTATTTTTCGTATGTGTCAAGGGTATGGTGTTTGTTGAGGTTGTTAGTATGTGTGGAGGATTCAGTGTGTTTATTGCTTCATATGAGGTTGATCGGTGGCGCTCACCTTATTGACCTCTTCACATTACCCAAAAAAAAATTGGAGGTAAAGATTTGTTATTTAATTAAATCTTATTGGTATCCTCGGAAACATGTTATTACAAGTATAGATATTTTAAATATGTCTATTAGGAAATTATAAAGAGTTATTAACGTGAGATTTTTATTTTGAATTTGGGATATACCATATTAATTAATAATTCTATTCTATTCTTCACAAAGTTATTATTGTTTTATGATATATGGCTTTAATTAGCTCTACCATTATGTTGGGCTTGAAAAAATATTACCACAAGCTCCAAACTCTACAACATAGTTAAGATATTATGATATTTCTATCAATTCTCCAAACAAGAGGGGGAAAACTTCAATTCGACGATCAAATGGATGTCAAATTTAAAACTGAAATTGTCATATGTCAGGTACATTACGCCCCACCTCCACCACCCTTAGAGACTTTTTGGAGTAGCTCTTGACATAATTAAAAAAAAATTCTTGTGTTCATCGAATTTTCTCTAACAATGTTGTAGAGGAAAATAGAAAGTTGTGAAGTACACGATAAACGAAAGTAGTAAGTTATTAAGTACACGATAAAGAAAATTAGCAAACTTTAGAAGCACGAAACACATTAAAAGAATTGAGAATCTAATATGTCATATTGCATCCGTGTCAAGCTCCCTATCTTTTACAAAAAAAAAATATCACATGAATAGAATGCAAACAAGGCTTGAAAAATTAATAAGTACTTTTTTATTGTATACATGTAATAAGTAGGTGGATATAAAAGAGAGTATTTCCACAGTCTGTGTAGAATATGATATAATACTTTTGGATAAAATTGTGTAGCAATTTTTATATCAACGAATGTCTAGAAACAGTTGGTGCATATATAATCAAGAATTAACTTTCAAATTATATCTTATAAATTACACCAAAAGAAAAATTTAATAATTATTTTCTTATTTTAAAAATATATTCTAAAGAGTATGGGTTTGTTTAATGGTGCTCCTTCTTAAGTGACTTTTTTGTCCAATTTGAAATTGTAGAACATTTGGAGGTATTATTTGTTGGGAGGGAAATTGTAGGGCTCAAGCCCAAGGAAACTTTTAATGGTGAATTTTCATAAACTTTTGAATAAATTAGGGATTTTGGAAATTGGAAATGGTGAATATTCAGTAGTTGGCTGCCATCCAGTTCACCAAAAAAATTGGCCGATAGGTCACTTGTATGGGTCAATTCGCCTACTATTTACACTTTAAAATGAACTTGTGCATGTACTTCGCCAACCTTTCAAATCAAACTATGCTCATTTTCGTCGAGGTATAATACTATATATATATATATATATATATATATATATATATATATATATATATATATATATATATATATTATCACTGAGGCATAATACATATACATCGTGACATAGATGACTATCCAAAATGTTTTGTAATCTACAACTATCTTCCTACTTTGATACTTTTGTTGTCCATCCTATGTCATCCAACCTCTACCATCTAGCTTTGACATGTCTGTTGTCCAACTTGTGCCATCCAACCTCTATCGTTCAACCTCTGTCATCCAACCCTCGTCCAACCTATCATCGTCCAACCCCTGTCGTCCAACCTATCATGTCCAACTTGTGCCGTCCACCTTTTTCATCCAACCTGTGTCATCCAACCTTTCCCATCCAACCTCAATCTGCCCAACTCTACCACACTTGTGCATCCAACCCCAATCCTTCCAACTCCAACCCGTCTCATCTTTCTCCTAACCCATCCTACCTCTTGATTGTACTACCCTTGTCTTGCGACTATCACTCAACCCTCTACCATGAAGGCCTATAGTCATCTTTTTACAGTCAATATCTGTGACATATCCACGAATTTTGGAAAATAGGGTACGAATGTTTCTGCCAATTCAAAACAGAGAAACAAGACATTATTTGGCTATTTCAGCCACTCATAGGAAATGCAATTGGTGTCGAGATCTATAGAAAATATAGGTATGTACTATCTACTAATTTACAAAAATTTATTAATATATTTTCCATATTGTGTTTCTTCGAGTCTTGAGTCTTTACTCTTTGTAACATTGTTTATTTAGTTGTATTAATTATATAAATAATTAATACTATATTTCTATAACACTTTTAAATGCAGACATTTCTCAAACACATTCCGAAACTAATATTTTTTTAGATGATCCTATTAATGAAAACATTCATTCCCTTGATGACATCGAACTAGGAGAATACTCATCAAATTCTCATCCAACACCAACCTTGGAGGAAGCTTCTACTCCAATGTTTGTTTCCAAAAAAAGGAGACGTGACGATCAAGATATTCTTGATGAGAACATACTTAAAACAAGAGGCTCAAGTTGAAGAAAGTAATAAAAAATATGCGAGAAGAAAGAGGACTAACTCGACAATAGGAAGGACTTTCAGGTTTGACTGGGGAGCAAAAATATTAGTTTATTGAACTTGTGGAGCCAAAAATTGGTAACAATATTCCAATTCAATGTCGATGTAAAATATGTAGTTGGAAACAAGGGAAAGATCATACAATGTAACTCAAATTAGACACCATTGAAAAACACCACGGGAAAATATATATTTCACAAAAGCAAAAATATGGGTGCATCGTAAGATCTCATAAATGGAAAAATACAAAAGACTGCTTGTATGTAAAGTAAGTAGAAGAGTATGAAAAAGAAAAAAAAAATGTTTGAAAATTTTAAATGAAAAAGGTAGCACAATTGCAGCAAAATTAGGCAAAGCTATGCAGACTGCAATCCTTTCTAAAAGTATTCAATTTGCTACGGTATTCCATATATTGAAAAAGGGAAGACCCATTTCATATTTCTCAAATAATAATTTTTTTATCAAGTTATTGCCTTATAGAACGTTCCACAATCACATTGGTTAGATAGCAGTGGATGGGGAATTGTAAAATGTCTTGCACTAGTGGAAAAGGAGGATTTGAAAGAGGCTATTAAAAATGCAAAGTTTATTTCAGTTACAATTGATGAGGTTATAGTGGTGGAAAATACTTCATAGGTTTGTATTCATGTCTAAACTTTTGCAAATGAAGTAAGAAATCCCCATCCCTTAGGTATTCATAAAATGAGTGAAAATTGCAATTTAGAAAACCTTTACAAATTGGTGGTGACAAGTTTGAAGGATATAACAAGTATGAATGATTTTTCCAATGCCATGAAGTTATTTTGTGTTGGAACTAACGGTACAACAACAATGCAAGGGGGTAGAAATGGTCTCTACGTCAAACTACAAACAAAAGTTGCACTATATATGATTGCAATTCGTTGTATGGATCACATAATGAATATGGCATATAAAATTGTGAGTACATTTGAAAGTGTTGCTAGAGTGGAGGAGCTCATCCATGAGTTGCATGTATATTTTTCAAGTTGTCCAAAAATATTTTTACAATTTCAAAAATTTGTAATTGGATTGACAGATGGGAAAAAGCTTCTTAAAGATGTAGATAGCGGATGGATTTCCATGTATGATTTTTCTTGTATAATATTTGAAGAGTACCCTTCATTGATGGGTTTTATGTATAAATACCGAAGGGAAGTAGATAAAGTGAAATATTTGTTGTATCATGTTACAAAAATTGAAACTTTACTTAAATTATGTGGTATGTTTCCAATGTTTTGACGAAGCATGTGTAAGAGTGTTCCATCTACATTACTGACTTCATACGACTGAGAAAACATGTATGCATGAGTCTAGATAATGTATATTTGTTAGATGGAAGTTTTTGAGGACCTGTTTTTGAAATTTGGAATACATTAACCGACCTTAAGAATCCAAACAACTTCTTAAAATTTAATATAAATGATCATTTGTGTATAACCGTTCATGAGAAAGAGATACCGCTTCACACTTTTCAGAGAAGAGCAGATTTGGTTGTATCAGAGTTGAAAGAAGTGAGAGTGACACATAATTTATATGAAACAATATTATGTGACACATGAAATAAATTGAAAAATATTTCTCAATCCTTATCTACGAAGATCTGTGAATGATTTAAAAAAGATAAATTACTTAAGGAAATGGGAATTGTCAATCCATTGTTTTGGAATACAGCATGAGGTTACTGAAACGTCCATCAATAATATATTTTATAAAATACATGAATAGTATAATGGAACATTTTTGTAAGAGTGAACAAATAAACGATGTTGTAGTTGAAGGTATTTTGTAAAAGAAGTTACTAAGTTCTTAGTCACAACATTTTTCCATGACTATACTAGAGAAATTTCATTTTCTAGATAAGCGTCGAATAGAAAATGGTTCCATTAGAAGGTTGTGGAAGAATATTTATTCAAGCAATATTTTGTGAGATGATTTGAGTGATTCTTTTCAGTTATATGAACAGTTTCAAACTATGATCCTGGGATATGTTGAAGATGAGAGAGTATTTAGTGTATTATCCTTCATAAAATCAAAAGTTTGTAGCAGATTGGATAGAAAATTAGAAAGTTGTACTGATAGTTATGAAGTCGTTTCGAGTTATTCTGTGTGAAGACTTTTCCTTATAAAATAGCACTTGGATTATGGACATTCACTTCGTAGAAAGAAGAGTAGGTGATTGATTTCAAAAAATACCAGAGTGGATCTGTACCTGGATCCACCACAGACGCTGCCACATTGCTTCTAGATTTGAGGACTTCTTCCTCAAGAACAAGTCTTCCATTCTCAAGCTACAGTTTCAAACTCTACTCGAGAGTCAATAATTTCTTTTCTAGGAATTTTAAACACTATTTTGATAAAATGATTTTATTTATTGGTACTATTGTCATATAGAATGAGTTTCAACTCGGTCTTACTAGACTATCTATCTGCGGGTTTCTTTTTCTTCTAACTATAAATTCATGTTTTTTATTTTGTATTATATTTCTAATTAATGATAGTGATGGGCATCTGGATCCATCTCTATGTCGTTTACATTAGTTTTTATCTCTACCTCCATTCTCACTCCCTTTCCCCTGTACTCAGAACAAACACACATCAAACTAGTTATAAATTGCTAGGAAAAACATATCCAGGATCAGTGGACATTAAAAACATTTGATAGATGGCAAAAAGGCTGAATACAAGAGTGCATATCCACTTGTTTTATGCACTTTCACATACGGAATGCTGTCAGAGCTGAAAAGTAGAGGGACCTAGACTCTCGTCGTGTTGGCTTGAAACCCACCAATTTTTCCACAAGATAACTTTTCTTGCCAACAAGCTGCTACATATGAAGGTTACAATGAGGAAATGAAGTCATGATTGTACAACTTCAATGGAAATAATCTAAATCTTTTCAAATGACTTCTAGGAAAGGAAATAGTCATGTAAGATTCAGATTACAATGGGACTCCTGTTTTGGACCAATTGATTATGAGCCACTGTTGTACTTAGAAGTTTGCAACTAAAGAATTAATATGCCTCCAAGAATTTACATGGCCACTATCTTGGAAAAATGTATGCCAGTGTCGAAATATGTTTCAATGGAACCCCTATCACATGGTTGAATATGAACTTTTTTTTCAATCCTGTTATGTTGAAAAAAAATAGCACCCTAGGAGCTTCTACTATGTACATAGAGCCTAGAGCTTTCTCTCTTTTTATAATGGAATTGATGATCAAAAGTGTGGGACTTCTATAAATCATGCCCTATAAACCTCCATAGATAGGTTGAAAAAATATTCTCTCTCCTAACCCTACATTCTAACACTACTCTTGATGAATGAATATGTAGGTACCTAATTATACATCTATGATTCCAATCTGTCACCAAGGGATTTATGAAAGATGCATGAACAAGGTCCTTGATTATATTACACTAACAAAGGTGATAATTTTGTTTAGTTTAGAATAAGGGCATGGAAATATCTTTCATACTGGAGAATTATGGAGAAGGAAGTATAGAGTAGGGAGCAGTTCTTCAAATGCTCATCATGACACCGTACTGCTTATTTCTTGTAACATTTTCAATATTGTTCCCACAAATGAGAAATCTATGCGATAAGCTATTTACAACAATTTATTGCAATGTAGAGGACTCAGGAATTACAATACACAGATTTTGCTTCACTTGTGAAGGAAACACATGACCTACCATAACTTTTAGATTTTTTGTGCATTTGTAATATACAAACATTATTTTTGTCATCTAGCCCATTTGTTATAGTGAGGGAACTTGAAACTTCAGAATTAGGCCCATGTGAATGCTTACAACTTATTGGTGTTGAGAATTATTTTTTGAAATATTTTCCCCGCATCCTACTTCCCAAGACATCCCCCCTTAAATGAGTACCATATTTTTACAATATATAGACGAAATGAGAAAGAGAGGAGTCGGTTGGCTCTCTACGATAAATGAAAATTGTGTATCCTTTTAGCATGATTATGGTAACGGGTATTTATTTTATTTGATCAAAGAGCATGGGTGACCTGCTGTACTCCCACTTGTGCATCTAATGTCGTTTTCCTTATGGAGGCCCATAAGGGCACCTTAATTCATTGAATTGTGGCCCCCATAATGCTACCTGATAGTTGTATTTTCAAAGGTAAAAATTGTATCTTTTAATCATCCTTTGAGTGGATCCACACTATGGTCAAGCCAGGGGAATATGATTTAATTTCAAGGATATATTATTGTGCTTGTGGTAAATAGGCTTGAGGATTACTTTGTATCATATCAAGGTTGATCATAAAATATTTACCCATCTCATGCGAGCAACATTATCAAACCCCAAAAATATCATCATCGAACTCGGGTTTGGTTCAGGAAACCTAGATACCAACATTGGTTCCATCTTCATTGCTACAGTCTATATTAGTGAATTCCATTTTCCATCCAAATTTCTGTAGCAGGTGATATTTGGTATGCCTACAGAAATTAGCAGGGAAATGTAGGAAGTATTCTCCACCTAATTCCTTCTTATTCGTCTGGACCACTCATGTACACGATACTCTATTGCCTTTGATTCCTTTGTTTTGTGGGTTCAACACTCATGTGGAGAACTTGATGGTTTGTAGAACTAGTTCTACCCCTGCAGTGTTCATCTGACTGCCTTATGCTTCACACTCAACTCTCCAACCTTATTTTGAAGTAGAATCAAATGTATTACAACATGATACAACATTACCTTGAGGATATGTGTGGAGAAGATATGCCCCATAAGAATCTTGTCTCCGAGCCTGACTATCTGCACTACATGCCATCAAACTCGCTAACTCCTTATGCACATGCGGGTAAAAATTTAAAATTATGGGGAACTTGTGGTTCACGTGAACTATTCCTTCCCTACACCAATTCTCTATAGCTTATTAGTTTCAGAGGTACTTCGACTCAACCCCTAGCTTCGAAGTCCTTTACATTTGTAGTACGCACCCAGGAAATGTGGGGAACTAGTAAAATACAAGATACTTTTATTTCAAGTTTACCTCCAATTGCACGCTACACACAACCCACAGCATGAAGGCATCTCCTTTGACCTATATATCTCAAGCCAATGCAGGGAACTTTGATTCCTGGAGAACAAGTCATCCATTTCACATACCCTCATGATAACACGCAATATACTATGCTGATCTCAACACTTTTAACTTTTTCAATGGAAGGTTGCTAGTAGAGACCCAACCACAAGAACCTGACTTTAGGAACGTTGAACTAACGGACATATCATTACTTTACAATGGAGAAATTTCCTAGTTACAATTACAAGTTTCCCAAAGCATCCTTATTAGGTAAGCATGATTTTCTCAAGATTCTCCAACCTAGATGTTCATGCAAATTCGTTTCACATGATCTAGTTTATGTAAAGCTTGCAAACCATGGATAATATTTAGATCTTTACCCTTATGATGTTATTCATTCTTCTTAATGATAATGCCCCATAAGTTTCACTCTCACATAAAACAAAATGCCTACAAGATGCTAGGATAATTCTCATTCTTACTGTAATATTTCTCACTACTCAAACTTTTATTTAGTGTATAAAATTTACTCTATCTACACAAGAGAACTAACGTATGTCTAGATGAGGTATTGGGACTTACAGGAAGACATAGAGTCGAGATAGCTCACCATGAAAACACCATCGATCACGTTGAATGCCACACTTTCGCTCACCATAGTTATTGAAGTTCAATAACTTATGGACTTCCTTTAACCATTTATAAATCTTTTGAATTGCTCGGAGTTTGGTCGCACCCACAGATACATTTATATTTCTTGCATTACATGAAAGTTATGATCAACATTATGGGAACATTAGTGTGCACTCTAGGACTTGACTCCTTAATCCTAATCTATAGATCTCGTGTGCAACATCATTCCACAATGCTCATTTATAGTTTGACCATTCTAAGGTCTTGCCTTCTTAGCATCGTCTTAACACAAAAGAGTTACGACATACACTTGTCATGATTTATGTAAGGCATAATACAAATTGCATATAAAGTGCATTAATTATCTTGTTATTATAATCAAGAATATGATCTATGTTCAAAAATTTAGGTCTCAATGTCTACCTTGCTTAGCATGTTGCTGCATCAAGTGAACATGACTTAATGTCGTCAGAAAGCCAATAGAAAGACATTATACGAAGGGATTTATGATACAAGAATGCAGTTTTTCCCAAAAACATTCTTCGAAAAACGGTACCTTTATTTCAACTACCATAGTTATTCTAATTCAATGACTTGTAGAACTCCATTTATGGTATATATAACCATATAGTGAACATCCTAGTCGATTAGGGTTAGTCCCATTCGAAGTTTGATCACACTTAGGAAATTATTACGTTCTCTTATAGATTAGATTAAGAAAATGTTGAACCACATTAACCCTATAAGGACTCCATAAGAGATCAGAGCACTCTATTCCTAACCTAGCCAAATCTGGCACCTATTACTCTAGGAGGATCTACATTCATCATCACAAAAAGGTCTCAAGTGATAGAAACCATCTATTTCAAACAAAAGAGTTACTAAGATGTACATCTCTGACATCTCACAAGAAATTCATTCGATGCAGAAGCATTTATTTGACTACAGTTGAATCACTATGTGATCTAGTGTTCATGTTAAGGTCACCAAGTGTCTACATAAAACGATTCGACATGTGAAACCCTCTATCTTGGGATCTTATTGTGCCTAAAAGGACATAACAAGGTGTTCCATCGGGAAAAACGTTAAGTTCGTTTCTACTGATTTAAATTTCTTATAAGGTAAACATATTTCACATCAATTTTGCATTACAAAGAGTAAGCATGAATATTTTATTAGGGTTCAGTGTTCCCATTAAAACTCTTTATTACGTTTACAAGGTAAGAAGATAACCCAATGATTAATTTAATCGTTTATCGAATGCTGAGGAAGAACAACAATATATTAGCTTCAATTTCAATTTATTATGTATAAATCAAACACTTTTTGCCATACACAACTAAGAAACAAATTAAACCGGTGATTAGATGCAGATTCCCTAAGTATCCCTAATAACTGGCATATCATGCATATTAACAAATTTCATTTATAATATTTTCGGTAACAAGAGATTGCATTAGACATTTATTCATTTTACAATGACCTATAAAAAAAATTACAATAATAATAATTTAATTACACAACGCCTTTTTCATCGTCGAACTTCCATCCTGCAAAACCCACGTGAGCATGATATCAGTGATAAATCATTGGCATGACATCCACCCTAACCTAACATAAGTATCATTTTTTAGTTTCCCATTTACATATGATAATAATTACAATTTGCAATCAAAATAAAAAGGTCTAGAGACATGTATTCATTACATTTTATTTTTCTTCATTGTGTAACCCAGGAGAGAGAAAGAGAAGGGAAGGGAGAGAAAACACCGTTTTGTCAAAAGTTCTATTTCACACAATAGATACACTAAAGGGTTTTAAACAGCTATTTGCATGTGTTAAAAGTTTCCAGGGTGGTTTGGCAACCCTATGAGGGTCCGCAGCTTTCTATTTTTACATTTTCTTACTAGCTACAAAAACATACAAAAAAGGCTCAAAGGCTAAGAAACCAATTCCAAAGGTTATCTTCCCATGATAACGCACACTACGATATACTTTCTATGTGTCCCCAGATATACCGAGAGTTCAAAGCAATTGACGGAATTGGGAAAAAGCGAACAGTTTGCATTTGGCGGCTAGTTTTCTGAGGCCATTGGTCATATTTGACCCAGTTGCAAATGAACCAAAGTTAGCTTGAAGGCCCAGAAAACTGCGTCCATAACTGACGTTCAATGGATGAACACGCAATGAGAAACTTCCTACAAGTTCCCCTATATGAGGATAATTCATCAGAGTTGATGGGACTGAGAACTAGAAAACCACTTTCAAATGGTGACAAGTTTTCTAGAGCGACAAGTCATAATTGGTCCAGTTGAACCTCGACAAACTGCAACCGAAGGCCTACAAATTGGCTTTGCCAAACTATCCAGAAAAGTTTTTTTCCCTAAACTGGATGTTCCATGCAATTGTCTAGTATAAACACTAGAGGTTTGCAAAGACGGGAAACGATTTCTCTTTCCAGGTTTCGAATGGTGGTTCAAAACGAAAGCCAACTTTCTAGATTTGACAGCTTTCTACTGCTGTAAACCATTGTAACAGGGCTCCTATAAGAGCGTCAAAAAGATCAAAAATGTTCGTTCGGGGTCAAACCAACGGTCCAGGTGATTACTCGCATAACAAGGTACACGAATGAAGCCTAACATCTCGTTTTAAAGTTCCGAAGGGTACTTAATGAGTCTTCGAAAAAATGCAAAAATTAACTATTTAAACAGGGAGAAGGTCAACGTTATTACTGGAAAGTCAATTTCGTCTGGTCGATAAGACAATGTTGTAGTAATTCAGTTGGGTAGGAAGTTTTCTACATCACCTTGAAATGAGGGTGGGAGTTCGTGGTTTAATGCAAAAGAGTTATTTTGATTTTGTGAGTTACAACATGACCTTTCATTGTTTTTGCAACGTGTTGGTGTAAAAATTTAATTGTATTAAAAATTTAATATTTTAAGATTCTATTAATTTGCAAAAGAGAACTAAAACACAAGAATTATGAGAGGTAAGGGAAGATGAACCATGCCTAGAAGGAACGGAGTGGATCAAACCCGTAGGTTTCGGTTTAGCATCTCACTTGGGCACTTCATCAAATAGTTCGCGAGCCTTGAACTAACCTCCACCACATCACACAAACTTCCCGATCACATGAATTTTTCCAACAGAATAAGTTGCCCATCATGTTCTGACAATTTTCTATGGCCTGCACAAGGCTCCATTCTTACACACAGGCTTAGAGAATGTAGGCAATGGACAGGAGGCTCTACACCTACGAGTGTAGTTGCTTGAAAGTTTGTAAATCCTTTTGAACAGATCCATTATGTGCATATCCCACAATCATGGCACTCCACTGGGGTTTGCCATCGGATAACATTGATATTCAATAGTAAATTGACAAGCAATTCAAACAGGTAGTGGGGCTGAATTTCCTGTAGCGTTTTGTCAAACAACTTGTCTAAGCATCCAAAATCCTACATACTAGTCCAACAGAGCACTTGCAACTACCAAAACTAACATACACACTATCCTCCTCTCCAAGTATTGGTGGATGTCTATATCCTAATCAAATCTCTCATTTTCACACAAACATGGAGGATGATAGAAAAGGGCATGGAGTTTGCATTTACACATGCCTTGAATACACTTCCACATTTTTCATACAAATCAACTATGACACTTACAAGAAACAAAATCCTACAAAAACCATATTTTGTTGTTCATACCCTGCTCCAAAGCTTCCATGTTTTGCACAGGCTAGAGATACGCTGGCAAATGTAAATTGATCGGGTTGGAGAAGAGGGCCTGTGAATGGCACAACCTCAAGCATGTCTCCTCACGCATCTACAACTGCAACATCTGAAAAAAACCCCTCTATCTTTTCATGCGTTGAAGATGGCCATACAGGTCTAAAACTAGTTTTTTTTTGCACAAGCTGGGAGGATACTGGCAAATGAAAACTCGTAGGATTGGAGACCTACTTGTTGTGTAAATGAAATAGTTTGACTATCTCCTGAGGAAACCATGCACCTTCTGAATATTACCGTGATCCTATTCCATGGGAAGCTATCTCATTCTTTCACTTGGTCAAACACTGACACAGCAACAAAACCGAGAGGTGCTCTGCCCAAAAAAAATGTGACTGGGGGGAGTGAAACAAAGGAAAAAGGAAATTAGAAATAATTACCTCGCTACTGGGTGACTTTGAACTGGAGAATGGAGCAGTTCTGGAGCTTCCTCCCTCCCTCCATGGCAGCGGCGCTCTCTCACTCTCCAAAAAAACTAAAAGATGGAAAACGGTCCCCAAACTTTCCCTAAACCACCCCCCAAAACAAATCATGGGTTTTTAATTTTAATTCTTTTATTTTATTTATTTTATTATTATTTTTTTATAATAAGAGGTGTTACATTCTCCTCCCCTTAAGAAAGCATCTTCCTCAATGCAACATACAATGAAGAAAGAGAAAAGGTATGCAACAAGGGATGAATGTGGCGAAGGTACGCTCTAAGGTTAAGATTTCAGACACAAAATCATGGCCACGAGGTGGCCCTAGGAACATCAGGTAGAAATTTTAACTTTCAAGGTTCTTTGAAGATTGGTAGTTCCCTCTTATTCGTTATTTCATTAATCTCTTTCTATTAACATTGTTCTAAATTTAAGTCCTTTAAAATTTCATTTTGTAGAATTTTAGTTATTTCATTCCTGTGGGTTCCCATCCTAAACTACAGTCACAACACCCTACCAGGGTCATACACAACACTAAAATTTCAAAAGCATACTTTTACATACTTTCACGATCGTATCACATCACAAGGGTTTTCACCAAACCATGGAATGACAACAAGTAGACCCCATAGTAAATAATTTTTGACAATTATGTCACAGACATCGATCCAGTTAACACATATGACTGACAAACTGGGTCAACACGCTAATACATATACAACGGGTATCACATGACCCAAAACAAACCATGACTGTACCAACATAGTGCCAAGACAATATCCAGTAGTCAATACAAATTGAAATGTCAATCCTCAACCATAACAAGGTGTCAACAAAACTCACAAGGGTACACATAGCTCACTATACCAACTCCACACATCTCAAAATATCAAAAAAAATAACTCCATATACCTCCCAGACCATCCCCAAATAACTCCATATACCTCCCTAGGAGAAATAATCATAATGTCAAAGCCAAGACAGGTTACTCAACCATAGAGCCCCATCAAGAAAATCATGTCACTCCACCATAGAGTGCCATAAAGAATAACAGGTCACTCAACCATAGAGGCCCATCTCCTTTCTCCTTTTTATGAGGCCAGGTCACCCTATGGCCCTGGGCACATAGAGCCCCGTCACCCCCCCAACCCAAGTGACATGATAACCCGTGGTTCAACAGCCCACTAGTTATCTGTAACTCCTTGGGGCATACCCCCATACAACGAAACAGGTCCATAGGTTCAACCACTCCATGGTTAATCCCATGACCCTATTCCAACACATTACGACATTAGAACCAGCATAACAATCCATTCAAATGCAAAGTGGCAAAATCAAAAGCCTTAGGCTAGGCTTCAAACTTTTAAGTATGAAAAGAAAGTTTTAAAACTAAGAAAAACAAATGGCTAATTAGCCATGTTTAGTGCAAAATCCAATTGTTAATGCAACAATCAAATAAATGCCCAAAATATAAGAACATGTCAATCAAGAAAATGGTTGGTTCTAGCTAAAAGAGATAATGATCAATTTATGAATAAAATACATATTGAGAAAAATAGCACATTACAATCACTATGTGGCCTCATACCGCCACCAAAGGGGTACTCATCGAGTTGTTGGCACTCAGACATCGAGCCTCAGCTCGTAAAAATATACATGTAACTAGAAATGAGTATGTCAAATAATGTAACTGTCATCGTCTCTACCTGAATCATTACTCCATAATCCCATAAGGATCAACATAGTCAAAATCACATAGGATTATTCAATGAACAATCCAACAGGTAAGAGCAAGGAACTCTATTTGCATAAGTTGAGCCTAAGGTGGTGCGCACCCACAATATATTGAGCAAGCTCGACGTATACTAAATAGATAGAAGTGGGTTTTCAGTCTATGTAAGACTTCACTTCTTCACTCGTACTCGGCTCAAGATTATGAAAACCTGGTCCATGCCTCCTCTCTCCACACATACACTCTTGACAGTTTATCCCCTTAGGGTTGTCTAGTGTAAGGTTCACAACATACACATAGCTACATCACTAACACAATGGTGATTCACGTACATTAACCATAATGTCTTACGCATGGTATTTATATACAGGGTATAACACAATCACTACTTTCACATATTACGGTAAACCACATTTCCACATTCTACAACCAGAGTGCAAACACTATACCATAGGGATCATATGCTCACCATATGCCCCTAAATCATGACATAAATCATCACATATTACATGAATTATACGTATGAGGAACACAATGTCTAACATTATGACATATAGTCAATTGTAATACAACACGGCGATGCACACAACAAATCACAATATGGTGATGACATCATGATAAACTATGATTCACTTTACATCAATTTTATCATGAAATACATCAATACACCTTCACATCACATAAAGTCAAAAGGTTTTCCAACACTCTGCAATTCACAATATCATTCCTTTCACACACAACAAGGTGGTACAATCACACACGGATTCCTCATAGGATCCACAGAATAGAGAGTGAATACTCTCATCCTTAGCACATAAACATGACAAAAAATATTCACAATTTCATAATTACGACATAGTTCACATCACGCATATATCACATTACTCTTCCAATATCCACCACCATCATGCAACACCATCACAACTCCAATCTGCCCTAGAGGTTCAAGAGCATGAACCTCACTCTGATACCATATGTAGTGCCCCATCAATATATGCACACAATTACAACAGGAAAATACCATGATAATTATTTTTTACTTACATTGCTCACTACACACAACACAGCAAGGGATCCAAGTACTGAAACTCGACTCACATACGACAACCACATAAGTCATCGACTCACCTACGACAACCACATAAGTCATCGACTCACATAGACCCATGAAAATGACATAGGCATGTCAATGCCACACTTTCCTAATGAACAAATACTAGCAATGACCCAACCACAAGAAACATGACTTCATGAACGGCAAACCCACAACACATCATTTCTTTAAATGTATTTTAGTTACGATTTACATTTCAAGAACCTTATTGTGCAAGTATAAACTTCTCGTTTGTCCACCTACATATTCTTAAGTTCATACCACAATTAAAATATCGTTCACCCCTTTTTAGGTTGGTTTCTTATTCTTTACAAAAGTTTCCATAACTTGCATACTTACATGGCTTAGTTCAAATGCGTACAAAATGCTTAATTATCTTGTTCTCATGTGAAGAATATTCTTCTCGAACATATTTAATGACTACCTTATTACTCTTACAGCTAAAGAGAATCTAACTTGATGTCCAGCAGGCAATATTAGTTTATTAAGGAAGGGGTGGGGGTTTAGATTTCAAGATACATTTTTCCCATGAACATTCTTCTATCACGGTATCTTTATTTCCCGATTCAACATTCTCACAACAAGAAATTGTATTTAGATTTTATATAAATATCTTTTGTTTTTCTCCAAGTTTGATCTCACCAAGGGAAAACTCATATTCCTTGTGAAACATGAATATATTTAATTGTGTTATAAAGACTCCAAGAGTGGCATTATCCCTCACCTCAAAACTTATCTTTACTCTTCTATACTTTACTTTTACATCGCATTATGGTCTGATTTTTACCATCACTTTAAAACAGAAGAGTTACGAAAGTACTTGTCTAACATCTTAAAGAAGTACATGGTTAAAAGCATTATAAACTACACCTAAACCACAAGTCATTTGTGTTCAAGGTAGGGTCCATCTTTCTACCTTTCATGATTCCACATGCGAAAGATTATTTAAATTCTTAATGTCATAAATGGATCTAACAAGGTATTACGGAACAAGATTTTGGTTTCTTGGGTTCTCTAAAGTCAACATCTTTCAAAACAACTTTGTTTTGCAAAGAGTTACTTATAATTTTCTATCCACATGTTAACCACCAAAACAACTAAGGTTAAGCTTCATTCCAATTTTCACCCAGGGATTTAATCCCTATTATATATTTGATTAAGGTTAAAATGTATCTACTGTATAAACCCTTCGTGAGAGTTCTAGGCACTATATTGTCACAAGCCAAAGTTAAGACATTTAGCTGCGAGGGACTAAAGAGTTCACTAACAAGAATGTAAGACATAGAACAACTATGTCACAAACTCCATCTATGTCATCTGGATCCAACAGGGATTTCATTCGATGTACAACTTAAATTTAAAAATCTACCTTCAGATGAAAAAGTAGTCCACTGGGCCATGAAGGCGGAGTTAGCTCTACACACTCCAAGAAAAGTTTGACTGTGTCACTCCTATCTACCAGGTTTATGACAATGTCACTAAACCTACTGACTAAGACTATAAGTCCAATATTGAGCTCTGATTTTCCTAAATTAGGACGTTCCATCGAAAGCAAAGATTAAGTTCATCCTACAGTTTTCAATGTCTTCTAGGGTAAAAGTAACACACACGAAACAAGTTATGCTCGGATATTGAATGAGGGTAGAGTGTTTCGATTTAATCCTCTTTATTACATTTACAACTATGAATGCACAAAATGACACATTAATAATTTATTGGACACTAAATATACACTATAAGGTATCACTTCAATTTCATTTACCTTATATCAATATCAAACATTTTTACCAGGCATACTATAAATAAAATTGACCTATGATTAAATGCACATTTCCTAGATGTCCTTGAAATCCAGCATCTCATACACAACAACAATTTATCAAATATAACCTTATGAAACATGGGACTACATTATACATTCATTCCTTTAACAATGAACTATATAAATTACAATGATAATTAATGAATTGCACATCCCCTTTTGTCGTCATTCTTTCATCCTGCAAAAACCACGTGAGCATGATATCAGTGATAATTCGTTGGCATGGCATCCACCCTAACCTAACATAAGTATCATTTTTCAGTTTCCCATTTACATATGATAATAATTACAATTTGCAATCGAAATAAAAAGGTCTAGAGACATGTATTCATTACATTTCATTTTTCTTCATTTTGTAACCTAGGAGAGAGAAAGAGAAGGGAAGGGAGAGAAAACACCGTTTTGTCAAAAGTTATATTTCACAAAACAGATACAATAAAGGGTTTTAAACAGTTATTTGCATGTGTTAAAAGTTTCTAGGGTGGTTTGGCGACCCTACAAGAGTCCGCAGCTTTCTATTTTTACATTTTCTTACTAGCTACAAAAACGTACAAAACGGGCTCAGAGGCTAAGAAACCACTTCCAAAGGTTATCTTCCGATGAGAATGCACACTATGATTAACTTTCTACATGTCGCCAGATATACCGAGAGTTCAAAGCAACTGACAGAATTCAGAAAAAGTGAGCGGTTTGCATTTGGCAGCCAGTTTTTTGGGGCCACTGGTCGTATTTGACCCAGTTGTAAATGAACCAAAGTTAGCTCGAAGGCCCAGAAAATTACATCCATAACTGACGTTCAATGGATGAGCATGCAACGAGACACTTCCTACAAGTTCCCCTATATGATGAGAATTCATCAGAGTCGACGGGACTGAGTACTAGAAAACCACTTTCAAATGATGACAAGTCACAATTGGTCCAGTTGAATCTCGTCAAACTATGACTGGAGGCCTACAAAATGGTTTTTCCAAACTATCCAGAAAAGTGTTTTTCCCTAAACTGAATGTTCCATGCAATTGTCTAGTATAAACACTAGAGGTTTGCGAAGACGAGAAATGATTTCTCTTTCCAGGTTTCGAATGGCGGTTCAAAATGAAAGCCAACTTTCTAGATTTGAAAGCTTTCTACTGTTGTAAACCAATGTAACAGGGCTCCTATAAGAGCGTCAAAAAGATCACAAATGTTCGTTCGGGGTCAAACCAACAGTCCAGGTGATTCCTCACATAACAAGGTACACAAATGAATCCTAACATATCGTTTTCAAAGTTTCAAAGGGTACTTAATGAGTCTCCGAAAAAATGCAAAAATTAACTATTTAAACAGGGAGAAGGTCAACGTTATTACTGAAAAGTCAATTTCATCTAGTTGATAAGACAATTTTGTAGCGATCTAGTTGGGTAGGAAGTTTTCTACATCACCTCAGAATGAGGGTGGGAATTCGTGGTTTAATGCAAAAGAGTTATTTTTATTTTGTGAGTTACAACACAACCTTTCATTGTTTTTGCAACGAGTTGACGTAAACATTTAACTGTATTAAAAATCTAATATTTTAAGATTCTATTAATTTGTAAAAGAGAACTAAAACACAAGAATTATGAGAGATAAGGGAAGATGAACCATGCCTAGAAGGAACGGAGTGGATCAAACCCGTAGGTCTTGGTTTAGCATCTCACTTGGGCACTTCGTCAACCAGCTCACGAGCCTTGAACTAACCTCCACCACATCACACAAATTTCCCGATCACATGAAGTTTTTCAACAAAATAGGTTGCCCATCATGTTCTGACAATTTTCTAGGGCCTACACAAGGCTCCATTCTTGCACACGGGCTAAGAGAATGTAGGCAACAGACAGGAGGCTCTACACCTGCAAGTGTAGTTGCTTGAAAGTTTCTAAATCCTTTTGAATAGATCCGTTATGTGCATATCCCGCAATCATGGCACTCCACTAGGGTTTTCCATTGGATAACATTGATATTCAATAGTAAATTGGAAAATAATTCAAACAAGTAGTGGGGCTGAATTTCCTGTAGCGTTTTGTCAAACAGCTTGTCTAAGCATCCACAATCCTGCATACTAGTCCAATAGAGCACTTGCAACTACTAAAACTAACATACACACTATCCTCCTCTCCAAGTATTGGTGGATGTCTATATCTTGATCAAATCTCCCATTTTCACACAAACATGGAGGATGCTAGAAAAGGGTATGGAGTTTGCATTTACACATGCCTTGAATACACTTCCACATTTTTCATACAAATCAACTATGACACTTGCAAGAAACAAAATCCTACAAAAAATAGATTCTATTGTTCATACCTTGCTCCAAAGCTTCCATGTTTTGCAGAGGCTGGAGATACGCTGGCAAATGTAAACTGATTGGGTTGGAGAAGAGGGCCTGCGAATGGCGCAACCTCAAGCACATCTCCCCATGCATCTACAATTGCTACATCTGACAAAAACCCCTCTATCTTTTCATGCGTTGAAGATGCCCACGCAGGTCTAAAACTCATTTTTTTTACGTAGGCTGGGAGGATACTGGAAAATGAAAACTCGTGAGATTGAGACCTGCTTGTTGCATAAATGAAACAGTTTGACTGTCTCTTGAAGAAACCATGCATCTTCTGAACATTTTCGTGATCCTATTCCATGGGAAGTTGTCTCGTTCTTTTACTTGGTCAAACACTGACATAGCAACAAAACCAAGAGGTGCTTTGCCCAAAAAAAACGTGACTAGGGGGAGTAAAACGCAGGAAAAAGGAAATTGGAAATGGTTGCCTCATTGCTGGGTGACTTTGAATTGGAGAATGGATCAGGTCTAGAGCTTCCTCCCTTCCTCCATGGCGGCAATGCTCTCTCACTCTCCGAAAAAACTAAAAGATGGAAAACAATCCCCAAAATTTCCCTTAACCTCCCCCCCCAAAACAAATCACGGGTTTTTAATTTTAATTCTTTTATTTATTTATTTAATTATTTTACTTTATTTTTATAATAAGAGGAGGCATTACAGTACTGAGCTTCCACTGCAACCATAGCCATACTTGTAAAACCAACCATGTTCTCCATCCATCTATCCATGTCTCCATTCAACCACCAATGCAATTTTCCAAAGACAAGTCAAACTGGAATATGCGAAAGTAAAACAAGATCCTAGGTAAAAACAACCCTAAATGAGTTCTACATGCAACTGTGGGTGATCAATCCACAAACACCTACATAACTCAAGGAAATCCAAAACACTGCAATATGCAAATCCAACCCTGCATAAAACAACTATCATGTCCAAGGCATTCATCTGTAGATAACATACCTATTAAGGAGTAATATAGTAATCAAGAGGAAATAAAAACATCCCCTACTCATTCTCAAGGCATCTAAACCATGCTCATAGGCATCCATGTGAAAATCAAAACATCTACATCATCATAGAATCATAAAACTGAATCTACCCACATGTATAAACTCACCTATATGTCCATCCATTTCATTAGGCTCTCCAGAAGCACCAAGTCTCTCATCGAATAACTCCAAAACCATATATGAATCATGTGCTCATCAATGTTGATAAAAAAGAACCATGCTAAACCATGCAACTAATACAAAGTGCAAATACCAGCATACATGTCATCAACATACTACACAAACCAACCAAGATGAAATCAAAACAAGGGCACCATCTAAAAATGGTAAATAAACGCTACTGTCAAACCTGTGACTAAGCTGACCACGGCTTCCTAACTGACCCTGGTCACTTCCTAACTGACTACAGTTACCATTGACTGACCACGGTTAATCTTAACCGACACCGGTTTATGTAACTAGCATATTTTCTCCTTTAACCCTTAAAACTCTAAAAAATTACTCTATCATCTTCACCCAGCTGAATCTAACCATCAACTATAATCCTATAGGGATATCTAGGCAGCCACAAAAATAAAACAAGAAGTGACATCACAAAGCAATAAACTGAATATACCTGCAAATCCATGGAATTTCCTCCAAAACCAGCTAGTGCCTCTGCCACTTTGAATTTATTAGCACCTCTCACTTTGCATGTGCATCATGTATCCAATCCTGCAATTCCAACAACCATGGCTTTTCTCCCACTGAACAATAAATTCCCTACACTGCATCTAACACCAAGCTCAAAAGCTTAATATGTCGCTAAGAAATAAAACCAGATGAAAACAAATATAAAATGATTCCCTTCTTATTAAAGAATACTCCTACATCACAGAATTTTGGACTTCTTGTGAAGTAGGTGAATCAAATTCTTTTCATCTTGTGTGCTCAACATCTTTCGTTACTTGTAACTGTGTCTAATCATGACTTTTCATTGAGGATATCATCCTTAACTAGATATCCTTGTCCTTAAGATTCCACACAACTGGTAAATAAAAGTCAAACAACACCAAAAAAACCATGGTGTAAATCTGTGCAAACTGTCCAAACATAATATCAATTGCTCCAAATGAAATAAATAAAACATGAACCATATAGAGATACCTGACCCAAAGTCTCACTGGACTAACCAAGCCAACTCTATCCTGTTTCTGATTCAAGCATTTAAGTGATCAACACTATTTCTACATATACACACTGTGTAAAAAACCTGATCCTCCAAAACAAGACACTGGACCAAACATGCCCTCTTCTATTATAAGAAACCTTGTGCAAACTCATTATCACAGAGACCAACCACAGTTCGATGACTGGTACCGGTTACCCTCTGTGACCAATGTCGGTTCCCTAACCGACGTCGGTGCTGCTGGAACTAACACAACGCCACAAATTGGCATAGGTCACCAAACTAGGTGCCTATTATGACCAAAGATGATAGTTGTGTTGAGCTACTCATTTCAAGAAGAACCCAAATCTTACACAAAAACTTAATAGCAATAACACATGCAATGAAAAACTGTACCAAGATGAAATACATTACCTTATCAGCACCAAGATACTCAACTGCATCTTCAAATAAAGAACATGCTTCTCTGATTTAAACCCCATCTTCATTCTATGCTATTATATTATGCCTCTCTAAGAAGCCCGTGCATATAATTGTACCAAGGATGCATAACTGCTCCTTTATCTACAATCCTTAACATGCATGTCCAACCAAAATAATATAAGAACTGCAATATGAAGATAAAAACCATACCTCAATAAATGGATTTGCAATCTAACCAACATGTTTGTGCCTCCAAGAACCAGGGGACACCTCAGCAACCAAGATACATTCCATGTATATTCTTAATTATTCAGATATGTGATTTTTTGGTTTTAAAACTAGGCTTCCCAGTAAGCAACCATGACCACCCTGGAACCGACCACGGTTACCCTGTTGACGTTGGTTTCCACTTAACCGATGTCGGTCACTATAATTTCCAGCAACCTTACTCTTCCATCTTCCACTTGAGACTGAATCTCTTCCTGCGATCTTCACATTAGGAAAAATAAACCCTTCTCTCATCCATGTCAGTAATAACCACTAACAAAACCATGAAGCAAACCCTTGCTCTGAAAACTAATCCATCACTCTATCAAACAACGCTATGATACCAATTTTTGGTATCAGATAAGATAACAAACCTGGCTCTGATATCATTTTTTGGGAATTCAGGACTCCGAAATAGTGCTATGATTTAATAACAAACAAAATCATGTACACAGGATCTAAACGATTCCCTAAAATCTACAGCAGTTGAAGTATAAACTAGAATAATCCAAATCAAAAAAAAAATTACACACACATAAACATAGCATGTACCATGGTTCACCCAATGTGGGCTACATCCACCAAAGATAGAGATTTCATATATATAATACAAAAAAGAGTACAAACCAACTCTTCAATACAAAAGTAAAATGCATCTCTCCAAGAGTATCTCCTCTCCTCTAAATCTCTAAATGGATCTCCATGAGTGCACTACAACTATGCCTCCAAACACCACTAGCAAATCTCGCATAACCTGTAACTACTACATGTCTAAACTGCTACCAAGTTCTTCATGGATATGTGACAAGACCTCTTGCATGGGTCTACCAATGTGCAGCCATGACTATGTGCCAAGAAAGTAAGTTTGTCTCTCCATCACTGCATAACCTGTGAAAAGTGAATACAACCTCCTCTACAATATCTATATCTACATGGATCAACAATACAATATGATCTCATGGATCTACAATACAAGACTAGATCTACATGGATCTATAATACAAGATCTCACCAACATGTGGATCTAAAAGAAGAAACTCTATGTGTTTTGCATATTATGCAAACCATTACAATGAGACAATAATTAAGTATAAAGGAAATATAGTAGAAGATGTTACCCTCTTCTCACCATTCAATTATACATGTTATTTCCTTTTGTTCAGCTCCTCTCCATGGAGACTTTGTCTTCATACAACCTGCTCTTTATTTCTCTTCTTCTTCATCCTCTCAACCTAGGAGAATCAAGGATCTAATTCAATCCTTCTCTTAATTCACCTTTTAACCCTAGCTTTCAGATTATATAGGCATATACAAACTTAGGACACAATAGCCATGCATTTGCAATCTCTTAGATCAACTTTATAAATAAGTCTACAACTAATTTCCATGAGTTAAATATAAACTTTCACGCACAGGTAACCGGTGACAGTTACCCTGACGGACGATGGTTTCCTGACCGGCAACGGTTGACCGGTGACGGTTACCCTAACTGACACTGGTTATTGTGTAAACCAACAAGGTGTAAAATAGGGTATCTATGAAGCAGTTCAGCTCCACAACCTAATGCTTCTTGATTATCCTTCTCAATGTATTATTTTGTTTATTTAATAATAAAAGGTTTTCCTTCAATTGTATAAATTCATTAAATATTTTGTGGGAATTCTTCGAATGTGAATCAAATACAGCTACTTTTTTATTTAAATTTTCATATTTTTTCTACAAAACAGAAATATATTAGATAAGTTATAAATGATTTATTGCAATCCTTATAATTTTACAATTTTTCACGTGTAAAAAAATACCTACCATGACTTTTTCTTGTTCTGCATTTGCAATTAAAACATTATTTTTGTCTCTAGCCCATTTGTGGTAGTACGCTTGGGCTTCAACATTAAGATTCTACAACATGTTTAACATTATAGCTAAAACTTCATCATCATAATCAGTGTTCAACAAAATTGTGCCCAACTAAGATTTATTGAGCAAAATGTCAAGCCTTGTTGGTTGGCTCTTTATGACATTGAACAATGGATTCCTTTGAGCATGATTATGGTAACGGGTATTTATTGATTTGATCAAAACTTTGGCTCTATACTTCCAAGTGTGCACTAAATCCACATCACACATAACCACTTCCTGAATTATGGCCCTCATACTATCTGATACCATATTTTGTACAGAAAAATATGTCTTTTGATCATCCGTGAGTGGAATTTGACTTGGTGGAGAAGGATAATCTCTGACTTAACATTTATCATGTTGCACTTGTAGTTGAGAAGGAGTACTTTGTATCATATCATGGGTATCAAAATAATTATCCGTCTCGGTGTCACCACTATCAAACCCTAAAAATTCATCACAAAGCTCGATTTTGTGCAAAATGTGGGTACCAGTTGCACTCATGATACCACCTAGTCAAAAACCTATAAATTCTAAAGTTTCAGGGTGAATTGCTCATGCGGAGTTGGAAGGAAATGTAATTTTCTTTCCCTTAAATTTTTTTTTGTTTGTATTGCACGTGGCGGTAGTACTGAAGGCCTATTTGGAATCTTTTGTGGTCGTCTGTTAACTGCAAGAAGAAAAGTATTACAAAATTAAACATTATACCCTTGTAAATACTAAATGAAATATTTGCAAATAAACAAAAGAAAATAAACATTATAATTAACTTGCATGCTCGAAGATGTGACCATATGAACTTTTGACTAAGACTGAGTTTGATCTACACCATAAAACTCAGAAGTTATTACAAATAATAGATGTACAAATATTAAAATACTAACACTTACAAAATAGATAGCTTGTTAGTGATTCCTACTAGTATCTTAGTTATAAATAGTAATATAAATACCTATAGAAAATTGTGGAGGGAAAGGTTGTCGTACTGACAGAGGTATCGACTAGGAAAAATATTAGCAGTGAATATTCGTAGTTTGAAGAATAGTAGAATTTCAGGAATTTGATTTTGGTGAATTTTACAACAACGACACTACCCAGGTTTCACCCAAAAATTTCACAAACAATAATTTGTCCCATCTAAATTGCGAAGGAATTTCCAATCCCAATGTAGATTTTTATATTAAATCACCGCATGATCGTCGTGTCGGGATTTGAAAACATTAATGTTTCACCAAGAAATATATGGAACCTTATTGCTTCTTTGGGCTCATTTGCCGACATACATGATATTTTTTTATAGGAATTGATATATATATATATTCTCTCACACACACATAGGTGATGTTTCCTGCAATTTTCCAATTTTTGTAGTAGTAGAAAGGGATTTAATGAATCATCATATTACAATTTGCCTACAAAATTTCAAATAAATATAGGTCTTGCTAAGGCCCAGCTACTGCATTGCAGTTTACATCCTATAAGCACTTACTACAGGTGAGTCCTCAATATATTTGAGACCTATTTTCTTTCATGTCACATTGTTTTATCTACGATTTTGTCTTTGTAAGTTAATACAAAGCCTGAACATCCTCATCCTCATAACTAGTATGATTTTTATGTCATCTTAGATACATCTATGTAAAATAAATATATATATTTTATATTTAAAATCACTTCATATATCTCCACGAGTTGTTGCTATATATATTCCTTTCTTTATCAGTGTATCTTTTTTGAGTCTTTTTGTTAATTTTCTCTCTTCTACCTTGTGTGTGTGTGTGTATATATATATATATATATATTTATACTATGGTTTGAATTTCCATTTATTCCATGACCATGATTGTTTATCACTGTCTGTTAACACTACCTCCTCCCACAACGGACCTAAAGGATATATAAAATGTTGTAAATTTTGCAAGTTTCACGTTCCTCAGGGGCCTTTCCTTGGGAGACTGACAGAATGACGATGTGTGGCATATACCTCCCAGGAGTCGGGACCCACTCTGGACCCAAAAACTTATCAACTCTAGCTCATTCCATGGGGTTCACATCTTCTGGGAGGATTTGGTTGGGAATGGTAGGTTAACGGAATGCTAACAAACAATAATGTATGAAAATTTAAAAGAGACCATACAGAGATGTCCAAAATGAAAAATTCAAGAAATGCAAAAGTGAAAAAAGTTACAACAATGAACCAAAAACCACATAATTAGCATTTGGAAAAACAAAAGACATAAAATAGTAGTTGTGGGAAAAGTACAAACATCTTGTCACAAACATGCTTACTTGTTACCACAATTTTCCTCACTGTGATGTACTTCAAACTTGTTAAACCATGGAAACATAATGTATTGAATGTACTCCAAGCATGGATTTCCTTCAACAATCTGAGGACAAAATACTTTCTTTATCTTCACATTCACTTATGGCACTACCTGTGAAAATAATTATATTATAAATCCATCAAAAACTTTATAGTAATACTAATTCACTTTTATTAATGTTGAGACAAAGTTGGAATCTATCTCTCCACAACAAAAAATTTCCAAAAAAAATGTAGGGGTTTACACCACCTCTTCTTCCTCCATGAAGATTACAGAAGTGGGATCACTCTTCGAAATATTTTCTTGTCCTTGTTGTAGTCCAGAAAACATGTCTATAATATTTAATATGAAGGAAAAACATGATGTAATGTGAGAATAGATATAAGTGGCACAAAGTTAGATATTAAAAACATCAAGATCCAGGGATATTTTTAATTCCTACATCCTTCAAATTTTTTGAACACATTATCCAAGTAAGAACATGACAGTATACAAAGAATACCCTTATCATGATTGTATCATATATGAAACATCGTATTAAAGAATTCAAGCTTCTCTTAAGAATAATGATACTTTAGCTACCTTTGACACATTGACATTTCATTGTCAAGCCAAACAACCTTGCATACATTCTCAAGCTTGAATTCACAATCTCATACAATAATGCACCATAGATGGAAGACCATATATTATATCTCAGATACTTGGAAATGATGAACATTATTGGTAATTGGATCTTCTTATGATAGACCTCATACCTATGATGAATTAATAATCTCTTCATGAGAAGATGCACACCTTCTTTGGCTTGATGACAACATTTAGAACCTCTATACAATAGGAAAAACCTCTATACATTATGACAGATCTCGGTCGTCAAGACTCTTGTATTAATCAACTAAAGACAGATCATACCTTGGATGAATCAATGAACTTAGATTCCTTCATGAGTAGATACATAATATACTTTTATTTGAAACTGAGCACAAACCTTGAGATCTCCTATTTCATGTTTGATTAGACACAACAGAGACTTCTTATCACTAGAGTGTCTTTTGTTACTCAACAAATCATTTAAGTTGCTTGTTCTCTTCTCAAACCTCTGATACATCTGCAATTTGCTTTATGTATGCTCTAATTCTAGATGTAGTAATATTATTATTCCTTCCAACTAAGTTATATGAGAGATATCTAAAAATATCACCTCATCCTTTCACTTTGTTCTATATCAATTTTTTCTTTCAAAAGAGTCAAACCTTGTGATTTTTATACTAAAACATTTAGATTAGACCAATATAGATCAAGTGCATTGAAACTAAATAAATGGTAGGCAATCCTTATCCAATTTTGATGTAACATTTCAATCAAACAACCATGAAAAATTGTGGAAAAACTTTTGTAATTTCTTCTTATACTAATGTAACACTCTTGAAAAATGTAGTACATGTTAAGTGACACAATATTATATAACCCATGTCAAAAATCACTCGAAAAGCATTCAAACATATTTGAATAATTCCATTGGGATTAGTTACATTTTGTTCTCCTTAAATTTTTTATTTTTACATCTAAACTTCTTCTAGGTTTCCATGATGACTCTTCTTTTAAATTATTATTTCGTATTTTTCTATTTCTTGTAAGATGCAATGTTGATTGTTGTCTCCTCTCACATGTCATTATTTTGTGCATTTTTTTGTCAATTGACATCCATTACATGATACATCTTGAGATGCATTATCTAGTGTTTTGATAACATGATATATGGATATTGAAATCACTTCTTTGTAATCAATGTTAACACTAATAATTAGTCAACGAGAGTTCCTTTGAGATGATTCATGATGAATTTATTCTCTTTGTTGTCTTTCTACCTAAATCAACTCATATGTATGCATTTGCATGTGTAATATTTTTACTTATACATATTTCTCATGTTGAGATGTCTGTGCACATATCAATATCATTTAATCTAACATATTGTATCTTTTTTTCTTTCAATTCTATAGGATTCACCGATTCAGAAAATGGAACCTAAAAGGGGAAGCTCAGCCTCAGGTAAAAATGTTATTCCAATCCCTCCTAGTAGTGGTACTGGAATTTGAAAAATATCATATTTTTTTGAGAAACCATCTAAGGAAACCCATCCTTCTTGAGTAGGACCATCATAATAAAGGGATAATGATTACATTCAAAATGAAAATCAGAATGAGAATGTGTTCATTTTTTATTTTCCTAATGATGTCAATGAAAACAACAATGAAATGCATCCCCTTGAAGATATTCCATTGAATGATGTTGAGTTTGACTTTGTACAACCAGTCTAATTGAATGAAGATGAACTGCATCATTTTTCAGTGCCCAAGTGAGTGTTGGAGGTAAAAATTCTGGGAGTGGCAGTCAACAAAATTTAAATTCCACTAAGGCAAATACCCAGTGGACAACTAATTCTTGAAGAAAGAGAAAGGAAATAAAATGGGACTTGGGAAGGAGTTTCAAGTTAAAGTGGGTTTCTAAGTTTCCATTTATTAAACCTATTGAAAATGATAATAAATTTGAACCTCTTAAAGAATGCAAATGTACAATTTGCAGCTGGAAATTGGGTAGGGACAAGACAATGTAACTTAAGTTTAATACTATTGAGAAGTATGTTGAAAAGATAATTGTAGATGGCGTTGAGAAGAATGTTTCCACATGGAAAACTACTAATGATTATTTGCATATTAGGTATGAAAAATAATTTGAAGAACACAAGAGAAATGAAATAATAATTCTAGCAGATGGAGGTACAATTACCTCTCAATTCAACAAGATCATTCAAAACAGGCTTTTGGGTAAAACAATTCAACAAGCCACTATTTTTCACATTTTGAAAAGAGGTCGTCCTATAACAGATTTTCTTGAAAAAAATAAGATGTTGTCTTTTCTTGGTGTCCTACACTTTCCTCATTCTCATTGGTCAGAAAGTAGTGGTTTGGATTGGGAAAAATGCCTAACTATGGTTTAGAAAGAATACTTGAAAGAGAAACTGGAGTCTACACGATACATATCTTTATCTATTGATGAGGTTACAACAATAGATAATACTTCTTAGGTCTATGTGCATGTGTATTTGTTTAGAATTATGTGAGAAAACCTCACTTACTTTCCATTCACAAGATGAGAGAGAACTCCAATGTCGAAAACCTTTGTGAGTTGGTGATAAAAAGTTTGAAGGAGATTGGTGACATGGATGATGCTGTAATTGCATCAAAGTTGGTATGTGTCGAGGCAGATGGGGCATGTGTAATGAAAATTTGTCGTAATGGCCTGTTTGTAAGAATCCAAACATCTCATTTCCCTTATATGATTTCCATTCATTGTATGGCTCATAGAATGAACTTAGCTTATAGAATAGTTGGCAAATGTAGACCTGTAGTAAAATTTGAAGACCTTGTTCGAGAGGTGCATGATTATTTCTGTCGTAGTCCTAAAAGGTTCATGGAATTCCAAATATTTGTAGAAGGACTAAAAATGGACATAAACTATTAAAAGATGTTGACACCAGGTGGATCTCATTGTACCAACCGGTTCATAGGGTGTATGAAGAGCATCAATGCTTAGTAGGAGTGATGTGGCAGAATCGTATAAAAGTGGAAAAGGCCCAAGATTTGATACATCGTTTGACTGATATAGAGTCCTTGCTGATGTTGTGTGGTATCCTTCCCATGTTGGAAGAAATGCATCAATTAATTAAACAAGCACAAGAAATAACTATCTATATTGTTGAATTTTCTAGTTTGAGGAAATGAGTTTGTATGACAATAGAATATTTGTTTCTCAATGAAACTATTTTTACAAGTCCAAAGTTTTATGGCTGGAATTATTTGATAAATATTGGAAATGCAAGTAGCTTTATGAAGCTGAACTTGTTTGGGGAAGAATGTCCTTTTCTACGTGGATATGAGATACTGATGTACATGTTTAAGGTAGTGGCCGATAAGGTTCAAAAGGTAAAAGTCATAGGGCCACTGTTTGTTAACATTGTATCATCAATAAGGGCAAGGTTAAGAGAAATTGTAGTGTCCCTACTATAAGAAATAAGGGATAAATTTAAAAGGGGTGCTTTACTTGAATCAATGGTTGTAGTAAATCCCATCTTTTGGAATCCTATCCAAAATGAAAGACATATTCATGAAGACTACTTCAAGAGGTTGCCTACATTAATTCAACATTTTTGTAATCCTGTTGATATCAATAGAATGAATATTCCAGGTATTTTAAGCAAGGAAAGTTTTATTTCTCAATCTCATGAATTCGCCACTACAATGATTCAACAATTCAAAGATTTGGATAATCCCTTAGAGTGTGGAGTAATAACTTGACTATGGAAAAAATTGGGATGAGTACTATTTTATAGAAAACCATGTCTGAGTTTTTCTCATTGGCTGATCTATGTCAAATAATGATTTTGGGTTTAGCTGAAGATGAGATAATTTTCAGTGCCTTGGCCTTTACAAAGTCAAAATTGTGAAACAATCGTGACAAAAAAGTGGATTTTTTTTTTAGAATTTAAATACATCACGGTATGAAGTGGATAACTTTCCCTACACCAGGGCTTTGGTAGTATGGACATCAATTAATGACAGGAGAGGGGGTGAAAAAAAGGGCACAAATATAACAGACGGCCCTATTGCAGCAGTTGATTGTCAACAAAGAGAGATTCAGTCTCAGAGGTTAGGTGAATCAAATGATAGAGATGATCTAGGTCCATCAAGTTGGAAGCTTCCATTTGTGGATATCCCATGATATATATGTTCATATAATAATTAATATATTCAAATATTCGGTACATTGTTCTGATAATATATTTTTCCTTATTTGTATTTTTATTTTAAATTGTGTGGATTTATAGTCTTTGGAATGAAACTTGAAATATGTTGCATTGATTTGTTGTAGTATGTACTAAAATGAGCATGCATCCATCCAACTTTAATCTCCAACTTACTCAAAAAATATTAACATTCCTCAAACAAGGATTAACATTCACCCCAAACTTACACGTGCCTAAAGGTAAATCAAAAAGGAAAACAATAAACAAACCTACATTATTTTATGAAATATTTGTTGAAAATAATCTCCAAATGTTGAACCTTGGGTCATTGGTGTTGTCATTGATGGAAAATCAGTGAGTGGTGAAGTGAGGCTCTGTAAGAGGCATTCAGGTTTATTGGTAGTGCATCCATGTTGGTTTCAAGGTGCTATAAGCTCAAATTGGCATGTGGTTGGTCTTTAAAGGCAAAGTACAAGTTGGATTTCTGGTTTTAGATGGTCTACAGGTCAGTAATAGTGTTACAAGCTTGAATTTATTTAAAAAAATGTTTTTCAATGTATTTGTCAGGTTTCATGAAGTTATTTTTCTCTCCTACAGGTTTGATTGCTAGTTTCAGATGGTCTACAAGTCAATAATAGTGTTGCAAGCTTGAATTTCTTTAGTAGAATGTTGTTAAATGTCTTTTTCAGGTTTCATGAAGTTATTTTTTATCTCCTTGATCCTTGACCTATAGAAACCTCTTTAGTACTAATTTATATGGAGTTGTAGTCATGGTTAACCTTCATATCAATTGAAGTGACTATTCAAGATCATCAAGTTTGCAATTATCTCAAAACCGAGGATTCTACTATGTATGTTCATCACTGTACCTACTTACATGACTGTTGGGAACTAATGGAGAATTTTTAATGTTGTAATTTGATTGAAACAACTAGAAGTTGGTCTCAAAAATACCCAACACTTGGTCTTAAGCCTTCAAGCTTGAATTTCTTTAGCAAAATGTTACTCAATGTATTTTTCAGGTTTCATTAAGTTCTTTTTATCTCCTACAAGAGAACAATAGTGTGATGAAATCCTTCAAGTTTAATAGTGTTGTATGTAGTGTGATGAAATCCTTCAAGTGCAATAGTGATGAAATTATAATCAAGTTTTCTCTTTTCTCTACTCCAAAAATAAGCCCAAGAATCTCATATAGTTACATGAAATTGTTTTATCCTTATGAAGTTCGAACTAGAATATAAAGAGCCATGTTGCACAAGTAAAAAAAACATGAAACAAAAATGGTGAAAATTCAATTTAAAAATAACACTATTCCTCATTCAACTAGGCTATGTTCCCATTTTTTGGCATTTTCTTTCTCTACCTTCAGAACCTCTTTCAATTCACCCAATGTTTGTTCTAATATATTATTATTACTAGTTATTTCCTGTAAAGTTTTCTTGGCTTCTTCTAGTTCTACATGTTCCTATTAATTCGCAGCAACTATAGTCACAAAGGAAGATTATTTTATCTTCCTCTCCAACCCACATGTCTTATTAACTGTCATTTTTCCTTTTCTTTCTCATTTGTTAGGTTTGCCTCTAAATTTTTAATCTTATTATTCAACATATTATTCTCCCTCTCTGCCTTTAGAAATGATGCGTAGACCACATCATTGTTCCTTTTTGAGACATTTATTTTGTCAGAAGGTTTCATTCCCTTAAAATACATTTGAAGGGAGCTTACATCGTAGTCACTGGAAACCATTTGATTTTCTAGTTTTACAACTTTGGACAAAGCATACATGTATTCCATTGTATCTGTGAATGGGTTATATGTTAGCAATACCCTTACTATGGCAGGATCTAAACTTACAGTAGCCTGTAGAATTTACTTCTTGTTTTTTATCTCTTTCTAATTTATTGGAAAACTCAACTCTATAATCAAAACCTAAGGTGTTTGTAGGAATGAATTGTTTCACCTTGAATAGAGGAGTAATTGAAGTTTAGGGAGAACTTCCCTATGGAATGGAATATTCTTGAGGGGTGGCAGTGGTACCACCTTCTGTAATTAGTTGCTTTGAGGAAAGAGTAATTGTACTTGTGTCTGCCTCTTTCTTTTTCTTCTTCTTAGTTCCTTGTTGGACAATAGCCATAAGAACTTCAATTGTGGCCTCTTTAAGTTTATAATACTCCATTGACTACTACCATCATCACTAAAACTGCAAACATTAGCAATACTAATAGATTCATGGCCAACTTATCCTCTAGGATTTTCAACGTGTGGCTAAACTATTTGTTAAGGATTTGACTTCGAAGTAAATTGCATTGGATTACCACTTGTATATGTTATAATATGCAGTGGTCCTTTCTCCGAAGGTGAAGTTCTAAGGCATGGCCTATCATAAACTCTTCTAGGTTATGCCTCTAGTGGAAGCCAAATTCCTTGTCACGTTGAACCCAAACCACCACCACTCAAACCAATCTTTTCAACAATAACCACTCCTATAGAATATCTTTGTTTCAATCCTTCATCGAGACTTGGTTTACATGTTCTAGGGGGAGTTTGTAATTCCTCAAAGTCAGTGTCATCATTACTACTTTCCTCTCCAAAATTCACTTCATTCCACAATTTGTTGAATGTTACATCTTCTGGAAAAGAACCATACTCTAAAATAGATTCTGGATGGCTTGAGTCTTGCCTCATAGACCAAAAGGTAGTAATTTTTGACCTTGTCTAATTTTTTTCTCGCAATTCATGATGTAATTCCTTTGGCATTCTTTTAGAGGAATTTTTATCAAATTTTTCATAAAATTTGGTAGATTAAAAATCCTCTTCCTGTTTTTGTGGAGGTTGAGGCAATCCAAAAATTTGTTTTGACAACTCTTGAAAACTAATTCCTTTCTCAATAGCAATTTCATCCATTACTATTTTTAGTTGATCCCAAGAGTTCTTGTTTTTCAAATTTTCTAGCAAGGGTTTGCTTTCATGTTGAATTTTAGTGTCATAGTTCTTATTTGCCACTACCCTTGCTTTAATCACCTCACATGGGTCATACACACAGTGAGAGTCGACATCAAAGTTAAAAATCTCTAATATTTCATGTGCCACATTGAATTCTTTTCTTTCAAATGTGAACCGTCCTCATGAAAATGGAAAGGAAGTAAATATACTCCTTTTTTGTTGAGTAACAAAATAGAGTTTATGTGTGCTTTCCATTTGCCGTATATATTCCAAGGAATAAACTTTCTCTGTCACATGTATTGGTAATTTGTAAGGTTGTACTCCTGATACATAAAAACTTAGCACAATATATTCCTCTATTGGTGTGTGGGATCCTATATGTCCTCCACAAACATATGAAGGGTCATCTCACATGGGTTAGGTTTACGGTTTTCTTGTGTTTCATGCACTAGGGTTACTCAGCACCCTATATGTATCCCTTCATTTAACATTTATGAGTATGCCAAGACACTCCATTTTCTTTCTCTATGTGCAAGCTTTGTTCTGTTATGCAAGTTCTTCCATTGATTGATCGATTCCTCCTTATGATTACGCTAGAGCTATTATGTTTTTTTTGTAGAGTGCAACTTCATCGTGGTGCACAGTTTTCGATATGATTCTCACCAAATATTTCATGGTATCAGAGCTAAGATCAGGTAAACATGCATTCGTCATCTGAGTTGTGATTACTCTTGGTTTCGTTATTTTTTACTCCTCGTGTAAGTTTTTTCGATCATTATATTCTAGAATTGTATTGCTAACATTCTTAACAAATTGTTCTTGGAAAGTTTGAGATTTTTCCTATGTTCTTCATGCATGTGGAGATCTCCTTGAGTTTTTCAGGGGTTTTGCAACTACATTTAGCTAGTTGCAAGTAAATCTAGTAGATCAGCTAAAATAGATGCTCTTTATTATTGTTTTTTAAATCATTTATTAAAACTAGAAATTATTTTTAGATCTCTTTTTTCTAGCTTTTTCTATGTTTGCATGGTGTTTTCTGTAGAGACTCAAGTCAAAAATTTGGTTGAAATTGCCATTGTACTCCTTTGCAACCAAGATCCTCTTCTCTGCCTCTCCTTTCAATCATCAAACTCGCATTGTGCTTTCTTGCTCTAGCCAAGCCTCTCTACCCTAGTCTACACTTTTTTCTTGCTCAGATTTGGTGTGGCCATTTGTCCTTCGCTGTGTGGTCGTGGTCTGCATGGTCAAGGTCGCGAGGCCATGAGTTTTCCACCTATGTGGTCGTGGTCTCCTGTGAGTTTTCCTTTCCCTGAGTGGTTGTTGAGTGGTCTATGTGGCCGTGGTCTGTTTTCTGTTGGCCGTGCTTTCCCATGGGTCGGTGTTTGTGTTTGTAGTTTGTTGGTCATGAGTCTCTCTCCTCTGTCGATGGTTTCTCCCCTCCCAATGGTAGTCTCCCCTCTACCGCTCACCAAGCCCCACAACCTAGCCATTACCACTGTGGGATCCTCCCTCGAAAGCACGTTACAACTACACTCAAACCACAGCTCGGACTCATTTTTTTTGGTAAGTTTTCCTCCACGACCATTTCTTTTTGGTGGGTGCTTTTTAAATAATGGTAAGCTTTGGTATCTATTTCTTTTAATATATATATATATATATATATATATATATATATATATATATATATATATATATATATATATATATATATATATATATATATATATATATATATTAGTTTCTTTTAATTTAATAGATCTTAATAGATCTTAGAAATTTTCTTTTAATAGATCTTATTAGAACTTATCCGAAAATTTTAAATTGTAAGTGGGAAATTTTGAATTTATTTAAAAAGGAAAGTATTTAAAATATTTAATTAGGATTTAATTAGATCTTAATTAGTTTTTTATTATTTGAAATTAATTAGATTTAGTTATATTAAATCTAGTTTTATTAATTTCACATCCAACCTTCATTTTCGATCAGATAAAATATTTAAAATCGTCCTTTGCTTTAACGTTAATTATCATTTTTTAACTCCCATAGCTTTCAAATTAGATAAATTAGGTGTTTCCAAATGATAATTTTTTAAGCGTTATTGTCTATGTTTTTTACTACTAATCATGCACTGAAGTGTGCAGTAACACTCTGAGCTCCTATTTGCCTTCCGCGTGCTTTTCCGACATTCTGAAGATCTCTCGGACTCATCTTGAATTCATTTAAAGCATTGTATTTTACCCTTATTATTTCTTGTGACTAGTGAGCGCATCTGCCACAGTTTGTAGTAAGGGGGTATCCTTTGTGACGTGAGACGCTTTTTCTCACAACAAGGATTTGATTTCACCTCCTTCCTAGTTTTTTACAATTGTGCTTGTGTACAGTGTCACTTTGTTGCACTCCACTAAACATTATTGTGGTCTCCTCTCTTGCACGTTATTACGTTGATTGCAAGGCGAGTTACCAAGTGTTTCAAGATGCACGTTTAGACTCGATTGTATTCAACGCACTAAACTAGAAAGTGCCAAAAGCAGGGGGTTATTATATGTCATGGGTGGTTTTTATTCTTGTGTTTCTTTTCTGCATTCTTTCTCTCCCTTCACTATGGATGCACTTTCAATTCCTTTGCTTACGCCATTCAAATTTTTCGAATGGAGATCAAAAATGATTATGAAACTAAGGGGTAAAGGGTTATTCCACATCAGCGTGGGAACTGAGACTGAACCAGATGATGACCCTAAAAAATCTAAGTGGTTAAACAATAGTGATGAAGCTTTAGGTCTTCTTTACATGTCCGTTTCTCCTGACTTGCTCTTCCACATTGAGTCGTTTGAAACACTTAATTCTACATGGAAAATGTTAGATGCAATATTTGGACAACAAGATGACATGAGAGCGCATGAGTTAGAAAACGAACTACTAGGGTTAAATCCTAGTGATTTTGAAAACCTACAAGCATTCTTCTCTAATTTTTTCCACACTAGATTGTTGTTAAAGGAATGTCAAGTAGAGAGGAAATATTCTCAATTGATCTTGTTGATTCTCTCTAAGTTAGGTCCTGAATATTCTATCTTTGTGTCAACATTTTACCCTACAAAAGCTACCTTGGGCAAGGATTGGAATATGCCCTCCTTTGACTATTTTTCATCCCAAATCATTCAAGAATAGGATAAACTCATTCAAATGGGGTTTCTCAAGTCCAAGTCACAAGCCCTTGTAGCAAGTACTAGTAAGGAAAAGAAGATTGAAAAGAAAAAAGAAAGAAAGGACCAACCTAAGAAGGAAACCAAGACCAAAGCTAAATTTAACACAAATGCTTCGACTTCTGAGCCTAGAGCACAGAAAGACAAGTATTTGTGTTCCTATTGCAAGAATCCTGGTCATAAAGAGAATATGTGTATGAGAACACAAATTGATCACCTTACTCATTTACTTGAGAAAAATAAAATAGGTGTTCCTGAGTCTATCAAACAAAATACTCCGAAGGCCAAGTCTTCTAATGCAAAAGGTTCTAAATCTGATAAGATGAAAGGAAAGGCCCTTGTAGCGAAAGTTACTCCTTCATCGACATGGATTATAGATTCTAGTGCCTCGCACCACATGGATTCTTTGCATGTTGAGTTCTCCAACATCGAGCCTTGTGGTATCTCCTAAATCACGATGGGTAATGACACGATAGTGTCGGTTTCCGATAGTGGATCAGTAGAGATGGATGGGGGAACATTCAACCAAGTGTTGATTATTCCTCATCTCTCTACCAATCTCCTATCGTTTTACCAAATTACTCACCTTGGTGGAGGAATGCAAGTGGAATTTGGTCCTAACTTAGTGATTATTCGTGAGCTTAACGATGACACTACAGTGGCTGAGGGAAAGGTGGATCACCATTCATGGTTGTATACCTTTTCCCAATTTACTTTTGATTCTATGCCTACTACCTTGCTCACTCATGAAAATGAGGTTAGTAAGCTATGGCATGAGTGTTTCAGACATCTAAATTATCGCTACCTTGAACAATGAGCTGAAACAAAATGGTCAATGGGTTACCCCGCGTCAAGTTTTCTAAGGGTCTTTGTGAGGGTCGTACCCTTGAAAAGCATCCTGAAAAGAAATTTGACCAAGGAAAATCTTGGAGAGCTATTCATCCTTTGGATCTTGTTTATTGCTATATTTCTGGTCCATTTCCATCTCCTTCGTTTACTAGAGCTCTTTATGTGCTGACCTTCATTGATGACTATTCACGATATACTTGGATATATTTTCTTAAGCTTGAGTCTGAAGTCTTTGAACATTGTAAGGACTTTAAGGCTCTTGCTAAGAAATAGGCAGAACAGTCTATTAAGGTTCTTCGAACTGACAATAGAGGTGAATATGTAAAAAATAGGTTCATGGATTTTTATACTTTTGAAGGGATCTCCTTGCAGCATACAGTTGTTTATAGCCCTTCACAAAATGGAGTAGTAGAAAGAAAGAACCGTACTCTTAAAGAGATGGTCACTTGTATGATTCACTTGAAGTCTCTTCCTCTGCAGTATTGGGTTGAAGCAGTGAATTGCACTAATTACATTTAGAACCATGTTCCACATAATGAAGTAAGAGGAATGACACCCTTTGAAGCCTGGTTTGGATGTAAGCCTTATGTTGAGCACTTTGAAATCTTTGGATCAAAGGCTATGGCTTGAATTCCAAATAAGAAACGCAAGGCATTGGAACCACAATCCAAACCTTGTATCTTTGTAGGCTATCCTGATGGCATGAAGGGATATCGATTGTTGAATCCTAATTCTCATGAGCTTTATATTGAGAGAAGTGGTAAGTTCGATGAGTCCTCTTAGATTTCTACTTCTCTAACTATTGAGGTTCTTCATCTTGCTAATTCAGATTCTGACTCATTAGATGATGATGTTGTTGAGCATGCTCCTCTTCCTGACCCTCCCGACCATCAGACCCTTGATTCTTCTGATTATGACAGTAGTTATGATGAGGAATATGTCCCTTCTCACTCGAGTGATGAATATTCCGACTCAGAGCCTGATCCTCTTGGTCCTATTTGGGCTAGGAAAACTTTGTAAAGGGCTGGAGATTTAGTTGGAGATACTTCGGATATGAGACATAATCACTCATATTTCATTGGACCCCACTCTTTCTTTGCCTCTGCCTCTGATCCATAGTCTTTCTGGGAGGCTTCTGGTTTTCCTAAGTGGGATTCTACCATGGATGAGGAGTATTCATCTCTCATGAAGAATGATACTTGGGATCTCACCCCTCTTCTAAAAGGAAGAAAAATCATTCGATGTAAGTGGGTGTTCCGATCAAAGTATGGATTAGATGGAGATGTCGAAAATTTTAAAGCATGATTATTAGCTAAGGGTTTCTCCCAGATAACTGGGGTTGATTATACTTAAACCTTTTTTCTAGTTGCGAAGATGAATTCTATTTGATTGACCCCTACCATTTCCATAGAAAATAGATGGAAATTCCATCAAATGGATGTTAAGAGTGCCTTCCTTCATGGTGACCTAGAGGAAGAGATCTACATGGAACAACCTCTAGGTTATGTCCATGATCCCTCCATTTTTTGTAAGTTTAAGGAGTCTCTTTATGGCCTTAAACAAGCCCCTCGGGATTGGTATGCCAAGATGGACTCCTTTTTACTTACATCAGGGTTTACTAGGTGTCATTCTGATCCAAATGTTTATATTCTACGGCAAGATGACTCCATACTCATTCTTGTTCTCTATGTTTATGACTTGTTGATCATAGCAAACTCTTCCTCTATCATTGATTCTATGAAGATCTCCTTGGCCAACAGGTTTTCCATGACTGACTTAGATCTGCTTCATTACTTTCTTAGGATCCTTATTTCACAATCTGACTCAGGAATTTTGATTTCACAGCCTAAATATTCTCTTGACTTCCTTGCTCATTTTCAGATGTCTGATTGCAAGTCTTCTCCTACTCATTTTCTTTCTAGGGTTAAGTTGGTTTCTGATTTCTCTACTCCCTTAGTTGATGGTACCCTTTATCAACAGTTGGTGGGGAGCTTGATTTACTTGACTCACACTCGACTAGATTTATCTTATGCTATTGGGATCGTGTCCAGATTCATGTAGGAGCCACATGAGTTGCATTGGAAAGTAGCTAAGTGGATCCTTCATTATGTTTGTGGTATCTATACTAATGGCATTCACTATTTTGGAGAGGTGGATATTGACTTGACTGGGTTCATAGATTCTGACTGGGCTGATGACCTAGATCATCAGAAATATACCTCTGGCTATAGTTTATCTCTTGTTTTGGGTTCTATTAGTTGGTCTAATAAGAAGTAGAATGCAATTGCAATATCTTCTACAGAGGCAAAATATAGGGAGTAGTTAACACTTCCATAGAGGTTGTTTGGCTATAGGGAATTCTGACAGAGTTTGGAATTTTTCGGTGGCCTACCATTATCTATTTTGATAACATGATCACTATCTCAATTTGTATAAATCTAGTTCAGCATCAGTAGATGAAGCACATTAAGATTCATATGCACTTCATACGAGATCTTATTCATGATGGTATCATCTGTTAGGAATACTTGTTTAGTGCTCACATTATTTAGATGTGTTTATTATATTTACATATTGGTGAATATAATAATGTGGAGTAAATGAGTTGTAATAAAAACTCATATAGTTATTTGAATGTGATTTGGTTGTTAAACCAAATTCACGTTAATAAGAAATGTGAGGAGTGTTGTTAGAACAACCTCCTAGAAAATAGGATCAATTTCTCCTATTTATTTGTAATATCTTGTACGTTTGAATATCAAGAAAGTATTATTATTGTGCAAATCTGTCTATACCATTTCATTTGGTACCAGAACAACTATAGATCCATGATTTATTATACAGGGAAAATCTTTTGCTATTCACGTTTTCCCTGGTTAATGAGAGTGATTTTGTGAAGCGTCTTTATATTTTTTAAAAAGTTTTGTGATATTCTATGTTCTTTCCAAAAGGCGTTGTTATTTTCAACGTGGAGCAATGAGTGGGAGTACATCATTACATCAGATCTGGAATTTTCTGCATTGAAGCCTGATATCTCTGTACTCTTAGATTGGTGACTGTCATTACCTCTTCATCGTTGAGAATCAAATCTGCATTCTCAGCAGGACATAGTGGTTGCAGTGGGACTAAAATCGTTTGTGTATATTCTTCTTCTGAATGAATTAGATGGAGCTCGTGTATTCCCTATTACAAGTTCAATTAACTCTTGGTTGCATTTAAAGGCTTGTAAATCGTGGCATTCCACCTGTTTGTGAGCAGTAGAAAAGCTTCGACGTCTCCAACAGGAAACGTGTCCCTCTTCAAAATATCTATGCATGTCCTTAAACGTGCTCCGGTCCAGTTAAACATCTGCCCTGCATGTGTCATCTACCGTTGTGTTATCCACCCAAGTTAGAGATTCTACGTTTTAAATGCTACAGTTCTTCAATAAAGATCCAGCTGACACTCCTCTCTGATGAATTCTTCCATTCGATTATACAGATCAACCTACTTCCAATGATCAGATTCACTCTGTAATGGTGTATCAAGACACTCTCAATTTTCGCATGGACCATGGTATTTTAGGAGCTCTCCAAGTGGTTCAGTCAACCCATCATTCTGGTTTAACAACTCTTCATGCATCAGATCCGTGTTTTCCTCCAACAGAAATTGGTAATTATTCGCGTTAGTTTTTTGTGATAAAGTCGAATTGTATTGTTATAATACTAGTCTTGTCATCATTAGCCTCAATAGTCATTTTTTTTAAAAATCACAATTTGTTTATCTATTAAAATCCAATCTTTAATTGGATTTTATGTTAGCCATCAAGATATGTGTTTGTCATATTGTAAAAATAGTATTATCGAGTCTTGTCAATAGTGTCCTTGTCAAATATTAAAAAAAATAAAATTTTCATTGTGTCCTCTTGTCTAAGTCCTAAAAGTTAAATAGGTGATTTTTGGATATTTATTTTTTGTCATTTTTTTATTGTCGTCAAAAAATTGTATCATTGTATTAAGTCCAAAAAAATTATAAAAAAAAAGAAAATTGCCCACATTTCAATTTTGGACGCATTTTCGCTTGTACGCGATGTCCAAATTATTGAAGGTATTTTGAGCTTCATGATCACATCTGGCTGAACTAGCAGCACGTATGATGGAGGAAGGAGGCATCGGAGGAAGGAGGTCAAACAGTGACCTCTCGTCATTCACCAACGATGGGGCCGCATGAAGCTGTGGTGATAGTGTGTGTGTGAGTATATGATTTTCAATGTGGTTTCCATTTTCTCAGTGTGCTTCAGTTTGCAGTGTTCCTATTTTGTGTGGTATTTGATAGATGTTGGAAAGAGATTTGTGTTGGAGCACAGATGACTATCAGTGATCCTCTGACTGACTTGGTCCTCTGACTTCCGTACTTCGTTGGAAGATGGTCAGCTAGAAGAATACGTTCACTAGCATTAGTGACCATGTGCAGCAAGACCTAACTAGCAAGATCCATTCAGGAGTATGTTCTTCGATGCATTTTGCTTCTCAGTATCTATATGAGTGAAATTTCACATTGTGGGGGGGAATACATACCAATGTTCCATTCCCATTCTGCACCCAAAACGACTTAGTCAAGGAAAGCTTCCAGTGGCGCTGGCAGTTTTCTATGCTGTTCGAGATCGAGTGGCATCGATCAATGACAAAGACTATGATTAAGAACATTACGATTCTTATAGGAAGCAATGTGAAATTTTTTCAATATATCTTCTATTGTGTGGTTTTGTAATATGCCAGTTGTGTTTCCTACATAATTCCCTGAAGGAAAAGCATAGCGGACAGATGAAAGCACAAGGAAAAGCAACATCATGATATTGAGGTTGTTGGTTGTCCTGTAAAACCATCCTTGTTGAGGTTTTTGGTTGTCTTGTAAAACCATCCATGTTGAGGTTGTTGGCTATCCTGTAAAACCATCCAGATCATGAGCATGCACGGGCGGCACGCTGCAGAAGGAAGTGCAATTGTTGTTTCCCCATGTTTGCATTAAGGGGGGGAATGTTAGGAATACTTGTTTAGTGCTCACATTATTGAGATGTGTTTATTATATTTACATATTGGTGAATATAATAATGTGGAGTAAATGAGTTGTAATAACAACTCATATAGTTATTTGAATGTGATTTGGTTGTTAAACCAAATTCACGTAAATAAGAAATGTGAGGAGTGTTGTTAGAACAACCTCCTAGAAAATAGGATCAATTTCTCCTATTTATTTGTAATATCTTGTACGTTTGAATATCAAGAAAGTGTTATTATTGTGCAAATCTATCTATACGATTTCATTATCGACATTCTGTACATTCAGACAACTGATCAGATTGTAGATATATTCACCAAGCCCTTCACTGAAGTGAAGTTTCTTCACTTGTGTTCTCTTCTTGGGGTGAGGTCTTATGCAGCTGCTCATCTTCGTTGGGATATATAGTCCTTCTCTTCTTCTTCTTCTTCTTCTAGGAAGATGTTATTTATACATGGGCACCTTATCAGGCCTTTAGTTTTCGGGCCCCATTGACACATCTTTCTTAGTTGTTTAGGAGTGTCTTCTTTTTTTGTCTAGCTCATCATAGCTGCTACCCCAACTTCAATGAAGGGGCGTGTTGGTGTGTGGGATCCTATATGTCCTCCACACACATATGGAGGGCCATCTCACATGGGTTAGGTTTAGGGTTTGCTTGTGTGTCATGCACTAGGGTTACTCAACACCCTATATGTATCCCTTCATTTGACATTTATGAGTATGCCAAGACACTTTGTTGTCTCTCTATATGTGAAATCTTTGTTCTGTTATGCAAGTTATTCCATTGATAGATCGATTCCTCCTTGTGATTACGTTGGAGCTATTACATTTCCTTTAGAGTGTAACTTCATCATGGTGCACAGTTTTTGATACGATTCTCACCAACTCTTTCATCCTCCATGAAGTACCAGTATACTGACTGTATTTATGATCCCAGTTGAATGCAATCTCTACAGTTCATAGGGAATCTAGGTAATGTACTTTTTGAGATTGCTTTATAAATTATAGCCCAAAAATAATCCACAAACTAACTATAGTCCCTTCTATTATCAAACATCATTATCTTGGGTGTCCAATCAGTTAATGGACGCATCACTTTTGGCTGACCCTCAACATTATAGGGTTGAATTGTATTTTTTTATTGCAAAACCATTCAGTAAACCATCATAGAATTAAATAGCACAAGTAGAAAGTGAACCTAAAGGTCTTAGTGTTAGATCGTTCTTTTATGGTTAAGAATTATTTATGCATAGATTATGTAATGTGCCCAACAAATTTGTATGTACAAGGTGTAGAAATGAAATGGTTATTGTATCCCTAAATAGAAATGGTATCCCTGACCCACAGTTTAAACATATCAATTGCATGTGAAGGCTTCCCTTTTCGTACCATTACATCAACTGTTAACTTTCACAAAATGTCATCTCTGACATTTTGAGTGGTGGCGCGATAATCGCTAGTAATGTTTTCTAGGTTTATGTTGACAATTCCTAAATGTTTGCTTTCAAACCCTAACGCATGGCTAAGATTTACCTCTGTAATAGATTAAAAAAATCTTTAGTGTCATTTGTAACAATTTCTTTTTTTGTCCCATCATAATTCTGGGCACATAGAATGACAAATTCAAGGTAGAGTAAAACCTTGTAGATCATTGTGCATCCTAATCCAGACCCCCATGTTATCCAACCTTTGTGTTTCAATTTACTTGATGGGTCCAAATGTTTACTTTCAATTGCCTTATTCTCAGACGAGTATCTAAGATGTGAAGTTCTTGTTCCAATTACAGGATCATAAATATTATGATATTCATCAGTAAAACCATGGGTTTTAAGTAGTTTGGCATATGGGATTTGGGTTTTAATTTTACTTTAGGGTCGTGTCAAAGTAGACATGCTTGGAAGTTTGGATTCTTCCTCTGGAAACCCTTAACCCTTATATTAAAATATTTTAAAGTGAAGGCTTATACAGTGTTATAAAAGATAATATTTAAAGAATCAAGATTCAAATGTAGGATGGCACTTACTCAGAAATATGAAAATTTTGAGTGTTACACGGTCCAAAACTTCTATGAATTTATTCTTCCTTCTAGTGCAGTATGCCTTCTAGAAACACAATTTCAATTGTCAATGGACGTTTAATATCACCTCGCAACTTGCAAGCAGTACCATGGTCCACATCACTATAAATGATTACGTCTTTCAATTTACTTTTTAGACATCAAATTTAGCCTCCTTATCAAATGGCCACATAATTCCAATCCTCCTTGAGGTAAAAACATTCCCCATGCTCCAATCCTGTGGAATTAACCGATTCAATAAATTTTCATGTCCATGGTGACAGGTGTGGGTATTTAATGACTTGGTCATTGAAATTTTTGTGGGCCATTGAAACGTTATTGATTTCTTAAATTAGATTATTTCTTTCTTAAATTAATTTAAAGTTTTCAATTAATTAACAAGATATCACCCCCACTTTTTCCCATGCCATGTGGACGTGAACCTCACAGATTTAGGCAGGATTAATTAAAATTTCGGGCCTGGTTTTATTTGTTCATTGTTGGTCATGGAATATATGATGGGTCCCAACAAATTATATATTTATATACATTATATATATATAGTATTTACATTATTGATTTCTTAAATTAGATTCTTTCTTTCTTAAATTAATTTAAGGTTTTCAATAAATTAAAAAGCAATCGCAAGCTCAATTTTCAAAATACAAAACCAAATATCCATATATGAGAATAGATCAAGGGAAGTCTTTCTAAAGAAAATGAATATGAATAAAATCAAATGTTGTTTAATATTATTTACTATTTGAATTGAAGTAACTAACGAAAATGTTGTTTTTAAATAGAATTCAGAATTGTTGATGTCATTACAATGAAATATAGTGTTTTCAAAAAAAATAGATGTTATATATTTCATAATTTTGACATTTTTCATATTTATTTTATTCAAATTAATCATATATATTTTGAAAGAAAATTAACATTTTCATTCTTTTCTGTTGAAGGGTACTGTGTTTTCTATTATCTCATTTACGAAGCATAAATATTAACCTAGCCAGTCAAATTAAAGTATGGGGAGCCCTTCACATTTGATCAATGAATGCAATGATGGTTGTTTCAATATATTTTGCAGGCAAGTGCCCTTTTCATAAAGCTTAGTAACTTTTGAATATACATCACAGCTGAAATATGTCACTTCCAAATTATAAAATATCATTTCTTATAGTGTATATGTGTGTGTGTGTGTGTGTGTGTGTGTGTGTGTGTGTGTGTGTGTGTGTGTGTGTGTGTGTGTGTGTGTGTGTGTGTGTGTGTGTGTGTGTGTATTTAGTTTCTCTTTTTTCCAAACGTGTCTCATCATATATGTGATAAAATCTAAACAAATCTAAAAAATCTAAATAATAAAAGTTAACTACTTCACTTTAAAGACTAAAGTTATGGAAGAAGTCTTTTCCATAATTAATGAGAATATTGTTGAATAATTGCTCACATTTGTAGTAGCATTTGATTGATGTGATTTGATGTGACACATTTTATTGACTACTTTTGTATCAAATTTTAAGTGATAAATTGGTAAGTACTAGTCCCTATCTTTAGTATTTATATCTACCCTTAGCAATACCATTATAATTTATTGGTCCATGCTCGGTGATTAGCTCCTCCCCCTTAATATGTTGATCGAATATTGATATGTTAATTAATAAGGAAGTTATTATTGATTTATATATAACATTCTATCCTTAATGATATCATATTCATCATCATAAAAATACGTTTGAAACGTAGAGGCACGTGGGATAGTGAATCCGGTTTAAAAGAATTTTTTTCCATGATTTACATTTGATATTAACCATCAATGCATGCCCAGGTTTGGTGGACACGTGGAAAGGTCTAGTCGAAGAACTCACTCAGAAATTATAAATTCAAGGCCCAAGGTCATTATTTGACACTTAATTTCTTTTGCAAAATCACGGGGGACCAAATCGAGCACATCAAACTAGTATCAAGCCATGAATACATCGAGATTTCTTCTAGTTTGGGTATGGAATCTAACTTAGTTATTGTTGGGAAATCCTTCGCCCTCTCTGCTTCTAGTTCTCCTTTTGATGGTGCTTCCACCCCCCTCTCTTGGTTAGTCGATTGCTACCAATGTTCCCCTACATCCTCTTGGATCTTCTCTTGTAGATTTCCAACCGGATTCCCTATCCGAGTAGTTAATTCCCGAAGTATTAATGGAGCTCTCTATTCTTTATCCAGAATCCCCAGACCCGAAACCTATGGATTCTTCACATACTGCTACAAACAACATGGATATGGAAATTGATGGAAATCAACCCCCGACGGTGACCCCTCAAATGGATAGTCAAGTCGAAATGGTGTCTTCTATTCTTGCAAAGATACAACGATATTTTGAAGTGCTTAAAACCTGGAAAAAATTAACAGACACCAATAGAGATATAATTGATAAAGAATGTGTCAAGATACTAACCCTGGATGACACTCTGGAGGATAAGATTGATACCAATGCGGTTAGGAAAGTGGTACAAGAACTGAGAAATATATTATGATATGTAATATTTATGTTATAATATAGTTATAGCTTTTTCAATATGCCAATGTTATGATATGTAATGTTTATGTAATTTAATTTTTATGTTTCAACAAATATATGAAAGGTATGTGACATGTCCTGAATTGTACGCAAATGTTATATGTTTTGTCTTAGGAAGGTACAATCTAGTTTGAGAACAATAATATTTAAATTAGATATTCCTTAATGTTTCCTCCATACTCATGTTTTCTATCAGTTAAAACAACTTAAGTAATAAATGGAAAATATTTAATAAATGGAAAAATAATCAATAAATGTCAAAATTAATAACATCTAAAAATAATTTAATAATAATTTTGAAATACATGTTATAATTTATTAAGTTATTAAATTATGAAATTATTTTTAGATGTTATATATTTCAAAACGGATTCAATTATTTAATATAAAGGGTAGTTCCAATAGTAAAAAGGATTCATTTATCTTGCATTGGTACAATGTTGCGCCTTTTGATTTGTCTTCTCCTTCTTGAAACACCGGATGTTTTTCTTCATTTTAGTTTATTTACAATGTAGGCACTGAAACCCTACCTAACCATTTAGCCTACAACCCCCCTACTCATGTCGTGTGTTTAATGTGTGTTTCCCGTTAGCATCATCAATCGTTGTTGAATTTTCTTTGCCTTTTCTTTTCAGCTATTATTGAGAAAATGAAAAAGAGAAATCCTGGAAATGGACGATGATTTAATGTCAAAGAATGAGTAAATTGGAAATCATGTTTTGTGGGATCATTCAATGCCTCAAGATGTTTGGGAAAATTTATTTCTTTGGCTTCCATTAAAATCCATATGCAAGTTCTCTCTAGTTTCTAAGGAATGGAAAGCACTCATGACTTCCACCAGATTCTTCAAGTGTTATAGCGAAACAAGGAACAAACACCCATGGATACATGTAAACCATGATTGTGGTCATCATTAGCTGAGATACGAATTTTACAGTAGAACACGGAAAATTATCTACTTTTCGTGGTTATCATGCTTTGATTTGGTATGGTTTCAAGATTCACATCAAGGGATAATCTTATTTTTTTCGAGTCATGTTTCAAGGGTATGTAATACACTAAAAGTTGGAACCTCCTTCAAGCTTCCTCATATGTTATTAGCTTAGCCTAATGAATGACACTTTTATATTTATACACGGGGCATTCTGGTTGTAGATGACATCAAGGGGTACAAAGTGGTTCAAGTAGGCACTAATAGATTTGGAGTTAATGCTTGCAATGGTACTATAAAAATTTATGATTCTTCTATGGGGACTTATAGGATTGTGACACGAATAAGAGATTGTTTCTTGTATGGACTTGTTGTCTTCAATAACAATTTTTTCTTCTTTATGTCATATGAACTTGTGTTGGGTGTGAGAATTTATAATAGTCAAGATTATGCTACTGTTCATTTTGTGTTGTTACCTGTAAGATATGGTCGAGACCATTTCCCTCACTATAGACCAAGGTTGGTTTAGTTGAAGAAAGGGTGTTAATTGCAACACCAATTGTAGATGGGGACCATTTGAAGGACATAATTGTGTTTTAGCTTGATCTTGAGTTTGGAAGGAGGAGAGGAAAATTTTGGTCTTGGAAAGAAATTACAAGGATGCCTCATGCAATGTGCTAGTGTCTTTCAATGAGGAAAAGGATATTATTATTTAGTTGCACTACAGTGGGAGACTTCTTGTGTTTCATAAAGGTGATTTCTACAAATATCCTCATCCTTTTTTTTCATTTAAAGCAAGGGTCTTGGTCGTGGTTGCCAGAATATAAAAAGACAATTGGCATGTGTTATAATAGTGGCATCGTCTTTGAGCCCGTGCTGATTTGAGATGGCTACTTGGATCCTACTATATATATATATATATATATATATATATATATATATATATATTATATATATATATATATATATATATATATATATATATCTATATATATATATGTATGTATGTATCTATATATATATATGTATGTATGTATGTATGTATGTATGTATGTATGTATGTATGTATGTATGTATGTATGTATGTATCGAGCTTTCTGTTTTTCTTTTCTAGATCTTACAAGCAAGAGTAATCATCGAATTGTCTATTTTTTTAAGTAGAAGAACCTACAATTAACTATGGGAATAACACTAGAGAGATAATCAATCACAAACTTTAAATGACATGAGACTAAGACATGATAAGTGTTCCTTTGTTACATGTTATTTCCTGTGAGATCACAAATTTCCAATACATTCCTTTGAAATAAATTCATTTTCTTGGACTTGAATTAAACTTAAGTTTCAAAATTCAAAATCCTGATCATGTTTCTCGGCACACACATGTATAAATACCAATGTATAAATCTTCTTTACATGTTGCGAGAAATAATTCTCCATATCATTACATTTACCCCCTTCTTGTTATTAAAAAACACATTCTTACTGCTGCATATACCAGACATAAAAAAAGTAATAGCAACCAATGACATATCCTTGATTATTAAATATAAGTTATTTTTTTCTTATTATTAGAGTTGTCAATCTTTCACTTCCCATCAAATAGACATGTGGTAGGATTCTGGGCCTCCCCAAGTCAAAGGCATTCCCCGGACTCTAAGTATGTGGAATGAACCGATTCAATAAAGTTTCAGGTTTGCGGTGTTGGTGAGGAAAGGTAGAGTGGCAATGAGTAATCATAAGATGCCATGTGTCATTTTCATGTTCCTCCAAGTGGCCAATTGTCAAAAATTCCAGGAACTTGAGAGTAAACGTAAGGTATGCAAAAGAAATGAAAATTTTTGGGCCTTATTAGTTATTATAGTCAAATTCGACAGAGGGTATTTTCCAAAAAAGTTACATGAGATTGGTCATTCGATTTCCAATTATTTTAATATTTTTTACCATTTTCACCAAAATAATGAAACAAGTTACAGGGATATTCGCCAAAACCATGAAACTGGTTACATGTATATTCGCCATGATTTATAAAAGTTTTTTGTACGAAGGTTTCTTAAATTTTTCCTTGGTATTGACCCCTCGGTCTTTTCTATCAAGGAAATCGAACTGTTGTCAATTCTATTGAGTCCCTATTAGAATCACTAGAGGACTATGGAAGGGATTTGCCCCGAGAAATAGCCTCCTCATGAGATATTGCAGCTACAATTCCTCTCTACAAAATATAAATTAATGTTATTATTGCATTCAAAATAAATTAATTGTTATAATGTTAAAACTAATTGTTACCTGTTTTTCTTCAACAGAATGACCTATCGTTAGCAATTTTTTATTTATTGTAGTCAAAATTTGTTTGTTCTAGAATTGGTGGAAAGCTTCTTAATAGAAAAGAAGTAGATAATTGGTACAAGAAAATAGAATCTTTTATTTATTAGATCCATTCATACTGGCAATGGCATTGTTGACATTTGTTTTAATTCGATTGGACAAATACGTGGAACAATCGAATTATTGTCCTGCCAGTGTCTGCAATATATATTAAACTTCCAAAAGAGGAATGTCAATGGATATGCCCTACAACACAATCCTGGATTGAAATAGTGATATAATTGCAAGAAAAAATTATGTGTAACACCTTGTATAACTAGGCCTTTTTTCAATCAATTAAATGCGGGTGTAATAACACAAAAGAAGAGTTAGATGTAGGGATAGTAAACTAATATTAAGAAAGAAAATAATTGAAAAATAAAATTGAACTTTCCACCAATGAGATTCCAAATATTTTTTTGTCTTTATCATCTAATATGGCCTTTGTAGTCATGTCCATCTGGTTTTGAAATGGTAAACCAGTTAATCGATGGACGTCTACGGGCTCCATGCTGAATGAAAATGTATGATACATTAGGGGAATGAAAAACTTTTAATCTACCTAGTTATAATAATGTATCAGGAAATCAAGGATGTGAGTATTTGTTTCAAATTGGGGCATGTTGACAAGCCCCGTGAAATGTGTTTTGTGCATCCAATTTTTAGGTGTATCTTTCAGTTTCATGAGTTTCACAATTTAAGGGCACATGAGATTTATATACTAGAATTTGGAGGCAAGAGTAACTATGGATCTAGCCAAAGTTGAGATCTTTGGAAATTGGATTATTGGTGTAAAGTTACATGAGAGGGAGGGGTAAGACTGAAGTTGCACATTGGTTTCAGAGAAGATTGGAGTCAAAATGTTGTAGATTTGTAAAATTTTATCACAAAAATTGAATAAATGAACCTTGTAGGGCTATATATAGGGCTAGGGTTCATGTACAGGACAAGTGGTGACAAACAATTGGTGTAGAGTTTCAAGGCAACACGTGTACAAATATGGGGGCCAGTTGATTCTTTTCACGACCATGTTTCCAGGAGAGACAATCATCTATTATTGAAGAGATAGATAGTTGAAAGATGACTATTTGTCTCTATTATATGAATGTTCTCACTATAGGGATGTTCTTCTAACAGAGAAGAGATGACTATCTAACACATTCCATGGAATAGAGAACATATGGTCATCCAACAGTGTACAACTAGTAGATAAGAGACGGTAGTCAAACATCGTTTTACTAATACAGTAGTGACAGCCATTCAACCTATTCTAGGTATAGATAGAAAGACTTCCAACACTATCCGTATGATAGGTAAAATAAGATCATCCACCATATCCATATAATAGGGGAGAGATGTCTAACCTAGCCCAGTCGTCCAACCCTATTCATCTAATAAGGGAGAGACGACTGTCCAACCCTATCCGTCTAATAGGGGAGAGATAGTTGTCTAACCTCAACATGACAGATATTTGAATCACTTATTTGACTATAGATAAATGGTCATCTAATGCTCGTCTAACTATGTGAAATCCAAGAAAACTATGACTTTCCAAATCAGCTTTGCCATGAAACATTTTTTGGATATTCGCCATTGTTTTGAAAGTCCATTTTGGAGATTCTCCACCTGTTCTATAATAATGTTTTGGAGGGGGGGTCTTAAAATGAACCTTGTTTACATGATAAAATTTATATCAACACCCATAATACTCCTCCCATTATGTCTCACTCTCGATGCAATTCTTATGATCATATCCTTATTGATTCCAATATTACATCACTTTCCATGACTTCCTCATTACAAGTTAAAAAATAATGTGTTGATTTGATAATGATTCATAATTCTCTCACTTTCCAATATTCTATTCATGATTCATTTATTATGGATACATCTCATCTTGTTACATCCATGGGGTCAATCAATTATCCTCTATCCACATTTATGTCTATGGTCATAAGGGCTAGTTCATACAACTTTAATGCTTCCAATCTTTCCAAATTTCACCCATTGTTTATGATGAGTCTTGTGTCTCTCCATCCATGATTTTTTGTTGATTTTGATGATCCTCATAGTACTATATATGTTACACATATTTTGAAACACACATTGATCCTTATGCTTATACTTACTTTTCCCACTATTATCAACAAGCCCCTTATCCCACCCATTCTATTTTATTTTAACAATAACATCCTTATTGTTTATGTCATTACATTTACTCCTCATATATATGGGATCTTATACTCCGTAGGGTTTTCCCTTCACTATGTTGACATTGTTCATTGGTAACTTTCATGTTTCCCAAATTACAGTTATTACCTACCAATGTTCCACATGATTAACTAAACTGTGAGTATTCTAGTGTAATCTAGATTACTATAGGAGTAGTAAATATCTAAATAAATTAAATAATAAAGTACTAAAATAATACCCAAGCAAACTAAGAAAATAAAATGTATAAACCCTAAGTGTAAAGAGGGTCATAAGAGCCTTAGTTGATTAGAAGATTCCATGGGACTGTGTTGAAATGGAGACCGGTTGAACAGGACAAGGAGATTGTCGCACAAGAGCTTTAGAAAATGTAGATATGGAGGATTTCACTAGATTTGGGGCATCTAGGGAAAGATAAGGGCACTTATGGGTGCCCTGGTCTAAATTTTGAGCCCCCTGATTTGCACAAATAGTCAAAAATCTATATTTTTAAGGTCATAAGATGTCTACACTCCTTTGCCTCTTGTCGCATGTATGCCACTGCACTTCGCCAAATGTCACCATAAACCTACAATGGAACAATCACTTGCAAAACCCTAAAAAAAAATATGCATATGAAGGGGTCGAACTATCCTCATCTGCCAAATTTATGGACTTATCACTAAGTGATGCACTACATCTCAGAACCAATGTATTTCTAGGTGCATGTGTGTGGAATTGTGCTATAGGTGCTCTTTAAATAACTAGATGTAGAATGTAAATAATGTGTGCATAGAATAGAATAAACTCTCCTCCTATGAAGTGTGATGCAGATGAACCACCCTTTTTCCCTTGTCATTGAGCTAGATGGGTACAAATGGAGTAGTAAAAACCTTTGATGGATGCAAACTTAGGTGGTGATAATAAGTGCTTAGTGTTTGGTCCCTCATTATGGTCACATAACTTTATATTTATATGGTTCTCTTGCTTTAATTTTGTAACTAACCCCGAAAAGGACAACCACCAAAAATATAAGAAAATGTGCCGAGGGACTTGAAAAACCGTGGAGTGACAAAAAGATGGAGTGTGAAGACTAAAGATGTAAAAGCGTAAAAAGTGATGAGAGTGAACCTAGGGTGGAAACATGCATGTATATGCCAATGTGTGTGGTGTACCTACATGGTTAGTATTGTGTGTGTGATGTACCCGTTATGTGTGTAATTTTGACTACTTTCTTCCCATACAAATGAACCTGCAAAATAAAAGATGATTAAGTAGGAAAATATGCATTTATACTGTGTAAAATTACATGTATATATGTAAAAAATGTGTAAAGAAAGTATGAACATGAAAAAGGAACATGTGCACCTGATCCGTGACAAGAAAAAAATGGTGTAGAAAGGATCATGTAGATGATTTTGATGCATGCGAGTTTTTTGGGTGATCTCACGTCACTGGATGAAGAAGTATAGGGAGGAAAGTCTGATTTATCCTCCAGCATGTAATTACTTTAAAAGAACTGAAGAGATCTCTGTACTGTCTAGTTTTTGTGGCGATTTGACGCCACTAGCCAAAGTAATGTAGAGAGGAAGGTCTAGTTTATCCTCTAACCTGTAACTACTCCCTAGAATACTAGGAAGAATTTTCCCTGTAAAATCCACTGTGTATGGATTTCTGTAGACTGGTCTGAACCCACTCGTTGTGTAACCTACTATGTCATGGAAAAAAACTAAAAATTGAATTGTATCGATATTGTGTTACGTAGTGTCTATAAAACCAAATGATGTACCCCCTCTTTGGGGGTGCATGTGACGTCACAGATAGGAGAATGTGGCTTAAAAGAGGACTGACCATTGATACCATGCTCTACATGGGGAGGGGATGTGATTGGTAAAAACCAAGGCGTACGCGAACAATTGGCTAGGAAAAAAGTGTTAGTATGAACAAACATGCATGCAGAGAACAAGTATAAGCTACCAAGACAATTTGTAAGCTAGGATGCAAGTAAACACACAAGAATCCAACATATACCACAAAAAATAGGTTGTAAACATAAGACATCACACATGATGTCGCAAGACACTCAAATCCATAATGGCCACAAACAAACAAGCATACACACAAGACAAAGGGAAAATCCCGCAAACAAGAACAAGCAATAGTAGACAATGAAACAAACATGTATGGAATTAAATATCCCTCCATGAAAAATGTTGAACATGAAACACCCATTAGAATGTAAGAAAGATAAAATGTATGTCAAAGCATGTGTAAAAAAATAAAGTAGTGTTTTGTGAACAAAAATGAAACAATAACAACTGTAGTGTACTAATGTGGATGCCCCCAGAAGCCATTGTGGGACTAGTACTAGGTCCAAGCATCCATGATGCATGTAATGGATCTGTATACTCTATGTTCACAACTAGAAAAGAAAGTGAACGTGCATGTATGTATGGTAAAGATAATGACGTATAAGATATCTATCTAACATGTGTAATAAAGTGAGCATGTAGAAGTAAATTCAAGAAAGAGTAAATACAACCACAAAATGTAATATGTTGTGGATGGGTGGTATGGAATGTAGAGCAGATGATAGGAGCCGTGTACCCCCTGAATGAATGGAACTATATGCACTAAAGATCATTTGTTTATGCCCCCTTCAACAGTTAAGAATGAACCATAAACGAGAGTGTGTCATCAGGAAATGGTCTTACTATGTGTTGTGTGCAGTGTGTTGTGATGAATGTGTAGTTTTGAAATGTAACCTAGAGATGATGTATGAAAATGTATGATGACTAAGCATAAAGTGTATATTACGATGAGATGATCGAAAGGGGTCGTGGTGTATACTATAGTGTATACCACTAAGTGATGCAAACGTAAGTGATGATGCAACCTATGGCGTATTGTTGGTTGTCAAATTAGGAATTTAATGAAAACAATAGTCAAGGGATAGAAATTCCATCCTCTTTAATCGGAGAGGTGCCCTTATTGAAAGCAAAACTATTCATAAATGTACAATTTTCTACTTCAATGAGTAACTCGGATATCATGAAAGTGTTTTAATGCCAAGATATATTATCAATACAAAATAACAAAAGAACTAAGGGAGGGAAAAGGTAGAATAGCACTCTCAGGAATTATAGATAAAAAAATAGTTCCTTATAAGTGCTGAGCAAGGACAATATATAGAACAAAATCATTCATATTAAAACCACTAGATGTTATTTCACAGACACAAATTTCCAGAGATGACATCCACAAGAATAAAAAGCTTGTTAATGCAAATAGATTAATGATTCAACAACTTTAGATAGGTAAGAGGGAATGAATAGACATAGATAGTAAAAGGAAGGGAAATCTTCTTGTATTGATAGCTTTTAACTCTTTCACACTTTTCAAAAATAATCAGAGTTCCTGCCCCTTGGAATGGCATGAAGAGCCCAATATATAGCTTACAAAGTGGTTACATTTGGTAATTGTTTCTTTTAACCAAAAGATTAATTAATGAAATGCACAATACAAAGTCTTTAATTAAATTACAAGGATATCGACACTAAAAATAGAAGAATAGAATGAAGAGCTAGAAGTAGAGACATCCGATTATGGCTGAGGAGGGCCCAATGATTTGAGGATTTGATGCCTGAATCTTTTTAATGCTTCTTCTATCTCCATGCCTCTTGGAATTGTTGTGTTGGAAGTGGCATGTGTCCACGTGCCTAGACATTTATCCATATCTTTATCAAACTCGGTATGGTTCAGATATTTTTTATTAGCCTCGGTAATAAAAGAATGAAGAGAACAAATGTCTTTCATCTTCTCCTTAGTAAATGAATCTTCCTTGAACAAATCACCCTTGACAGAGGTTCTAAACTGAGCCTTGATTTCTTGAAGAGAGAAGGAAACACCTGTAGTTTCATCTTGAAGATGGCAATGGATATCTTTGAAGGTAGATAAAACACAATTTTTAAAGGACTCCCCTTTTTCCCACACATTCCTCAATTCTCCCAATGTTTCCTCCAGAACCTTTAGCTTCCACTCAATTCTTAAGATCCATGTCCTTGACAAGTTATTCTTGACATCTTCAAACACATTGTTGTCCAATAGTGTCTTCTCATCAGTTTGGCCCATTAGACGGAGGTCTGCAATACATCCACTCTAGACCTTCAACTCTTTGTCCATGGCTTTGACTGAGGATGTGAGTTTCTGCTGCAAATGGATCACCTTCTCATTACTTTTGAAGGCTTCCTCAATGAAATTCAAATTTGCTATAGTCATATCATCCACCATGGCTTCCACATCCTTCCCATAAGTTGAATACTTTTGTATGTCTTTGATGTTTTGAACTTCATCTTGTCTTAGAACAATGGGAAATGGAAGAGTGGCTAGTGGGGCTGGATCAAAAACTTTATCTTTGGCCAATAATGATCTGATAAAATTGGAAAGAACTTGATTCTGTTCTTCTAACTGCTCCATGGTCTGTTTTCCTTTCTCCACCTGTTCAATAACCTTAATGACAATTTCCTGAAGGTTATGAATCTCACTCTCAGGTGTAGATTCTCCCAGTGGAATTTTAGAAAGATCCTGTCGACATTAAAATTTTCCTCTGTAAATTATATTTTATTAATGTATGTATTAGGAATAAGATGTTGTTAAGTATAATTAGTAGTGGTATCCAATAAAAGATAATGGCGCCGTCAGTATAGTGCCCTTAATAAAGTAGAGTACAGTAACATTCAAAGTACAAAAGGAATGTTGTGGTAAAAAATAAATATTTGTCGTAAGTGGTCTGGTAATGTTAAAATGTCAAAGTTGGGTTAAGTAGAGAAGTAGGGTCTACATGATTAGGAATTAGAAATATTATATTTGTAATAAGGACAAAGAGTGATGTCATAAATATTTTGTGTATTTTATTTGTGGAAAATTCTAAAAAGGTGGAGCCCATGTGAGATGATAAGGTTTATCTTATCTTAGAAGATAAGCCTACATGTAAAGGCAAGAGTTTAGGTATGGAATATGATTGGCCGGAAGAGATTTCCTATCCTATCTTAGAGATAGGGTGGATAATCCTGAATTCCTATAAATAAAGAGGTCACCTTCCCTCATTTAGCATAGAAGGAAATAGTGAGAAATATTGTATGAATAAGTGTGTAAAGGAAGCCATCATTTTGAAGGTGTGTTAAAGAAGCCATTAAGAGATGTAATTGTGAAGTTTCTCCCATATTTATTGTTGGAAGGTATGTGAAGTCAGTAACACTTGAAGTACCTCATGAGTGAGATTGTAACAATTTCATGTTGATATTATAACTTACACTTACATTTCAGATTTATCATCATTCCTTCTTATCATAGTCTATGGTATTCTTGTGTTATGTTTGTTGTTGTGTTTCCAAATTCCATCCACCAAACTAAAGGCTATGCATTAGTAAATAATCATAGCACGAGGAGTTCCTCGGTAAATAATTATCATAGTGCCGGATTGGTGATGACATTTTGGCTCCGTTGCTGGGACCATTTCTCGTTGGTAGATTTTTTGGAGAGATATTCCCTCTTATTCAGAAAACATTTGGAGGGTAACCTTATTTTTACTATGCCTAAAGTGGTTACCATGGTAAAGTCACTTTTTATCGTGAATAGTATTTACCGCAATAAAGTCATTTTTTATCGTGAATAATATTTACTGCAATAAAGTTACTTTTTACCATAAATAGTATTTACCATAGTAAAGTCACTTTTTACCGTGAATAATGTTTACTACAGTAAAGTAAAGTTTTTACCGTAGTAAGTCAAGTTTTACCATAGTTTACCGTGGTCATTTCTATTCTACTGTAGAAAGATGTAAAGTCACTTTCTATTATAGTGATTACCAATTATTTGTGCACATACGTGTTGTTGATTGTATTTGTGGGTTGGTATTTCACTGTGGTTATTTTTGAAAATAGGGAAGATTCTTGTTTTTTTAGCCCAATCTAATGAAGATGTTTTCTCTTTCATTCAAGAATTTAAATGATATTGTATTTGTAATGGCCTTATAAGAAGGGAACAATGGAATAAATTTTTTCCTACCTTTTTAGATGGTTCAGACACTTAGGTGGTTTGAAACACTTGGATGATAATGTGAAAAACTCGTGGGATTTATTAACTGAAAATTTTCTTGAAGAATTTGGTGAACAACAAAAATATGAAAATCTCATGATTGAGATCACAAAGCTAGCCCAAGGAGAGAAGGAGAAGATAAGATATTATCATGTTCGTGTTCTAGAGCTAAGGAGGAAGCTCGATGCCCAGATCCAGAAGGAAGGATTAGTAGATGGGTTGATGAATGGAATGGATAGTCTCCTATGTAAGCACTTCATTCTTGGGATGAAGCGAGAGATCAGACAATGAGTGAATTATGACCACCCAACTACCATTGGACAACCAAAGGAGATTGCAAGAAGGCAAGAACAAAGCATGGATGAGGAGCACAAAGAAATTGCTGCTAAAGTAAAGCCTACGCCAACACCTTTGGTCCAAAATCCACAACCACTCTCAGGTGAGCAAAAATCTTTCTCCTAGTACATCTACTGAGTAAGAATATCTACTCAGGAAGATGGGCCAGTTAACTATCAATCTTCTTCAAGGAAAAGAATTTAGTTCTCAGGGAGGAAATAGAGTTCCAAAAGGAAATATTTCTGAAGTCGTATATTATGGTTGTTATAAAAAGGGTCATTATAAGTATAATTGTCCAGATAGAACTTCTACATCCAGTACAAGAGATAATGATAAAGGAAAAGCACCTATAAAAAATCTTTTGATGTAGTAGATAAGAGAATAAATAAAGAAGTAGATGTGTTTGTAACAAAAATAAAGAAAGAAAAAGATAACCAAGATGGAAATGATCCTAAGAAGATGAAAGGAGAAACTAGTACGAAAAATAGGAAAAGAAAGTTGGGTGTGCATGATTTTCTAATTTCACATGGGACAAGGACCATACTCCATATTAGAAGATCTATCCAAAAGGCATGTACAAATATTACATATAGTCAACTCTTGGCTATGTCCTCTGAGAAGAAGCGGGAGCTATGAAGTAGACTCAATGCTTGACGAAGGAAGGAGGTTGAGATCCTTGTTTTGGAGGCAAAGGCGGATCCCTATGCTTCACAAGCTGAGGTATTATGTAATGATATTTTAATTCATGATATTTTAGTTGATGGAGATGATGCAGTTAATGTAATGACCAAGTCTGTAATGAATATGTTGGGTTTAAAAATTGATCCCCCCTCGACACTTATGTTAAGGTCATTAACTAAGGGAAAAATTAAACTAAAAGGTGTAGTTTCAAATAGTGGAAATATATTTTATGGGTGTTGTATGTGTGATATACTTTCAGGTGATGAAAAATGGTATTGTTGCTATACCCAATGTTATTGGAAAGACCATGGCTAAGAAGAGTTAATGCAATAAACTACTAGAATGAAGGCTTCATGACACTTGGACGTGGTAGAGAGAGGGTGAAGATAAACGTAATCCCTCAGCATCATAAGATAGAACTTGTGGATTCAAGTGAAAAAACTGATGATTGGACATCCTCAGATTACTCTAGTACTAATGAAATGGACACAGAAGATGAAAAAATTGAGGTTGATGTTTCAGTCATAAATATTCTTCCGGTCACACCGACTCATGAACCCATAAAATTATTTGAACAAGAAATTAATTATCGTCTCCAACAAATAAATATTGGTGATGCTATGATGGAGAGTGAGAAGGAATCCCACCTCCAGCTCTTTTAAAGGTACATACACATATTCATTTTTTATTACAAGGAACTCCATCAAGTAAGTTGGGTAGAACATTTTATTGAGCCGGTAGATGGTGTTAAGCCCATAAAGAAAATGTCATATAGAATGAATCCTAATTTTTCCTAAAATTGTAAAAGAAGAAATAGATAAGTTGCTTGATACAGAGATTCATATTTGTTATGCAGAGAATTCAAAATGGGTTTCTCCCATTGTGATCTTAATAAAAAACAATGAGAAACTACGCATTTGTGTTAATTGTAGGAAGCTCAACAAAGCAACAAAGAAGGATCAATACACCCTTTCATTCTCAGACCAAATTTTGGATGAAGTAGCCGGACCAGGAGTGCTATAGTTTTGTTGATGGATATAGCGGATACAACCAAGTTCGTATAGTGGAGAAAGATCAGCTGAAGACCACATTTAGCACTCCTTGGGGAATTTTTGCATATAGAGTTATGCCTTTTTGGTTTTGTAATTCCCTGAAAACATTATAGTGTTTAATGAATAGAGTTTTTGAACCCTACATTAGAAACTTCATCAGAGTATTTTTGGATGATTTTTACATCTATGGGAGCAACACGGACCACCTACACCAGATGAAGATAACATTTCAAAGGTTAGATGAAGCACAAGCCTCACTAAACCCTAAAAAGTGTGTCTTTAGATATTCTAAAGGCATGTTTTGTTATGGCATGTTGTATATAGAGATTGTATTGGTACTGATCCTCGATAAAGTTTCAAAAATTAAAGATTTACCATTTCCTATGAATAGAAGTAAGTTAAAATCACTTCTAGGCCATCTGGGTTACTATAGAAGGTTCATCAAGAATTTCTCAAAGATTGCACAACCACTTAACCCAGTTCTTGAAGAAAAAAGTTACTTATGAATCATGAAATAAGGCATGCATGAAGATTTTGAACAACTGAAGAAAGCCCTGGTGTCTTCACCTGTTTTAAAGAATCCATATTAGAGCAAACCATTCATTGTGTATATTGATGCCTCAAATGCAGCACTAGGAAGTACTCTGAGCCAAAAATATGAAAATGGGAATGATCATCCAGTTTACTTTGGAAGTAGACAAATGAGTAGTGCTGAGGTAAATTATATTGTAACTGAAAAATAGGCCCTAGCTATCATTTTTGATGTAAAGAAGTTTAGAAATTACTTGCTAGGGTAGAAATTTATCGTTGTAACAGATCATCAAGATCTAAAATATATTGTAAATAAGCCTAACCCATCAAGGAGGATAGCAAGATGGATAATTTTGTTACAAGAATTTTAATTTGATATTATATATAGGCCAGGAAAGAAGCATGTCAATGCAGATGCACTCTCTCGAGCCTATGATGGGTTAGGTTCATCTTGTGATGATGATGATTTCCCAGATGCAACATTGTTATCCCTTGACACAATTCCCAGTGAATACATAGATATTTAAAATTATCTGAATGAATTCAAGTTTTCTGATGGTGCTAATGCAAAGACTAAGAGAAAGATTACTCAAGCCAGTCGTCCATATTCTATTCGGCATGGAGTATTATTTCAAATAGGACCTAATGGATAGTATAATAGGGCAGTTAGACATGATCAAGGGAAGGAGTTGATAGAAGAATTCCACAATGGTACATGTCGAGGACACTTCTCTGGAAAACTTACAGTAAGAAGGATCTTGGATGTAGGTTATCATTGTCCCACTTTTTTTAGATATTGTTATAATTATTGTAAGACATGTGATATTTGTTAAACACATGGTAACGGTAAGACTTCATCAGCTCCATTATGCCCTATTCTTCCACTTGGTCCCTTTTAAAAGTGGGAAATAGACATTATAGGTCCATTTCCAACTACCCCACACCAAAATAAGTATATTGTATTTACCATAAATTATTTAACCAAGTGGGTTGAAGCTAGGCCATTGAAAAAAACTTCCATGGATGAAGTGGCAAGGTTCATATATGAACACATTGTGACCAGATTTGGTTGCCCATTATAAATTGTAACAGATCAAGGAAGCCACTTCATTAATGAGGTGGTAGAATCCCTAGTCAACAAGTTTTCTATTAAGCACAGGAAGGCAACAACATACAAGCTAAGCACAAATGGATAGGTGGAACGAGCAAATTTTTTTGTGTTGTGTCAAATTCTAGCAAAAGATGCAGCCTTGCAGGTACATGAGTGGGATAAAAGGATTCATGTAGCATTGTGGGCATATAGGGCAACATCAAAGTCAGCAACAGGATACTCCCCATTTCAATTGGCTTATGGCATTGATCCAGTTCTTCCTATTGAGTTTGATATTCCCACTGTGAGAGTTATGAAAAAGGAAAGGATGGATGAAAGTGATTTAGTAAAAGAAAGGTTGGTGCATCTTCATTTGCTAGAGGAAATGAGGGAAATAATGAAGGATACAAACTATAAGAAGAAAATGAAGCAAAAGGAATACTTTGATCAAAAGATCCGTTGGTCTCCATTTCATGTGAATGACTTCGTTCTAGTATATGATTCCAGATACAAAAAAAGAAGGCAGAGAAAACTTCTTCCCAAATGGATGGGGCCCTACAAAATAGCAGCTGTGCATGAAAATGGTACATACCGACTGGAGGAATTGGATGGTACTCCCATTAGGAAATGGGTCAACCATGAAAAATTAAAGATTTTTCAGGCACCAGATTTAGAATGTCCATAAGAATCTGCTCTGAGAACGGAGTAGAAGCTAGGAAGGGGGAAAATGTCGACATTAAAATTTTCCTTCGTAATTTCTATTTTATTAATGTATGTATTAGGAATAGGATGTTGTTAAGTATAATTAGTAGTGGCGTCTAAAAGAAGATAATGGCGTCATCAAGTACAGTGCCGCCAATAAAGTAGAGTACGGTAACAGTCAAAGTATAATAGGAATTTTGTGGTAAAAAATAAATATTTGTCGTAAGTGGTCTGGTAATGTTAAAATGTCAAAGTTTGGTTAAGTAGAGAAGTAGGGTCTACATGATTAGGAATTAGAAATATTATATTTGTAATAAGGAAAAAGAGTGATGTCATAAATATTTTTTGTATTTTATTTTTGGAAAAGTCTAAAAAGGTGGAACCCATGTGAGATGATAAGGTTTATCTTATCTTAGAAGATAAGCCTACATGTAAAGGCAAGAGTTTAGGCATGGAATATGATTGGCCAAAAGAGATTTCCTATCCTATCTTAGAGATAGGGTGGATAATCCTGGATTCCTATAAATAAAGAGGTCACCTTCCCTCATTTAGCATAGAAGAAAGTAGTGAGAAATATTGTATGAATAAGTGTGTAAAGGAAGCCATCATTTTGAAGGTGTGTTAAAGAATCCATTAAGAGGTGTAATTTTGAAGTTTCTCCCATATTTATTGTTGGAAGTCGAGTGAAGTCAGTAACACTTGAAGTACCTCATGGGTGAGATTGTAACAATTTCATGTTGATATTATAACTTACACTTATATTTCAAATTTATCATCATTTCTTCTTATCAGATTCTATGGTATTCTTGTGTTATATTTGTTGTTGTGTTTCTAGATTCCATCCACCAAAATAAAAGTTGTGCATTAGTAAATAATCATAGCACGAGGAGTTCCTAGTAAAGAATTATCATAGTGTCGGATTGGTGATGACACTCCAAGTCAGAGATCAAAAGATCCTTCTCCTCTTTATCTGCCTTAGGTATGGAAACCTCTAGAAACTGCTAGCCTTGAGCATCAGATACCAACCTTGAAGTAGTCTTTGCTTTCTTTGCTGGAGGAGGAGGGTAGTACTAAGCAGAGTTGCCACATCATCAAAATCAGGCCTTGTTAATTGGGAAGAACACTTTCTTTTCCTGTTGCCTACTAGGGGCTACACCCAGGAAAAAGAAGAAGGAACGGAGGAGTCAAGGGGTCTGAGTGCAAGAGAACTCATGGCACTCAGAGTCTGAACTATTGTTGCCTCTAGTGGGGAAGTGTATGGAACCTCAAGAATTTTCTTTGCAGAGGAGTCTGTTAAACTTGGAGGTTCAATTCTTGATCCTTCCTTCTCCATCTCAGCAGTGGTTCTAGGGGTTTCTTCTAGTTTGGTCATCTCATCATCCTCGTTATCACTTAGAACAATACTTTTCTCTAGCCCAACAGGAAATTCTAAGTGCTCCTGAAGAGTCTCTTCCTCGATTGGTTCTTGCTTAACCTCTTTGACCTTCTTTTGATACACTTGAGTGGAAGAAGAAGGAGTAAACAATTCAGGATCTTTCATTGAGGAAGAAGGGGGAGTTTTCTCAAGTACCTCAGTACCACACATATGTACTTCCTTCCCAGGTGTGGAAGTTTCTCTTGAAGAAGATCTACCTTGGCTCCTACTGAATTCATGAACTTTTCTATCAAACAAAACCTTAGTTTTGACGATGAGAGGAGCAATTCTCTCACTCAAATCATCTCTCTCCTTCACATACCAATCCAATATTTCTAGAGGAGTGTTCTTGATTGATCTTTCATACTTAAAGGATTGTAAGCCCTCATCATTTTCCACAAGCCCTTCAGGCACCTAGTAGATATTGAGATCTGAGATTTGTTGTAGAGAAAATATGCCAAAATGCCTACTCCTAGCTTCAAAATCATCAACACAATTTGCCCAGTAATCCTCAGTGTCAGGATGGTGATGATAAGTTATTCTGAGATTTTGATCAATGAATTTCTTTAAATCAAAGAAATTTTTGGGCTTGAAAAAATGAATTGTAAGAGGAGTAATAGCTCTTTATATATTCTGGGCATCTAGAGTTGTCTTGCATGTATAATTCCTCAAGGAGATAGGGAAATGAAGACATATAATCTTCTTGTGTCTGTAGGTTCTATGGAGCTTATCTAGCTATCTGCACACCTCAACCAAAGCCATTTTATCATTGTAGAACACATGAATTTTGAGAGGTGTACTTTCAAAACAAACCAATCTGATGTACGAGAACTTTCTAAACTGGATGAAGAAAGCCCAATACTTGGATATGAGAGTCATATCCTCATCAGAAAATCTCCTGGCAGTGTCACCCTCCAAGAGTCTCACAATGTACATGGTGAAGGAATCATTTACCCTTCTGAAATTGTGATTACTATCTTTGAGGGTAAATTGAGGGCAATATGCATAGATGGGTTCATTCTTCTTTCCTTCAATGAAAGTAAATCCAAACCACTCGTGAAATGCTACCAAGGTGTACATGAGGTAGGAGGTCATGTAGAATTTTTTGGTCTGCTTAACATTTGAAAATTGTTCAGTTAGGTTCCCACAGATAATCTTTACCAAATTTATGTTTTTCTTACCCTTGTAGATGATGCTTATGAAAGGAAACATCCAAAAATGGAAGTCATTAGTAGAAATCATTCCCATAATATAGGTGAGTAGAGTGATGAAATATGATAGTTCCTCATTGAAATCAACCCTGAACAATGCTGTAGAGATTCGGGACGCTTCCTTCTTAGGGAACTTTAGCCATGACTTAGCTACCCGAGCCTTATATCTATCGTTGTCTTGATCAAATAGGGTCTGAGCTTGAGCAAGAGTGATAACAATGGAGTCTTTTGTCTCAAGAATGTGTAGGGCAGCGGCGATGGCGGCAACATCCAGTTTTGCAATCAATTCTCCATGCACATTAAAAACCTCCTTGGTATCCGGATTGAAATGATCCCCATAGGTGATCACGGTGTCGACAAACTGCACAGAGATGGGAAAACCAGCAACATATGTGATTCCACTATCATTGTCATTTGGGTGATGGGATCAGGATTATCGCATGTTAACCTACCCCAAAAATCATCAAAATCTAATTGTTGAACTTCACTATCCCCAATATTAGGTACAAAGGTCTCCAGAGGTGACAGGTGCTCGTGGCCTTGAAAATTGATCTTCATTCTTATAGAACACAGAGGAATAGCCTTCAAAGAACAAATTCATGATAAAAATTCAAAGGGATACATGAAGATGAACAAATGACTCAATTTCAAGAATGAGGGCAAGAAATAACGAGCAAGCAATGTGACAAATGCATAGACAGTGGTCCCTTTAAATAGCCATTTCAGGAGAGAGAAGATCATAAATGCGGATTAAATACACCTTGCACTGACTCAAAAAGGTGAAATGTAGGAAAAGCAGACAAAACTAGCCTGAACGGTCCATGGGACATTAGGACATGTGGGATGCAAAAATCTAATGTGGGCGATGTAGGGAATGTGGACGAAAAGAAAACCGGGGGTCTAGGGACATAGAAACATGAAGGATGCGAAGGCCTACTTTGGCCGATGCGGGCAATGTAGGGAATCAAGGAATAGGAAGCTTAGGTGAACTTTGGGACAGATGGGATGAAAAAGTTTGATAAAGCCGATAAACAAGGACTTGTGGGGAAATCAGCCGATTGGCGAACAGGAGGCCCACCGGTACTTGGGACATGAGGGACAAAAATTTCCAATAGACCCGCAAGTCACTAAAATGACCCTAATAAATGCAATTTTCACCATCTCTTCAAATTCTTACTTCACTAGGACACTATTGAAGGGTGTCAACTCAAAATTTTCAAAATTTTCAAATTTCAATAGAGGGGAAATTTTGACAGGACAACAGTTGGCTCTTTCTAGGGATAAATTGACTAGATCAGAGGAACAAGGCAAGACAAGAATTCAAGAAACACTCTGGGGAAGAAGAACACTGCCTTATCCATTGGGAGAAAAGAGTCAAATGTAAAAAAATACAGAAGGCAACACACAAAATCAAAACAAATACAAGGAAATGCAAACAAACACTGTACATAATATACAAAGGACCTCCTATTCACCTAGGATTTGAAAAATTTCAAGTATTGCCCACTATAAGGAAGTGGGAGAGAAGATCCATCCATGTAATCAAGATAGAAATAATTTTCACCAGAAAAGTGCTTGATTCTGAAAGGACCAAGCCAAAGAGAGTCAAACTTACCATGGCTCCCTCAAGGTTCATGTCTTTTGTCCCATAGCAAAGCAATGTCTCCAACTTTGAACTCTCTAGATCTGGTTTTCTTGTCAAATAAAAATTTAACCTTCTGCTGATGGGCAGAGATCCTATCAAAAACTTATAGCCTATCTTCATCTAGCTTATGGAGATATATGATCCTCTTATCCAAAGAGTCACTGAAACTGGTGTTCTCAATAGCTTTCATCAAATGCAAAGCTGGTAGTTCCACTGTCATTGGTAGTTGGGCTTCCACACCATACACCACTTGAAAAGGGGACATCCCAATAGCTCTTTTGGGTGTAATCCTATCTACCCAGAGAGAATCATATAGCTTCTTGTGTTAGTTTCTCTGAGATTCATTTACCAGCTTTCTTACAATGGTCACCAAATTCTTGTTTGTTGATTCTGCTTGTCTATTCCCTTGAGGATAGTAATCTAAAGAATGAGGGAGTGAAATTCCATACCCATAGCAGAAATACATTATCTCAGCAGAAGAGAAATTTGAAGCATTATTAGTCACAATCTTATTTAGTACTCCAAACCTTATCAAGATGTTTTCTTTGATGAAATTACCTACTACCTCATAAGTAGTACTTTTAACTGGAATGACTTCTACCCACTTAGTGAAATAATTTGTGGTAGTCATCACATGAGTATGTACTGCACTTTAAGATGGGTTGAGTGTTCCGATGAAATCCAAACCCCACTGTTGAAAGGATTCTTCAATCATAATTGGCTTAAGTGGCAAAGCAGCCAACTTAGGCCTTCCCACAAAGGTTTGATAAGCTTCACATTTGTTGACCCACCTTGATGCATCCTTAAACAAAGTAGGCTAATAGTACCCTGCATGAATAATTTTGTGAGCAGTAATGAAAAATGAGAAATAGCCCCCACATGATTGGTCATGGAAGGCTGAGAACAACTTCTTTTGTTACACTTTGTCAACACACTTCAAGAATCTTCCATCCAATCCTCATTTGAACAAAGCATTCTCCCACAATAATTACTGTGCTGACCTTAACTTGATGGCTCTCTTTTCTTTTGTAGTTAAGTGAGATGAACACTCACCATAGGTGAGGAAGTGAGAAATATCATCATACCATTCATCTATAGAGTTGAGGAACAGAACAATAGAGACATCAACTTCATCCTTAGGCAACTCATGACCAGCTCCTTCAGTAATGAGTTCGCACAGGCCTTTACCCCAAACTAGATTCATTGGTCTGATGTCAAGATCATACTCCTAAACCTTTACTACCCAATTTCCTCTCTTGGTTCCAAACTCCTATTGTGTAAGAATAGACTTGATAGTCGTATCGAGCATAATCACAATAGAGTGAGAGTTAAGAATGTAAAAATGAAATTGCTTGACAACTTTGACTACTGCAAAAGCATGTTTCTCCATCATAGTGTACTTCAACTCATGATCCTACAGAATGTAACTCATGGATGCAATTGGGAGCTCATGATCTTCAGAATCTTTCTGAGTCAACATAGCGGCCAAGGTACTCTCTATGGCATAGTAATAGATAATAAAATCTTTGCTAAACTCTGGACATGCTAAGATAGGAGTCTTAACAATGGCTTTCTTAATGCCTTCAAATGTTTCCTTTCCCTTAGAGGACCAACCAAATGCCTAATTTACTTTCATCATTTGGGAAATATTCAAATTCATCTCTGCAAAGTCGGGGATGAATCTTCTTAGGAAATTGATCTTACCAAAGAAAGAGTGCACTCCTTTTTTGCTTGTGGGAAGAGGAATCTGTTGGATGGCTTGAACTCATTCAGGATCAATCTTGATTCCTTCTTTATAGACAACATGTCCCGATAACTTTCCCTCTATGACACAAAAGATAGATTTCTTAGGATTTAGGGAGACTCCATATTCATTGTACTTCAAGGGGACTGTTTCTAGATGCTGAAAATGATCTTCTCTAGTTTTGGAAAACACAGTTAAATCATCTAGATACACAACAATACATTTTCCTTTCAAACTCCCAAAGGCCAAATCCATAGCTCTTTGAAATGTGGCACCAGCATTAATGAGACCAAAGGGCATCCTCTTATAGGAAAAATTACCTCAAGGAGTAGTAAAGGCAATCTTGTGTTGATCTACAGTATTGACTTCCATTTGGTTATATCCTGAGAAACCGTCAAGCATGGACAACATTTCTGCACCTTTGAAAGCTTATAACACCTGGTCCATCATGGGTAGGGGTAGTTATCTTTCAAAGAACCTTGATTCAGATTCTTAAAATCAACACAAATCTGAATCTCACCATTTTTCTTCCTGACAGGCACAATATTAGCAATCCATTTTGAATGATGAATGGGGAAGATAATATTGGCTTTCAACAACTTCTATATCTCTTGGAGAATGATGTCAGCAATCTTTGGATTATACTGCCTTTTCTTCTACTTGAAAGGCTTAATCTCAGGTTTGAGGGGAATGAAGTGTTGCATTTCTTTTGGTTGGAAAGCTTTTAGATCATCATAAGAATAAGCAAGGACATCAACATACCTCTTCAAAATATTTATCACCTTCTTCTTCTCCTCTTAGGTGCAACACTTTCCAACGTTCACCATTCTTGGGTTGGCAGGGCTCCCGATGTTAATCTTTTCATATTCAGCAGACTGCTGAGCTTCTTTGGAAGCCTTAGAATTGACATATCTTTCATTTTTATCAAATAATTCCTCCAAACTTACCAGCCCTCTAGGGATCTTATTACCTTTTAGCCTGATGCATCCATCTTGATTCGTGTTATGCACCTAGGGAAAATATGTTACGATGTATATTTATTGATGGAGATGCCAACATGTGGCAGAGATCCCCTTATCTTATTATATCATTCATTTATGATTTATTATGCTTAGGAGGTCAGCCTCAGTATTGGCCATAGGTTAGAATGGTATATATAGGGGTTAGAAGGTTGTAGTTAATCATCATATTGAGTATTGGAGTGTTATTGTATGGTTTGGAGGTTACCCCCTCGAAGTGGTATTGGAGGTTACCCCCTCAAAGTGGCAAAGCTATTATATGAGAATATTGTCATCATTTATCTATATTTTGGTGTTCTCTCATGTTATTCTACTGTATATGTTCTGATTTATACAATTAATATCCTTACTAGTGGTATCAGAGCAACGACTTCGGCCAAAATTAGGGCAAAAACCCTAATTTTTGATTTCGAATATATCTTGAAGAGAATATCTAATTTTTTCCCATTTTTTTCATCATAATTTGGAAACATGGTAAGTCAGAATATCTAAAAATTTCAGCTCCATTGGATCTGTTTTGCGGATGTTATTGGTGTTTTAGGTTTTTTCATAAATTCACTTTTTAAGAAGCAAATTGTAGTATTTTTTAGAAAAAATTATATTTTCGGAAAGCTCTTGAAATTTCAGTTAGCATTTGTTCTTTGTGTTTTTATCCATCCACCTAAATATTTTCATAATTCCTAAACCCTAATCATGATCACGGGGATAACAATTTTTTATGGAAATGGTGAGATGGATGCTAAAGAATGGTGGATAAAATTTAAGAATATATATTTGTCATATTTCATGACAAGAAATAGGTTTTCACATTATCTTGGTGGTCCTACATGTATTTGGTTTTCTGAGTTAAAAAATGACAGGAAGGATTGGTCTTGGGAGGAAATAGAACAACTTTTTATGGATAGATGGGTCCACAAAGAGGAAGAAGAGTCAAAGGAAGATGATGGGGAAGAATATATTGAAGAATCAAGAGAGAAAGAAGATGAAGAGGAAGGTGAAGAAGATTCAAGGGAAGATGATGGTTTAGCATATATTGAAGAATCAAACATAGAAGAAGTTGAAGAAGACTATGAAGAAGAGGGAAAAAAACAAGATATTGATGCAGAAGAAGATATTATAGCTCCCGAGAAGGAAGATACCATATTTCAGTTTCATGGATGCATTCAAAGGAATAAGATAATTGTTTCCATAAACCCTAACAGCAAGTATAACTTCATCAACAAGGCTATGGCTCAACATCTACATATTCAAGAAAGTAATATTAAAGAAGCTCAAGTGAATGGTAAGAAAATTCAAGTTTTTGAAGATTTAAAACTTACTATGGACAAATATACTTTACATTCAGATTTTTTTGCCTTATATATGGATGGTTTGGATATTTTTCTTGGGTATCCTTGGTTAGAGACATTGGGAAAAATTAATATTAATATGAAAAATAAGTTTATGAAGATTTGGTACAAAAAGAAGAAGGTCACTTTACAGGATATCAAACTTAATGGAAATCAAAGAAAAGCCAATATAGACCATGATGATGATTTAGAATATGGAGAAGAAGGGAATAAGGATGATTCAAAATAGGAACATGAAGAAAAAGAAAGAAATGATGATTCATCTACTCAAGAGAAAAAGAAAATAGCAAATGCAAAGGTGGAAGAAGAAAAGAAAGTTTAGAAATAGGTTGATAAGGTTGAGGATACTACAACTGCAACATAAGGAAATCCACATCAACATGAGAGAAAAAAATCATGGAGATATCCCAGGGCACATCATATTTCCAACCAATATAGATATACAGGTAATTGGAGGAATAATCACTTTATTTATACAGGGGATCAATGGAGCAACAATTATGAAGCATGGAATCCTTATTATGGTTATACATGGAATCCTTATTATGGTTATGCATTGAATCCTTATGTTGGTTATGCATGGAATCCAAGGATGATAAACTATGGTCATGAATGGAATCAGAGTAGCGTAATGAAATATGGATATTAGTTCAGATATGTATCATCTACCAGGATCACATATGGATGGATGATCAATCATGGTGCAAAGTGTGTAAAAATTTACAACACACTCATTACATGGTTTCTTCTTATGTTTCAGGGACGAAACATGTCAAGGAGGGAAGGAATGCTATGCACCTAGGGAAAGGATGTTATGATGTATATGTATTGATGGAGATGCCAACATGTGGCACACATCCCCTTATCTTATTATATCATTCATTTATGATTTACTATGCTTAGGAGGTCATCCTCAGTATTGATCATAGGTTAGAATGGCATATATAGGGGTTAGAAGGTTCTAGTTAATCATCATATTGAGTATTGGAGTGTTATTGTATGGTTTGGAGGTTACCCCCTCGAAGTGGTATTGGAGGTTGCCCCCTCAAAGTGGCAAAGCTATTATATGAGCATATTATCATCATTTATCTATATTTTGGTGTTCTCTCATGTTATTCTATTGTATATGTTCTGATTTATACAAGTAATATCCTTACAATTTGTCTCCTCTTTAACACCTTCATCATTAGAAGATACACTCTCTCGAGGAAAATTGTCACTTCCTTTAAATACAATTGGTCAAAGTTATCCCTGAGCTCCAAGAAAGAGAGAAAATGTTGATCATCATTGAAAACTTGACAATTGTTTGCATTATCTAGTACGCTTGGTCTATGGATCATTTCAATGTTGAATTTCTTCTAAGAAAAATCAGGATGAGGTATCATCAAAGACCCTGAAATAGCTAGGGAGTCATCCCTAGTGTTCTTTTCCCTTGGCACCTCCTCGATGGAGAAGGCATCAAGGAATTCAATAGAATCCCAAACCAGATTTCTATAGTGCTTCAACCTTCTATTCTTTACTTGGAATAGATCTGTAACTTGTTTGACAACTAGTTCTGCATATCCATGAGCTAAAAGATTCTTCACACCTATTTATTTTGCCACGTTTAGTCCAAGGATGAGAGCTTCATATTTTGCTATGTTATTTGCAGTTTCAAACTACAGCTTGAAGGAGAAAGGATGAATCTTTCCCTCTGGAGATATCAATACCACACTAATCCCAGGACCAGCTGAAGAGCAACTTCCATCAAATTCCAAATTCCAAATGCTATTAGGATCATGGGGCACTACTTTAGGACGTTCCACTTCATCCTGAGACATGATCATGTAGTTGCAATGCCCAATATATTCATAAAGTATTTGTGCCTTGGGATCATTTGTCTTGCACAATATATTCAAATTGTTTCTTGGACAATAAATTCTTCATCTTTCCATTGATTGGTATAAGGGCGTACGACCAATCCATTTGAATTTATCCTCTCACATCCTTACAAAAATTTCTACTCGGCAACATACCATATGAAGGAGGAATATCAGCTACCAAAATAGTAGCTAAAACCTTCTTCTCTGGTAAAGAAGAAAAAGCTACTTGTGCATCCTTAATTCTTCCGACCAAAGGCACTTCCCTACTCTCCATGGAATAGCAAGAACCATAAGTGCATGTGAGATTAAGACCCAAAGCATGAGCCACTTTGGCAGGCATGACATTATCTGACACTCCTGAGTCTATGAAATAGTTGCTGAGTTTATGGCCAGCTATGAGGAGGGTCACATAGAATGGTTTGATTTTCACATTTGGTGAGATGACTGCAGCCACAAGATTTGATTAGGATGCGGAAGAGGGAGTGGGAAAAATACCTGTAGAAGTGTTGGATGAATTTTTGGAATGGGAATTGACAAAGAGGACCATTTTGGCAAAGGCTTTTGGATGAGTTTGATAAAACTCAGCTTCAAAAATCTGGATTTTTCTCTTCTTGAGGGGATCAAAGATATCAAAAGATCTAGAGGTGGATGGGTTATCATCACTAGGATTCTTAGGCTTATCAGGTTTTGGAACTAGAGAAAAAGAAGTTTTAGAAGTGGGAGTAGAAGAAGAATTAGCATAACTTACCTTTTGCATGGATGCAGTGGGAATAGGAGATCTTCTTCTTACAATCACTAGAATAGTCATGGGATGCTCCTTGGGCTTCTTAGTGGGCTACATCAATTTTTCTTTCTTATTTGTCTTCTCCCAAGTCATAATAGCATATGACTCATTGTTCATCTCTGCTACCACTTCATCATAATCATCTTCCTCATCAACACCTTCAGTGGTGAGAAAATTAACTCGAGACCCATCGAGTTCTTCCAGATCTTCATTAGCCTCTTCTTCAGGTTCTTCAAAAACTTCATTAACTTCTTCATCATCAGGTTCTTCAACTTCACAAGTTGCATTAACAGGAACCTTGATGGGTGGTCCTTTGATTTCCAACCTTTTCTAAGAAGAAGGCAAATGGTTTCTAGGCTGAAATTTTCTCCTTGAAACATCTTGATAAGGAGCATGTTAAGCCAATTGTTTCTTGATGGGAATAAGGTCATTAGTAAGCTTATGTACTAACTGATCTACATTAGCTCCAAGAGTAGAGGAAGAGGAATAAGAAGCTTTAGATTTGTAAGGATATCTTTTTAATTTACCAGACATGATCAGGTCATCTTTAGCACTAACGGCTAATCTATGATCATCATCCAAAGTTACACGATTAGCTCTTCTCAGCGCATAGATTAATTTAGGAAATTGATCGTTTAGGAATAATTTTTTTTTAATTTGATCCATAGGCTAGGTGTCTTATGGGATCTTGTTAATCAGCTTATTGAACTTGGCCACAAATTCTCTCATGGGTTCCTATGGTTCTTTCTTGATTTGAGAAATCTGAGCTAGCAAAGCATGCACATCTTCAGCATGCTCATGGTAGTTAAATCAATGATAGCCCCAATGGGGAGATGATAAAACCAATCTGCTGCATTGTCCTACAAATTCTCCACAAAAATCCTCTTAGAGACATCCTCATGTTCAACTCCAAGGACTCTACAAGCAACTATGAAGGCTACAATGTGTTCATCAGGATGTACCTTGCCATCTCCTATGAACTTGGGAAATTTCTTTCTGTTACCCCTAGATAACTCATGCAAAGGTTGAGGAAGGGAAAGAGGCCCAACTCGTTGGCCCCAAGGTAATGGAACTACCATTCTTGGAAAAATTGCTTGAAGTGGAACTGAAACACCAGCAAGAACTAAAGCGTGAAGATTAGGATTGAGTTTTTCTTGAGGGACACCACTCCAAGAAGCTCTGTCCTCAACATGTGGTGTGCTTACAAAAAGAGTCCTTCTATCTCTCCTTGTTGAAGGAGCCTTGTTTCTCCAGGAGTTGAAATTGTGAATCTTCAATTCCAAGAGCCCTTCTTCCGTAAGTACATCTTACAGTCGCCAGATCAGAAATGATCAAGAAATTATTATTTTTGAAAATGGAATTCGTTAAAACGAATCCCCAAAAGAGTTACCAAAAACTGTTGGTTGTCAAATTAGGACTTTAGTGAAAAAAATAGTTAGGGGATAGAAATTCCCTCCTCTTTAGTGGGAGATGTGCCCTTATTGAAAGCAAAAATATTCACAAATATACAATTTTCTACTTCGAGGAAATTTGATATCATGAAAGTGTTTGGGAAAAGGTAGAATAGAACTCTCAGGAAGTATAGATAGAAAAATAGTTCCTTATAAATGTTGAGCAGGGACAATAAATACAATGGAATCATTCATATTAAAACCACTAGATGTTATTTCACAAACACAAAGTTCCAAAGATGACATCCACAAGAATACAAAGATTCTTAATGCAAATATATTAATGATTCAACAACTTTAGATAGGTCAGAGGGAATGAATAGATGTAGATAGGAACAGAAAGGGAAATCTTCTTGTATTGATAGCTTTTAACTCTTTTACACTTTTCAAAAATAATCAGAGTTCCTGCCCCTTGGAATGGCATGGAAATCCCAATTTATAGCTTACAAAGTAGTTACATTTGGTATTCGTTTCTTTTAACCAAAATATTAATTAAGGAAATGCACAATACAAATTCCTTAATTAAATTACAAGGAGATCAGCACTAAAAATAGAAAAAGAGAGTGAAAAGCCAGAAGTAGAGACATCTAATTATGGCTGAGGAGGGCCCACTGATTTGAGGATTCAATACCTGAATCTTTTTAAAGCTTCTGCTATCTCCATGCCTCTTGGAATTGTTGTGTTGGAAGTGGCATGTGTCCACATGCCTAGATATTTCTCCATATCTTTATCAAACTCGGTAAGGTCCAGATATTCTTTATTAGCCTCACCAATAGCTAAATGAAGAGAAAAAATGTCTTTCATCTTCTCCTTAGTAAATGAATCTTCTTTGAATAGATCACCCTTGACAAAGGTTCTAATCTGAGCCTTGATTTCTTGAAGAGAGAAGGAAACACCTATAGTTTCATCCTAAAGATGGTAGTGGATATCTTTGAAGGCAAATAAAACACAAGTTGTAAAGGACTCCCATTTTTGTCACACATTCCTCAATTCTCCCAATGCTTCCTCCAGAACCTTTATCTTTCACTCAATTTAGAGGAACCATGTCCTTGAAAAGTTATTCTTGGCATCTTCAAACACATTATTGTCCAATAGGATCTTCTCATCGGTTTGGCCCATTAGACGAAGGTATGTAATACATCCACTTCAGACCTTCAACTCCTTGTTCATGGCTTTGATTGAGGAAGTGAGTTTATGCTACAAAATTATCACCTTCTCATTGGTTTTGAAGGCTTCCTCAATGAAATTCAAACCTGCTATAGTCATATCATCCACCATGGCTTCCATAGCCTTCCCATAAGTTGAATACTTGTGTATGTCTTTGATGTTTTGAACTTCATCCTGGCTAAGATCCATGGGAGGTGGAAGAGCAGTCAATGGGGCTGGATCCAAAACTTTATCTTTTGCCAACAATGATCTGATAAAATTGGAAAAAACTTGATTCTATTCTTCCAACTGATCCATGGTCTGTTTTCCTTTCTCCACCTGTTCAATAACCTTAATGACAGTTTCCCAAAGGTTATGAACCTCACTCTCAGGTGTAGATTATCCCAGTGGAATTCTAAAAAGCTCCAAGTCAGAGATCAAAAGATCCTTCTCCTCTTTATCCACCCTAGGTCTGGAAACCTATAGAAACTACTGGCCTTGAACATCAGATACCAACCTTGAAGTAGTCTTTTCTTTCATTACTAGAGGAGGAAGAGTAGTACCAAGCAAAGTTGCCACAGCATCAAATTTAGGCCCTGTTAATAGGGAAGAAGACATTCTTTTCCTGTTGTCTACTAGGGGTTGCACCCAGGAAAAGGAAGAAGAAGAAACGAAGGAGTCAAGGGGTCCAAGTGCAAGAGAACTCATGGCACTCAGAGTATGAACTATTATTGCCTCCAGTGGGGAAGTGCATGGAACCTCAAGAATTTCCTTTGCAGAGGATTCTGTTAAACTTGGAGTTTTAGTTCGTTATCCTTAAATAATGTTCTCTGGCCCAACAGGCAATTCTGAGTGCTCTAGAATATTCTCTTCCTCGATTTGTTCTTGCTTAACCTCTTTGACCTTTTTCTGATATACTTGAGTGGAAGGAGGAGTAGAAAATGCAGGCTCTTTCATTGAGGAAGAAGGGGGAGTTTTCTCAAGTACCTTCGTACTGAGCGTATGTACTTCCTTCCCAGGTGTGGAAGTTTCTCTTGAAGAATATCTACCCTAGCTCCTCCTGAATTCATGAACTTTTCTATCAAACAAAACCTTAGTTCTGACGATGAGAGGGGAAATTATCTCACTCAAATCATCTCTTTCCTTCACATACCAATCCAAGGTTTCTAGAGGAGTGTGCTTGATTGATCTTTCATACTTAAAGGATTGCAAGCCCTCATCATCGTCCACAATCCCTTCAGGCACCTGGTAGAGATTGAGATCTAAGATCTGTTGCAGAGAAAATCTACCAAAATGCCTCCTCCTAGCTTCAAAATCATCAACACAATCAGCCCAATAATCCTCAGTGTCAGGATGGTGATGAGAAGTTACTCTGAGATTTTGATCACTGAATTTCTTTAAATCAAAGAAATTATTGGGCTTGAGAAAATGAACTATAAGAGAAGTAATAAATATTTTTATATTTTGGGAATCTAGAGTTGTCTTGCATGTATAATTCCCCAAGGAGATAGGGAAATGAAGACCTGTAATATTCTTGTCTCTACAAGTTCTATGGAGATTATCCAGTTGTCTGCACACCTCAACCAAAGCTATTTTATCATTTCAGAACATGGGAAGTTTGAGAGGTGTACTTTCAAAACAAGCCAATCTAATGTACGAGAACTTTCTAAACTAGATGAAGAAAGCCTCATACTTGGCTATTAGAGCCATAGCTTCATTAGATAATCTCCTAGCAGTGTCACCCTCGAAGAGTCTCACAATGTTCATGGTGAAGGCATCATTTACCCTTCTAAAATTTTGATTACTATCTTTGAGGGTAAATTGAGGGCAATATGCATAGATGGGTTCATTCTTCTTTCCTTCAATGAAAGTAAAGCAAAACCACTCGCGAGATGCTGCCAAGGTGTACATGAGGTAGGAGGTCATGTAGAATTTTTTGGTCTGCAGAACATTTGACAATTGTTCATTCACGTTCCCACAGATAATCTCAACCCAATTTATGTTTTTCTTACCCTTGCAGATGATGCTTATGAAAGGACACATCCAAAAATGGAATTCATTGGTAGAGGGAATTCCCATAATCCGGGAAAGCAGAGTGATGAAATCTTATAGTTCCTCATTGAAATCAACCCTGAACAATGCCTTAGAGAGTTAGGATGTTCCCTTCTTAGGGAACTTTAGCCATGACTTAGCTACCCGAGCCTTATATTTATCATTGTCCTTATCAAATAGGGTCTGAGCTTGAGCAAGAGTGAGAACAATGGAGTATTCTTTCTCAGGAATGTGCAGCGTAGCGGCGATGGCGGCAACATCTAGTTTTGCAATCAATTCTCCATGCACATTAACAACCTCCTTGGTATCCGAATTGAAATGAGCCCCACAAGTGAGCACAGTGTTAGTACACTGCACAGAGATGGGAAAACTAGCAGCATATGTGATTCAACTATCATTGATCATTTGGGCCATGGGAACAGGATTGTCACATGTTAACCTGCCCCATAAATCATCAAAATTCAAGTGTTGAACTTCACTATCCCCAATATTAGGCACAAAGGTCTCTAGAGGTGACAGATGCTCGTGCCCTTGAAACTTTATCTTCATTCTTATAGAACACAGAGGAACGACCTTCAAAGAACAGATTCACGATAAAAATGCAAAGGGATACAAGAAGATGAATAAATGACTCAATTGTAAGAATCTGGACAAGAAATAACGAGCAAGCAATGTGAAAAATACATAGATGGTGGACCCTTTGAATAGCCGTTTCAGGAGAGAGAAGATCATAAATGTACATTAAATACACCTTACACCGACTCAAAAAGGCAAAATGTATGAAAAGGGAAAAAACTTTCCCAGACGGTCCATGGGACATTGGGACATGTGGGACGTGAACAGATGATTCAGCCGATGCGAGCGATGCAGGGAATGCGGACCAAAAGAGCACAGGTGGTCCAGGGACACAGAAATGTAAAGGATGCAAAGACCCAATTCGGCTGATGCAGGCAATGTGGGGAATCAGGGAACGTGAAGCCTGGGCAACCTTTGGGACAAATGGGCCGAAAAATTCTGATAAAGCCAACAGATAAGGACTTGCGGGGAAATCATCCGTTCGGCGAACAGGAGGTCCACCGGTACTTGGGACATGAGGGAAAAATTTTTGATAGACCCGCAAGTCACTAAAATGACCCTAATAAATGTAATTTTCACCATCTCTTCAAATTCTTACTTCACTAGGACACTATTGAAGGGTGTCAACTCAATATTTTCATATTTTTCAACTTTCAAAAGAGGGGAAATTTTGAGAGGACAACATGTATATAACTAAACTAGGAATGTCTCATGATGGAAATGATTAAACGATAAACGTATAAGTGTGACAAGCTTCATTTTTTATGCTTACCCTCAACAGTCCAGTAGAAGTGAGTGTGTCATTGGGTAGTGAGTGCAACGCACAAGAGTGAGTGTGTAAGGTGTAGAATATGCGTAGAAGATGTGATGATGAGAAATAGTCATGTGATGTGTAATGTGTAGTGTGTGTAATGTAGGATGTGTAGTATGTAATGAAAGAGGTGTGGATGATATGAGATGTGTAGATGCATAGTAAGATACAAGATGTGAGATGAAGGATGTAGGATGTAGGATGTATGTATGTAATATGTGTGAATATGTGCAATGTGTAGTGCATAGTGTGCAGTGTGTGAGGTTCATGTGTATAGGATGCCCTCAATAATCAATTTTGAACCACCGAAGCACATGAGTGCATCATCGGGTAATGTCTATGCTAGCATATGTAAAAGTACAAGTGGAATGAATGAATTTTTGATTATTATTGGAGGAAGATGTAATACACATGTTTGTTGTTTAAAATAGGGAGAGGGATGATAAGTTTCATGTGCCCCAAGTATGTAAGTAATGGAGATTTATTCAAAAGATGCTAAGTGGATCAATGTAAGGAGTATTTTCTTTGAAAAAAGTGATTGGACGCTAAAGCAAGGATTGGATAGGGTCCTTAAATTGTGAGAGTCAAAATATGTCAACTAGAGTGTGTTTTTCTTGTGTAACGAGTGGTTGCTTGTTGACCATAGATGGAGGAGTTGCATTGATCTTTAGAGAGGGTTGTTTGACTTGAGTATATTGCATAGGTGGAACTTGAGTGATGAAAGAAGGAACACTAGAAGTGATGGTGTGGTGTTCATTAGACATAGACGAATCAAATTTAGGAATCCAATTAGATGTAGCATTTGTAGATGGGAATGCAACAAAATGTTGTGCAATGAAGGAGATAAAGCCTTGATGCTCAAGATGTTTGATTCTTTGTTTTAAATCATAATATTCATTGTCGTTATCACCATTGATCCAATGATAATTGCAATATGTACACCCTTATATTTTGCTAGTCGATAAGGAGGATAGTAATGAGTAGGCAATAAAGTGATCAATTGATGACTAAGGAGTTCAATAAGAAGGTAATGTTGCTTAGTATTACAATCAAAGATTAGAGGTTGTGGTAATGGTATGATTTGAGGCTCACTGATATGAGCACATGTAGTGGACATAGAATGAGGATGAGATGGAGAGGGAGAACAAGCATGATCCTAAGAAGCACCCTTTAAATGTTGGATTTCAGATTTGAGAGATGTAATCATGGATTCCATATCCTTAAACTTATCTTGAAATAAATAATGCAAATATTTATTTGATTCCAACATGGGTTGATTATATGGACGATCATAAAGACTGGGGTCATCAAATAAAAAATCAAAAATAACACTCACCTGATGCAGTGGTGTATATCTAGGGAGATACATTATGTTTAGGGATTTTTTAAGAACAACTTGGAAATTAGGATGAATCTTAAGAAAATTAGACAAAGAAATTTGAGAAATTTTTCAAGCCATGATAGAGGGAAAAATGAGGATCCTAAGTGTGAAAGCGTGGGGTTCACCAAAATGATTAACTAAAATGTGAGTATTCTAGTGTAATCTAGATTGCTATAGGATCAATAAATATCTAAATAAATGAAATAATAACCAAGAAAACTAAGAAAATAAAATGTATAAACCCTAATGTGCAAAGAGGATCAAAAGAGCCTTAGCTGATTATAAGATGTTGTAGGACTGTGTTGAAATAGATACCAGATGAATATGAGGAGGAAAATATCACACAGGAGCCTAACAAAATGCAGATATGGAGGATTTCACTAGACTGGGGCACCTGGGGAAGGATATGGGTGCCTGTGGGTGCCCTGGTATGAAATTTAGGTGCCCTGGTATGAAATTTGGGTGCCCTGGTCTATACAGATGGTCAGAAACCCATATTTTCAGGGTCGTAAGATGTCTACACTCCTTTGTTTCTTATCGTGTGTATGTCAATACACTTCACTAGATGTCACCGTAAACTTGCAATGGAATAATCATCTACAAAAACCTAAACAAAGCATCAAAAATCTAAAAAATAAAGATGTATATGAAGGGGTTAGATTTTCCTTAGTTTCCAAATTGATGGACATATCACTAATCACTACACTACATCTCAAACCCAATGTAGCTATAGGTGTGTGTGTAGAATTGTGCCCTAGGTGGTCTTGTCTGTGTCACACTTTGTGAGTAGCGAGAAATAACTAGATGTAGAATGTAAATAATGTGCACATGGAAAATAATAAACTCCCCTCCTATGAAGTGTGATATAGATGAACCAACCTTTGTCCCTTGCGATGGATTTAGATGGATGGAAATGGAGTAGTAGAATCCTTTGATGGATGCAATCTTAGGTGGTGATAGTAAGTGCTTAGTGTTTGGTCCCTCATTATGTTCCCATAACTTTATATTTATATGGTTCTTTTTCTTTAATTTCGTAACTAACCCTGAAAATGCCAACCGCCAAAAACATAAGAAGCTCAAATTGCTAAAAAGTGCCCAAAAAGTGAGAGGAAAGTGCAGAGATGACCAAGGAACCTAGGGCACCCCAGTCCTAGCTGAGCACCCTAGTTAGAAATAGGGCAAACCATAGTATGAAAGTACATACTAGGAAAGTATGGGTGCAAGATCGAAAGTAGCAACATAAAACAATTAAGATGGCCAAATACATGGGTTACTTAGTACTATTTTTCAGTTAAGAACCATATGAATAGTAATATGAGACTAGGACAAATAATTACCCAAAGTGTGTGATTTTGTGTCTGGACCACCTATACTAGTCCCTCCACATGCATGATGCAATCCTACTCCACATGTTATGATGCATGTAATTTCACATGACATTAGGTCCTTGGACCATGTTCACATGTGTTCATAATTTTTACATTAGTAGATAGTGGGCCCTCACCCATATCCTTATTAGATAGATCACTTTGGCATTCACACTTTGGGGCATAATCCCCCCTTGTTACCTAAAGACACACTCTTGTTCTAAGTTCAAACATGACTATTGAGGCAACACTTACCTACATGAAACTCACTTTGCACACATACATTGTGGGAAAACTTGATCACCTCTTTTATTCATTACATTTCATGTTCTAATAATTCAAAAACATACAAAAATTTACAAAAATTCAAAAACATTGGCCTAAATCTTGATTGGGTGTATTATTACTAGTGTATATTATTCTATGTTGCACATTCCTTACCATATTACTTTGATTCATAGTGTCCTCTATCTTTTTTCCATACACACATGTGCATTCACATTGCAGTTTTGAGGTGAATGCAAGATATTTACATGTTATCACATGATGTACGATGTTTAACATTGTTCTCTACCAATCTCGTTAAGGATCCTGGGGGCATCTACCTTTCCTATTTCTTTATATTCATGTTTTATCATTTCAATATCTACTACTTTCATTCCTAAATTTCTAGTTGTATACATTGTGGCATAATATCAACTTTTCTAACATGCTAATAGGTGCTTTATGTGTAGCATTTTTCTCTTAGGATTACTTCCAACCATGGTTATCTTATTTGTTTGTATCCCTCTATTCTTATGTCTTGATTGTCATTATTTGTGGGCTATTCCCTATGCTTGATTGCATGTTTTTCTTATATAGCCTTGAATTATTTGAGTGTCTTGCGACATCATGAGTGGTATCCCATGTATTCAACCAATTATTCATTTTTTCCTTTTCCATGTTACTGTGTGTTTTGACTATCTTCTATTGTATCATGCCATGTTTGTTTGTGACTAACACTTTTGGCTAGCCTTTCCCATTATTTTTCATGCATTATGGTTGTTACCATACACATTCCTTATTCCCCTGCAAGATTTCTACTTTAGATGTGCACATCAATTTTATCTTTCCTCATTTGGGTTGCACTCTCCTTGGCTTATTTTATGCAACCCAAAAAAGCGGGGGCAATCACCGAGTGACTATTTGACCCTTTTAACAGTTCAAAGACTAGACACAAAATGGTATACAACAGAATCATAATAAACAAGTAAAAAATAGGTTCAAAATTAGATTTGTTCCAAAATCACAACAGGGACAAAAGTGTCCAATATATAAAGGAACAGTGGGCGCTAGTGTCCCACCTAGGTGGTTCTATCTCGGGGGTAGAAACAGGTACAATACAGGATCAACAGGTGTTCAGTGATCGGCTTCACCAAAATCTAGTAGCATGTACTCAGTTACAAATTACTATTAGGAACAAAAAGAACAAAATCAATGGAAAGTTACATATTTTTATCAAATAAGGAATGACACCTAGGGCATATGGAGGAAAACAATATGCCTGGAATGACGTATCATCCATGACTATTTTCTATTAGGTTTGTGAGTATCTACAGTAGCACTTATCCGTTTGGAAGTGTTAACAACTAGATGGAAAATCCAATAACTCTTCCAATACTCTTCCCTTGGTGATAGGATTCCTAAATCCTCATTTTAGCAACAAGATGCTTGTTGTTGCAAATCAGCAGCACCCCCTGGATGTTGATCAGATTTCTAGTTTGATCATACTAGCATCCAGTGTGATTGCACAACATTGAATCCTTTCCCCAAGTGTGGGACTTGCAAAATGAGAAAGGAATCTCCAGTTTAGAGGTTGGTTCCTCAATTCCTCTAGTCAGATTTATCACTTGCAAGTTGCAGAGGTCTATATTCCTAACCCTACTCTAAATTCCAAAGGGATAGGGATAGAGAATGCAAAAAAAAACTAAAACTAATGCTAATAGGTGATGCACCAAAGGAGTGGTGAGCATTTTTCACTTCTGTAGATTGACACAATTCATAAAATGAAAAAAAACAACATGCACAAACTGATAACTATAATGAAGAATCAGAAATTAGTCAAACAACACCAGCAGAGGATGAAAAATTAATCACAAGGCATGTATTGTTATTCTAACATCAAAATCACTTGCATTACAACACCTGGGAGGAAAAAATGAGTTGTAGTTCTTAGAAAAGGTCTAATATTCCACCAAAATCACTTCCAAGGTGAGAAACGGGACCTGTAATACACAAAAAATGTTCAACCCTTTGAAAAATGAACCAAATCCAGCTTTTATAGTGTAAGGGACGAGCCCAGGAGAGAGAAACGCAGGAAAACATGGAAGGGATTCAACCATTGACCAAAATGCATTCAAAATAGCATGGGCATCCTTACAGACCCATTCCCTGACATTTTTAACCATGTTGGGAGAGAATGCGAGCCATTCTTCATTAAAAATGGTGGTTGAAACGTCATTTCTATCCATGACCACGTGCCAGAGGTGTTTCTTGATTTTCTCTCTCTAAAATCCATCAAAATGCAAAAAAGACCCTAGAATCCTGTAGATAATTCCACCAGCTTTCCATTGAGGTAAAGAATGTGAAAAACTAAGCTTTGGATTGAAAGTTATGGCCGTTTGAAAATTTAGGGCAAAACAGGGTCAAATCAGGCTGGCGGGCAAAAAAAATGAATTTTTACCCTTTTTGGTCATTTGGAAAATTTCCCAAAAATTTCTTACGTTCCACTATTCCAGGTGTCACATGGCACGTTTTTATTGGGCACAGGCCCATCCTGCTCCATTTTCCTTTGTTTTCACCTTTGGAAAATTTTCTAAAAATTCCCTGCCGGGCCGACGAGTTAAGGACACGTGGCACGTGCTGATTGGGCGCAGGCCTTTCCTTTCTGAATTTTCTGAGGGCCACTTTGATCATTTTTTACCTGGACACATGGCAGTGTCTCATTGGGTCACATTTTGGGGGCGGGATTTTCCCTTTGAAAAATTCCTTCGTTTTTTTCCCTTGGGAAAATTTCCCAAATTCTCCCCGCCCTCCGCCGGTCTGAGACACATAGCGGAATATCATTGGCTGTGGGCCCTTCACAAGAATTTTCACTTTTGCGCAAATACTTTGGGAAAAAATCCCAATTTCCTCCCACACTCCGCCTTTCCGGGTTCTGGTGACACATGTCGAAACATGATTGGTTGGCGAGGGTAGTGGGCCAAACTTTCTTCTTTGAAATTTGACAAAGCATTTTGCTAAAAAACCAACTTCTCCTCTGCCCTCCGAAATTCCAGCTTGATAGGACACATGGCACAACATGATTGGGCGCGGGCTTCCCTTACAAAATTTTCTATGCGCCAACACTTAGCCAAATTTTGCAAATTTCTCCGCTGGACATGTGGCATCACCTAATTTGCCGACAGGTCTACGGGGAGGAAATATTCCTTTTGAAATTTTGCCAAAACACTTGGTAAAAAACCAAGTTTTCCTCCGACCCCCACCACTTCCCTAGACACTTGGCGGCATCTCATTGGCTGCGGGCCTCCTAGGGGAAAATTTCCCACAAAAACTCCACCGAGCCATAACTTCAAAAATACAGGGAGTTAGCAGGAAAACTTTACCTTTCTAGAAAGCTGAGAGAGAGCTCTATCCAATGGTGTCATTTCCAGAAAGTTTTGAGTGCCTGAAAAGCAAAAAATTGTGACTGAGGCACAAGAGAGGGAATAATGAAAGGAGTTAGCCCAAAATGAACAGGGGGGCAAATTTTGGATAAAAATTTTGGCGACTCAGAGGGGTCATCTTCCTGCTGGATGAAGTTACCAGTTGCCTGAAGCAATCCATTAGGCATGGAGTCATCTAATTCTCTGTTTGATACCCCAACTGTCTAAAACACTGCAAGGAGGAAGATGGAATATCACCTGATGGAGCAAGGCCTACAAACACATCTCCAGGAACAACAAGCTGTAACAAAGCACTTAGGGAAAACAAAACTAACCTACAGCAAAACAATGTGCACAAGCACTTGGAGGAATGAAAATATAAGCTAATATTTACAAGGTGGAGAATTTCCCTTTAGTAGTAATGCTTTAGATGGATTCCATTGATTGGAATCTGCAGTTCTTCGCCATCCAATGAGGACAATTGGAAAGCATTGTTGTCCTTATACTTTGTGACCATGTATGGGCCACTCCAAATGGCATCAAATTTTGAATGCCTTCCCGGTTTTGCTCTATCTGAATCCCATTTTAGCACTAGATCTCCAACTTGGAAGGATCTATTCTTGGCCTTTCTATCAAAGGTCTTCTTTATCAAAGCTTGATCTTTCTCCATTACTTGGGAGGCCTGATTTCTGATTTCTTGGAGCTCCATCAATTATGCATATCTGACTTCCATGGGCTCAAAATCCAACAACTCCAACTGTTTCATGAGTTCCAATGTTGGTAACTCAAGTGACATGGGCAAAATTGCCTCTCTTCCATAAACAAGCTTAAATGGAGAGTTACCTGTAGATCTTTTAGGAGTTATCCTATCAGCCCATAAGGCTGATTTCAATTTGGTATGCCAAAACCTCTGATTCTCATCAAGAGTCCTCCTAATGATCCTCAACAAGTTCTTGTTTGTAGACTCAGCATGGCCATTACCCTGAGGGTAATAGTTTGATGAAGTACTTAGGTAGATCCCATTCTTGACAGCCCATTCAGTCACCTTGGAACCAATGAATGCAAATGCATTATCTGATATTATTGTAGTTGGTATGCCAAACCTGGTTGCTATTCCCTCATAGAAGTCTAGGATACTAGATTCATTTGCTTCCTTGAGTGCTATTGCTTCAGTCCATTTGGTGAAGTAATCTGTGGCTGTCAAAATCCATTTGTGCCCTTGGCTTGAATTGGGATTAATGACTCCAATGAAGTCTAAACCCTATTGCATGAATGGCTGGTCAACTAAAATTGGGTGCGATGGAAGGGTAGCCAGCCTCTCTTTACTTGTGAAGAATGAAAAATTCTTGCACCTCTTGATCCATGCGTAACAATCATTGAAAATCTTGGGCCAATAATAACCAGCCCTCATGATCTTTAGAGTTGTCACTCTTGGTGCAAAATGACCACCAGCTGGTCCACCATGGAACTCTTCCAAGATCCTATAAATTTGATTTGTACCAATGCATCTCAGCAGTATTCCACTCACATCTTTCTTGAACAAAACACCATCAACAAGGGCATATGGGACATCCTGTAGTCTGAAGTGTCTTCTTTGGGTCTTGTTCATCCCTGGAGGGCATAGGCCTATGCTTAGGAAGTGCATTATATCTTGGGTCCAGCAAGGAGTGAGGACATCATCCTTCTCCTCTTGATTACTTTCTTTCTCATGGCTATCTTGCAATGCCAAAACAACCTCCCTCTCATTGCATGCTTCCTTTTGTGTGCTCAAAATCAGCTTCTCACACAATCCTTTTCCTCTTACCAACTTGATAACTTTGATCTCAATGTCATACTCCATGACACGAGTAATCCAACCTGCCCTTTTTTCATTCAAGTCTTTGTTGAGGAGGAAGTCCTTAACACCCACATGAGAAACCAAAAATTGGACCTTATTTTTTGAAACTAGATGCTTGAATTTCTTCAAGCTCCCGATTACCACAAGAACATGCTTCTCAATGAAATAATATCTCACCTCATAGTCCTCCATGCTTTGGATGAAGAAAGCAATTGGCTGCTCATCATTGTCTTTGTTCTGCTGTACCAAAATTGTAGAAATAGTATCATCACCCCCAAATGCATAGAGGATGAAATCCTTGGAGAAATCCGGGTTGATGAGAGTTGGGGCTTGAGAGATGGCTTCTTTGATTACTTCAAAACTCTTCTTGCCTTCTGTTGTCCATTTGAAAGCCATGCTTTTCTTTAACATCTTGGTGACAGGCTTGACTAGGGCTGCAAAATTTGGGACAAACCTCCAGACAAAATTTATTCTCCCCAAGAAACTTTGAAGGGCCTTCCTGTGGCTTGGCAATGGTAGGGCTCTTATGGCTTCAACTCTTTCTAGATCAATTGCTAATCCTTCTTTGAAACAATATGGCCAAGGAGCATTCCTTCATGGGCTAGAAAAACACACTTTTTAGGATTCAAGGATACTCCAAATCTTCTACACCTTTGGAACACTTGTCTCAAATGAAAGAGGTGGTCTGCGGCATTTTTTGAAAAAACAGTGATATCATCAAGATATATCAACACCATGTTGTTAATCAAACCCTTGAACACCATGTCCAATGCTCTTTGGAAGGTAGCTCCAACGTTGGACAGCCCAAATGGCATTTTCCTGTATGCATAAGTTCCCCATTTGGTTGTAAAGGTTGTCTTGAACTGATCTTCTTCCTTCACCATAATCTGATTTTATCCTGAAGAGCCATCAAGTAATGAAAATCTCTCAAAGCCAGCAACAACTTGCAAAATTTACTCCATGGAAGGAAGTGGATAATGATTCTTGAGAGATGCTCTATTCAAATCCCTAAAATCAACAGACAATCTGATTTACCCACTCTTCTTTCTAACTGGAACCAATTTGGCTACCCAACTAGAATGCTTGATAGGGAATATGATTCTTGATTCTATCAACTTATTCAATTCATTTCTCATGAGAGGCTTCATGTGTGGATTGACTGGTCTTTGTTTTTGCCTGATGGGTTTAGTATTTGGATCCAATTCAATGGTGTGTTGAGCTAACTCAAGATTGAAACCTTTCAAATCTTCATAGCTCCAAGAAAACACATCAGGGAACTCTGGACAAAGTTGTATGAATTCATACCTTTCTTGTTCATTTGTCATCTTACCAATTTGGAGTGATTTGCCTCCTTCCACTGAGATGGACACTGAATCTTCTCCCTTCACTTGGATGTTTTCTTTCTCCTTCCTAAACTGGTCATTAGGATTGAAAATGGACTCCAAAGTAATAAGTCCCTTTGGTATTTTGTTGGTTCTCAGCTGCACCACTTGGTCACTATACTGCTGCTCCAACTTTTCCTGATTTTTAGTTGAAAACTCATCCTCTTCTTGCAAGAAATGGATGATTTGCTAATCATTTTCAAACACTTGCCACCTTACATTGTTATCTGGCACTGAAGGCCTCACAATCACATGGATGTTTGGTTGTACCTTGTCTTTTTGAATGCTTTCAACAACGTCAAAGGCTGCCCCAACTGCTGCAAGCCTATCAGTAGCTTGGTTTTCTTTTCTAGGAATGGATTTTATGCCAAAACTCTCAAAATCTTCAATGAGGTCCTACACCCTATTCTTGTAGCATTTGAGTAGATCATTCTTGACAACATGCTACCCCTTAACTTGGTTGATAATCAACTCACTGTCACCAAAGACTTGCAAGTTCTTTATCCTTCTCTTGATTGACCAATGTAATCCTTGTATCAAAGCTTCATATTCAGCAGTGTTATTAGAACATGCGAACTGAAATCTAAACGTTGAATAATACTCAACTCCTTGAGGTGAAACTAACATAGCTCCCCCTCTTGCACCTTGTCTGCTTCTTGATCCATCAAAAAACAACTCCCATACCTCATTGTCATCCTTGTGGTCTGGCTTGGTGATGCTAGGAAAAGGCTGATTTCCTTCATGCATGCAATAGACTCCTAGCTCAGATTCTTCTATTTCTTGATAAGGATCAAAAGCATGTACCTTGTTTACCCATTCATCAAGAGTCAAATCTGGGATGCTTCCAACCTTGGTGTCAGTTTCATCAGTGTTTGGATAATCTTCTTGATCAAATACTGAACAATTTTTGTTGATTTGGCTTGGAGTGTAAGGCTCAATGTGGAAGTGTACAATAGGTTCAGATCTGATTGTGGCCTTGGTTCCATATCTTGTTTTGAACAACATGTGTGACCAATCAGCAGATAAGTAGCCTCCAATCTTGGCTGTGAAGTCCCTTGACAAACATAGGGCAAAGAGTGGTGGGAGGTCTATTACTAAGACATCTTGTAAAAAAAACAACATTGGGGCATGCATGCAAGGTAAGACTCAAGTTTTTAAATCACCCCGACTGTTGTTACTGTTGTCCCATCCAATTGCACTACCCCTTTGGATACGGTTTCATACTGAATTCCCAACTGGTCAGCTATCTGCTTGGGCATTACTGAGCTACTTGCCCTAGAATCAATCATGCAATTGTGTACTAATTGGTTCCCAATGATCAATGAAACATAGAATGGAGGGGGCTTCAACATTTTACCTTCCTGTCCTCCATGATTCCCCTCAAGCTGGGTAGCATTTGTGAGCACCTTCTCTTGCATTTGGACTTGCTGATTTGAATTTGACCAGTCCTTCATGGCAGCCTATAGCAAATCTCTTTGGCCTGGGATAGATAGTGATTCCCACATTGATATGTTTACATTTGCCTTCTTCATCTAATCAATGATATTGAATGGAGATGAAGCATCCCTCTGTTGTCCCTTGGTCTACACATTCATTCCTTGTGTATGGGCAGCAACAACTGGCATTTGAGTTGGCTTAGGAGCTGTTTTGGGAAGTCCTTGCATGGTTGGGGCTGGATTTTGTTTGCCAATGGTTTGTGGATTGATAGAAGATTGAGGATTTCTTGGGGCTAATGGATTTTCTTCACCAAAATTTCTCCTCTTTGACCTTTTGTTGGCTGCAACACTTTGGGAAACCGTTTGATTCATGCCACAAAAATCTTCTGCCTGCCAGTTTACAAGTGTGGTATCATTTGGAGCTGACTGCTGCTGGAATGTTTCTTGTTGCTGGTTATTTCCTTGACTATCTTCACCCTCCACACCAGTTGTTGTCACCATTAATGCTTGGTTCAAGGCACCGTTGAAGCACATGGATTGGTTATGAGGTTCATTGCATGGGAAACACCAATCATACTCTTGAGCTATATTATTTTGTACTGGCACTAATGCTTTAGATGCAGATGTAGCGTTGGGATTATAGGGCTGAAATGATCTATTGGTAGGAGGCCTTCCTTGGTTTAAATTTTTGGGTGGGTTGGGTGGTCTTTGGGGTTGATATGGTTGCCTATTAGGCTAAGCTTGGGGCTGGAAGGAAGGTCTAAAACCTTGGGCTTGCTACCTTTTGAGTGTAACCAGCTCATTACCTAAATTTTGCAATTGCTTCATGACTTCTTAAAGTTCATTTGAGGCACTAGAAGATGAAGTAGAAGCTTCCTTCGAATTCTAATTTCTAGGAATGGGAATAAGAGTCAAATTGGGCATTTGGCCAGTACTTGGACTCTCAAAACTTGGAAATAATGGCATTGGAGGCCTAGGAGCTAGCTTTCCAGCTTGAATTAAACAATTTTCAGCTCTAATGGCAATGCTATAAGAAATGGGGATAGTTGTGCCTCCTATGGACTGAATTAACATAGAAATATCAGAATTTAAAGCTTTGAGGTAATAAAGAAAAGCACCTTCTACTGCTGGCCTGACTGCCACTGGAATTCTCTCCCAAGTCCTTTGAAATCTGAAGTTAAAATCAGTCAGCTACTCATTGGGAGCTCTCTTGATGGTTGTCAGCTGCTCCAAAAGAGACAAGTTGTCTCCCTTCTCTCCAAACTGCTCATGGAGGGCTATACATAGCTGATTCCAGTTTTGAATAGAACCTGAGGCAATACTCCTAAACCATTGTAAAGCCTTCCCTTTGAATGATGATGCCAACAGTTTGACAGTAACCTGCATCTCATTGATCTCATGGATTGCACAAATGCTGGCAATATCCTTGACATGATCACCAGGGGTAGTCTGATTCTCTCTAGTAAAGTATGGGATGTTCTTCAATGTTGCAACTGGAATTGGATTTTGTGCATTGAGAGCAAGTGGGCTGCTGCCAGTGAAATTGACATAGGGGTTTTTTTGTGCCATTCTGATTGGCCTTAGAACCCTTGTTGATTGAATGAAAGGCCTACCAGGTGGAGGGGTTGAGAGAGTTCTGTTTGGTGGAGATGGCGACCTCTGAATTCTCCTTCCTCTTTGCCTTCTTCTTGGAGATAACTACAGATATTCAAACAACACCTCTTCTTCTCTAGCTCTTGACCTTATAGTGATTCTTCTCATGAGTTTTTAGGTCTGCACTGCTAAAACCAGCTGATTCTTCTTCCTTGGAGTCGCCAGATGTGCAATTTATAGCTTCTTTAAAGCAAGAAACTTGCAACAAATGCACATCAATCTTGTTGCAATGAAGATGAAGACTTCTAAGGTCCCACTAGGTGTGTCAAAACTGTTGTTGCAAATCAGCAGCACCCCCTGGATGTTGATCAGATTTCTAGTTTGATCATACTAGCATCCAGTGTGATTGCACAACATTGAATCCTTTCCCCAAGTGTAGGACTTGCAAAATGAGAAAGGAATCTCCAGTTTAGAGGTTGGTTCCTCAATTCCTCTGGTTAGATTTATCACTTGCAAGTTGCAGAGGTCTATATTCCTAACCCTACTCTAAATTCCAAAGGGATAGGGATAGAGAATGCAAAAAAAACTAAAACTAATGCTAATAGGTGATGCACCAAAGGAGTGGTGAGCATTTTTTACTTCTGCAGATTGACACAATTCATAAAATGCAAAAAAACAACATGCACAAACTAATAATTGTAATGAAGAATCAGAAATTAGTCAAACAACACCAGCAGAGGATGAAAAATTAATCACAGGGCCTGTATTGTTATTTTAACATCAAAATCACTTGCATTACAACACTTGGAAGGCAAAAATGAGTTGTAGTTCTTAGAAAACGTCTAATATTCCACCAAAATCACTTCCAAGGTGAGAAAGCAGACCTGCAATACACAAAAAATGTTCAACCCTTTGAAAAATGAACCAAATATGGCTTTTACAGTGCAAGGGACGAGCCCGGGAGAGAGAAACGTGGGAAAACATGGAAGGGATTCAACCATTGACCAAAATGCATTCAAAACAGCATGGGCATCCTTACAGACCCATTCCCTGACATTTTTAACCATTCTGGGAGAGAATGCGAGCCATTCTTCATTAAAAACGGTGGTTGAAACGTCATTTCTATCCATGACCACGTGCCAGAGGCATTTTTTGATTTTCTCTCTCCAAAATCCATCAAAATGCAAAAATGACCTCGGAATCTTGTAGAGAATTCCACCAGCTTTCCATTGATGTAAAGAATGCAAAAAATTGAGCTCTAGATCAAAAGTTATGGCCATTTGAAAATTTAGGGCAAAACAGGGTCAAATCGGGCTGGCAGGCAAAAAATTTGAATTTTTACCCTTTTTGGTCATTTGGAAAATTTCCTATGTTCCACCATTCCAGGTGCCACGTGGCACGTTTTTATTGGGCGCAGGCCCATCCTGCTCCATTTTCCTTTGTTTTAACCTTTGGAAAATTTTCTAAAAATTCCCCGCCGAGCCAACGAGTTAAGGACACGTGGCACGTGCTGATTGGGCGCAGGCCTTTCCTTTCTAAATTTTCTGAGGGCTGCTTTGATAATTTTTGACCTAGACACATGGCAGCGTCTCATTGGGTCACATTTTGGGGGTGGGCTTTTCCCTTTGAAAAATTCCTTCATTTTTTTCCCTTGGGAAAATTTCCCAAATTCTCCCCGCCCTCCGCTGGTCCGAGACACGTGGTGGAATATCATTGGTTGCGGGCCCTTCACAAGCATTTTCACTTTTGCACAAATACTTTGGGAAAAAATCCCAATTTCCTCCCACGCTCCGCCTTTCCGGGTTCCGGTGACACGTGTCGAAACATGATTGGTTGGCGGGGGCAGCGGGCCAAACTTTCTTCTTTGAAATTTGGCGAAGCATTTTGCTAAAAACCCAACTTCTCCTCCGCCCTCCGAAATTCCAGCTTGATAGGACACGTGGCACAACATGATTGGGCGTGGGCTTCCCTTCCAAAATTTTCCATTTGCCAACACTTAGCCAAATTTTGCAAATTCCTCCGCTGGACACGTGGCATCACCTGATTCGTCAGCGGGTCTGCGGGGAGGAAATCTTCCTTTTGAAATTTTGCCAAAACACTTGGTAAAAAACCAAGTTTTCCTCCGACCCCCGCCATTTCCCTAGACACGTGGCAGCATCTCATTGGTTGCGGGCCTCCTAGGGGAAAATTTCCCACAAAAACTCCGCCGAGCCATAACTTCAAAAATACAGGGAGTTAGGAGGAAAACTTTACCTTTCTAGAAAGCTGAGAGAGAGCTCTATCCAATGGTGTCATTTCTAGAAAGTTTTGAGTGCCTAAAAAGCAAAAAAATTTGACTGAGGCACAAGAGAGGGAAGAATGAAAGGATTTAGCCACAAAATGAGCAGGGGGGGCACATTTTGGATAACAATGCTCAAATACTCAGTTTGGAAACATGACACCTAAACCATCATTGCTATTTCAACCATCTCCAAGGAATCAAACATACATGAATAATTGTATCTCTTATCTCACGACATTAAGGTGTATTCTATCCTTGATTTACTTGTTTTTCAATATGCATTCCTATTTTCATAATTACAAAGTTAAAGTTCAATTTCATTTATCATGATCACTGAATATACTTATCATCTTTTGCAGGTCTAATTTTACTCTAACAAAATCCAATACACAAATGGAATAAGAAGCAATCTCAAGCAGAAGATGCTCCGGTAAAAATAATATTCAAGGAACAAACATAGGCATCATTTATACTACTCATCACCCCTAGGATCCTTATCCTCTTCTAGATTCCATAATACACATTCTACAATCTCCATTTGACATGATATCAAGTACAATCCTCATTCAACATGTTATTAGTTACAACTCCCTTTGGCTCTCCATAAGGTACGTTCTTCCAATCTACTTTATGCTACTAAATATTCATTCACTAGCATAAAGTGGGGGAAAATGTAGACATTAAATCATGTACTTACTACTTACATCACACCTCTAAGTATGTTATTAAATGCATGATTCCTAAGTAAGAAAACTAGACATTAATAACATTTGTTTTGGCTTTACATTACTTTATCATTTTGATTCTCTTTTCATTTACCTTTTTGGAATGACCACTTTACTTGTAAACATCAGACAATGTGTGACCCAAATATGTATTTTTTGTTTTATCCTCTGAGCATCCCAGAAAATACCACCCATTAGGGACAAGAGTTCCTGAATGTTACCTTCCCTTTCGCTGCTTTTGTCCTTTTCCCTCCTTTTATCAAATTTGAAATGCCACATCTTTTGTTATCTTTTAAAAAACCTTTTTTATCACTTTGGGTCAGCCTTTTTGGTTGTTAACGACAAAATCCAAACAAGGGAATCATATATATACACAACTTACTATTATTAGGGGTTGGACAACTTGGGCTATTACTTACTATCTACTATTTGGGAAAAGAGCAACATTCAAGGACTATAATTGGGCTACATTATTAATTTCATAGGAGGCATTATTCTAGATTCCATATCACACATTCATCTTGGGGGAAAAGTAGTTTTAGCCTTCTATCTTAGTGTGACTAGCACAATGGAAACCTAGCTTTAAGAGACACTATTCAATCTCACACACACACACACACACACACACACACACACACACACACACACACACACACACACACACACACACACACACACACACACACACACAAGAACTACATAGAGTCTAAAATGTAGTGCAGTTCTCAATGAATATCACATTAGGGTGACCGTCAAGGTTAGTCCAAATTAAGCATATGCATTATTTATTTCATCTAATGTTTGTTTGATCCTTGTGTAGGTAGCTAGGGTTTATTTAATAGGTTCAGGTGTGACAATGAAACCATACAATTAAGTGGATGTGACAAAGAGTGAAAGGAAGAATACAAGTTCATACCCTGAAAATATTAGAAGCAGAGTTATTGTCAGGACACTCGCATCTATTTTAAACACTAGTGCCCGAGTGGTTTTGTCCTCATCTGGGAGTTCCTATCTGAAGGATTTTTCGTATCCTAGCTTTCTAGATGAATCATATCTAGTATATATATATATATATATATAACTTGTTCCACTCATTTTCCATCCCATAATTAGCCCATATCGTCAAATACAAGCTAAGTCAATTATACACACTTACTTATTTCTTGCATGATATATCTTGTTTGTTACTATTGTATTCATTTGATCGCATTCCTTTGATTAAGATTTAGGTTTCATTGAATCATTATGATAATACAAGAATAATGAATTGTTTAATGTGGGAACATAACATTTGAAAACATGGATTCCTAACCTATAAGTGAGTTATATATGACTCGTATGTATTTCAATAGTTATGCTAACAACTAATTAAACATGGAAATTATTTACATGAAATAGGAAAATAAATGGATTGTTTTCTTCTGAGTAGACAATATAATAAAATGGGAAAACTTGTAATTTAAAACCAAAAATTTATGCTTCATATGTAATTTAAATGCCATTCAAATCAATGATTCAAAACCAATAAATTAAATTGGAATTAAGATATAAACGATGAGAACTAAGTACATTGTGGATAATGTCCTTTCTTCTATTTCTATTTTTTGGTTGTAGTAGTGTGTCTTATATTTCTCTTTAGATCAAATATGGAATTACTGTGAATCTTTTATCATCATGATTGTGTGTAAGTTTCATTGTGTTGGGGTGAAATTTCATCATTGTTATTGGAGGAATAATGTGTTGTTAGTGGAGGGAGGAATAAGGAGCATTATGTATTGATGCTTTGGAGGAACCAAAGGAATTCATAGATAGTATTAGTGGATTTATAAGAATGTATTTTAAACGGAGGGATAAGGGGATTTTCAAAGTGGATGTGGTGTATTTCATTTTGGAAGAACTAAAGGCTAGCTAGGATTCCTTAGTGAAGCTATAAGTGGCAGTTGCAAGGATGATATATCCCCATTGCAAGCCTTTTAGGTAGGTTTGGTAGTGTGAGTCGTATTTACTTTTGGTGTCAACCACTTTCTCATCCTATTGTATGAGTGATCCATGTTTATGTAATCATATCATGTGATGTTAGGACTTACTAAGTGAGATTGGTGATGTTGCAAAACAAGAAAAAAAATAAAAGAAGAATTGTCCTAGTTTATTTTGGATTATGTTTTTATGTTGCATATGTGGGAATTACATAAACAACAATAAAAGGAAACCATGATGTACACAAAGGAAAAACATCACTCAGTAGTTAAATTTCTACCCTAGAATGGGTTTGTGACATTCCTTTAAATTTAGGAACACCCCTAAAGTGTATATCCTACAAAATAGGTGTGTTTAACCTCACATGTAATTTGTTCTGTTATATGTAAAACACCTTATCCTTTTTATATTTGGTATGAACCCCTCCTAGTGTATAGACTATATTAACTATGTGAATGTTGATTAAATTCCTTGAGATTTGTTCGATTAATAAAATTAGAGGTTAATAAGAGGCATACAAATGTGTGCGGATGCGTATGTGTATATATATGCATGTGTGTGTTTATATATTTGTGTGTGTGTGTGTGTGTGTGTGTGTGTGTGTGTGTGTGTGTGTGTGTGTGTGTGTGTGTGTGTGTGTGTGTGTGTGTGTGTGTGTGTGTGTGTGTCTATATATGAATGCCTGATAAACATCTTTTTGGTAGCAAGTCAACAATAAATTAACAATATTGGGAGTAGAAAATCAAAGGGTGACACTTGACACATGTAGTTATGAGAATATTTTAAAAATTAAACCCTTACATGTCTTGAAATGTGATCTTCGAAAATAACATTTCTTGAGCTTTGTTTAATGTCTCATTATGGCTTTAGAATTGATAAAATATCTATATAGTGTTATATATTTTAATATAGTTTGAGTGGGTATTTTTTAATTGGTAAAATAAAATAATTGGTCACCAAATCAAGTGAAAAACTATAAATTATCGAAATCAAATTAATAAATATCAACTTATGAACCTACCAATATTATTGGAAATTTAGTCATTTTGAAAAAAAACTTTAGTTTTCACAGATCAAAAGTTATGAGCCTTAAAAATAAAGTGTTGTAAAAAGGGCCTCTATGATATCAACACAAGGGCCAAGATGGCACTAGGACATTTCTAAAGCTCACACAATAGAATGCAACATTAAGGTTTCTTTTATTCATTCAATGGCATTAACGAAATCTACATGTAGTTACTCTTTACGAATCTTACAACTCTCTCTCTTCGAGATTTTATAGTCTCTTAGTTTTTTCCTCTGGACCTAACCTTGAATAGTAACACTCTAAGCTTGAATTTAATAGCTTTCAATTCCTTAGCTCCTTTTGGTTGGCTTCTTCTCTCACTTCATTTAACCCCAAAATGGTGAACTCGTCCTCATTCTATAGTCGTATGTTTTTTATTCTCTCTCTTAATTTGGGTGATTTGATCCCTTCTAGATGCTTCCAGATCTTTCCACTCAAACTCAAAATTGAACTTGAGTTGATTAATGCTCTGATATACCTCATTTATATTTAGATATTCTTGTTGTGCCACGTCATTCTAGTTGTTAAGATCCTTTTACTGTTAATTCCTTGCCAACATCCTTGATCATATAGTTTCTAACACATTTTGTCTTTTCTACCAACCACCAACTCTGTCACACACTCCTTACTTGATATCCTTTGTTGCACCTCCTTGCATTTATTCGTCAAACTCTATGCTTTGAGCTACACTTCTACATTCTTCCACATATTTCCCTTACGATTATGGAATTTCTCCAAAACATCAACATGCACTTCTTTGGAATCTAACTATTATGCATTCCTACATTCCTTCTCTTGTGAAATATAGGAAACCACTCCCATTACACATAACTCTTCCTATAATCTCCACATGCATCCAATTCACAAGGATGAGTCAAAATTTGTTGTTCTCAAAAAATTCCAAATTACGCCATTGCGCCTTATTCTTCTACACCTACCCTATTGATTTGACAACATTAAATATTAATCATAGGACTAGAGTAAATCAAATATATATCAGAAACACACAATATACCAACACAAAATGATTTTAAAAAAAAATACAAACAATAAGAGGATAATAGTGACTTAGATAATGTTTGGCCATCTAGACTAGATCTAGGCTGGACCAATGGTAGAACATGTTCAATCTAAACTATGTATGCTTCATCTAGAAAATAGTTATCTGAGGGCTATGATGGATAATGCCACCTAGAAGAGGACAATATCTCCTAGTGCTAGTGTTTGAATTGAGCAATGGTGTCCTGAAGATAGATGCATATCTAGTTTCTTCAATGTCTAATAATGTTTCCTTCACTTCACTTCGTGTCACCTCCACTTTTCTGTAGGGTTCCCCTGTCACACATGCTCTTGTAAAATAAACCCTAACTACATGTACAAGACTCAAGAACACATTAGACTAAATAAAAAATTCATATGCTTGATTTAGATTGATCTCGATGATCACTGTAATGTGATTTTCACTAAGTACTACACTACATTTTAGACTTGGTCAAAAACTCAGGGGTTTTGGGATTAAAGGACAATATAAAAATTGTACCATATGTAAATAGAAAAAAAATATCTCTAATAAGAGATGTAATTTACACAAAAGTATCTTTGAAAAGAGATGTATATTGCTCAACAGATTGTGATTACAATAGTTATCTCTACAAGGAGATGTGTGTGTTTCCCTTGCGGGTTACATATACTTAAATACTACTTTTAGAAATATGAAGAGACATCTAGAATAATTTGGAAGGTCACCAATCTCAAGGGAGATGAGGTGATTCACATTTCGTGAATTACATATGCAAAAAATTCGTGAAACTATTATTTTTAGAAATTACTATTTTTAGACAACACTAAAAAAATTGTAATTTGAGGCCTTGAGAAGTGTATTTCGGGGGTAAAAATTTTCCGAACAAATTTTTGCACTCTTTCACCATATTATATGCATTACAAGATTTTTGAAACATTTTGAACGAATTCAATCGAAGTTACAGTGCAAATGTTATAAATCTTGGAAGTTGCCCCACTAGAATTTCCACCTAGGTTGTTGTCTAGATCATTCATCCCTCCTTTAGAAGTAATGGTCCCCATTACACCAAGGGGTCTCCTCAATTTTTGAAATTGTTTCTTTATTTGGTGCGTGGTGAGCATTTAACCTTGATGACTAAGATTTCCTTTCTGGATCACTTGATAAAGTTAAATAGGACGTCCTCTGATGGTATTTGTCCAAGTGTCCACAATTTGATTTTCATCAACTAAAGAAAATATTTTTGGGTTGAGTTCAATTATGTCTAACTATTCTTTTATGATTGAGGTGTTCAAAAGAGGTGGGTTATATGGTTTGAGGAGGTCCACATTAAAGATAAGATGTAAACAAAGGTAGGGTAGAAGATTCAACTCGAAAGCATTTTTGCCTACTTACTTGGTGATAGTGTAAGGACCATAACATAGAGGTTAAATTTTCCTATGTGGACTTGAAAGCCTTTCCTTATGAAGCTACAACTTGAATTTATCACCAACCTTGAAATGATGTGGAACCCTACGTTGATCATGGCGTTGTTTATAGTTTTCATTCATCTCTTGTTGCTGAGTTTACTAAATCTATTAAAAAAATATTGTTGCCTTTTCTAATTCAGTGGGTGACTGGAATAAACCATCATACTTGGCTATGATTTGGTCCATCTTCTTATTTTGTTTCAATGAATGTGTGTTCAAGGTGGTTGTAACAACTTCATTAGTAGTTTTTGTCCTGATCATCAAGATGAAGAGCTAATTTATTTTCTCCACCAACTTATTACATTGCTTGGAACCCATGAAGGGAAAAAAAGTTGGAGGGAATGACCTCAAGTATCTGATAGTGTTGAATCCCAATGGTAACAGTGACCCTTCGAGGTCGTGACTCATAGATGCCATGTCTATCCCACATGAATGGTTGTCCCAGGAGCCCATCACAAACATCCAATGGAACAACATCACATATGAATTAATCTTGAAAGGGTTTGATTGTATATAGGAGGCATTGTTGTTTGGATCAAAACTTTATGTATTTCTAGTGTGTGTGATAGAGATCATGTCACTTGAAACTAGGTTATCCTTATGCAAGTTACACCAATATAACGGGCTACAACTAATTTTCCACCAAGGTAATTTGTGTCATGAAATTCAAAATTTTCCCCTTCCTATGCGGTGAATAATATAGTCCAAATGCATTCCTTTTCTCAAGAATAGTTTTCTTGGTTGTTAGATGGTCCTTAGTAGCAAATTGTTTGGTTCTCTTTTGTATTTCCTTTATGTGTAATTAGGATACATACATACATATATATATATATATATATATATATATATATATATATATATATATATATATATATATATATATGATTACGTTTCTTGGATTTAACATTAAATACCCTAAAATTTGACTGAAAGTAATTATTACAAGTTTATTAAATATAAACAAGTGGTGTATCATTTAAAATATAAGAACACAAGAAAAGGGATATAAGTGCCCACAAGGGGATGACAACATCGACCGATATTGTCCCTTATTGGAAACTTATGTCAAGAAATATCCAAAGATGAATTAGACAACATTCAACTGAGTAACACATTGTGTGATGTCCAAATGTAAAGGGGTAATTTAATAAAAGTAGAGAACAAACGCATGGAAAGATAAAACAATGTAAACATTAAGCCAAATAAGTGTTGTCAATGTCTATTTTTCTTTCTTAGGAATCATGTATATAATAACATACTTTGGGACATAATGTAATGAAAATACATGCATAATTTTTGGTATACATTTGCCCCCACTTTATGCTGGTGAATGGAGATTTAGTAACATAAATTAGATAGGAAGAGTATACCTTGTGGAGAGCCGAAGGAAATTGTAGTCGATAACATGTTGAATGGAAATTGTAGGATTCCTATTGTAAATTATAAGGGGTGTAAGAACCATAGGGGTAACTTGTCTGTGTAGTGAAAATGATACCTACATTTGTAGCCTAATATTGCTTTTACCTAAGTGCTTTGTACTTGATATTTCTCCTCGTTCGAGTAGTGTTAGATTTTTTGAGGGTAAGGATGGACCTACAAAAGAATAAAAGTGTAGTCAATGTTCATAGTATATTAAATTAAACTTTAACTTAGAGAAATCAAAATTCTATGCATGGGAATGTGTAAAAATAAACAAGTAAATCAAGGATAGAGTACACTTGAATGTTGAAAGAGGAAGGATAAATAGTCCCTGTGTATTTTTTCCTTGAAGAAATTTGCTTTAGAGATGATTGGAGGAATATGGAGTGGTCAAGTCCTAAACAGATGTGAATACTCTTAGGATTTGTGTGTCATGTCTTTAGAAGAAGAGGTTTGGGAGAGCAATCAACTTGTCCCTCCATCCATGACACTTCCCCAAAAACCCAGGGATAAGTACCATGGAAGATGGTCACCAATCTAATTGTCACCAGCCGTGGCTGACACTTCATTCCAGACATATCATTTTCACTGCATATGCCATAAGTAACACTCCTTAGATACTGGTATGAAAAATCTGAATTGAGAAATCAAAGTAGCTAGTTTCTGTTGTATATATCTTCCCCCTTGGGTAGATATGGGAAAAACACCAGGTAAAGGGTAGACGACATAAGGTGTCGACATGAAGAAATTCGTGCCTTGGCGCAGGTAAAGGGCGCATGACATAAGGTGTCAACATGAAGAAATTCACGCCTTGGCGCAGGTACGAGGATGTCGACAAGCACATGGATGTGCCAAGGTGCATCTTCGGGAAGCCAAAATTTTGAGCGCTGATGGAAGAAAACCCTGGCGCAGATATTCAGATGGGCATAACTTTTCACAGGGAGCTCAGATTCTTAAAAATGCAAAATACAGTTTGCCACTTTTTTGGTTTGCTAGGGTTCTCGCCTACCACCATAATGAGATGAATTAAATGCAACCTAGAGGTGGCTGGGGTAGATTTTGAATTCTTCTCTCTTTTCTCTCTCATTCTTCCTATAAATTGGAACGAGGGGCTTATTTCTAAAGGTTGGACATTCTTGTTTTGCCCCTCCCTTCTTCTCTTTGGTAGGTGAGTTTGTGGAGTTCAAACCTCCCATTTAAAACTGTAATGCAACTTTTCCTCTTAGCATTTTGTAGTGTATTGTATCAATCTTTGGAGTAGATAATGCATGTATGTGGATGATTCTCAACCCTCTCTGTGTTTATTTGCATCCTCCTGATCTTTCACTACAATTTTGGTTATCTGTGCATGATCTTGCATTGCATTTTAATGGTTTGTGTTTATTGGCAAGACAGGTGTTCTTCATTCCTCGGTGCATCACCTTTGTTAGTTTAGGTTTATTTTTATGCATCTTATTACCCTGTCTCCTTGGCAAGTAAGATTAGGATTTTTTGAGTAAACCCTCTACATTTTTATGTGTGCATCTGAATAGAGGAATAGGAACCGGTCTTCATGTGTCAGAGCTTGAAGAAATTTCTGCCTTGGTCCCACACTTGGGAAAAGCTCGCATGTTATGCAAGTGTCGACACTGAAGAAATCTCAACCCATCAGGTTGTAGACACCCAAGGGTGCTTTGACATAAGGTGTCGACATCAACAGTTTTGGCATGCCTTGGCGCAGGTACAAGAGGTCATTACACAAGATTTGAACATGAAGAATTTTCAAGAAACTTGGTGCTAGGTAAATTGCAGGTCTTGACAATTTCAGAGTTTTCACCATCCAGAAATTTGAACCTTGGCGAAAGTCAATTTTCGCAGGACTTAACTTGCTCGAAATGAAGTCAAAATTTCATGCAGTTGATAGATCGGGGCATAATATTCAAAAGGATCCATCATTTTTGTGCTCATTCTCTAACACATCTGGCGACTCCGACAGGGATAGAAATTCATGCAGTGTACGCAAACAAAGTTGCCCAGGCACATGAGAAGAATGTCAAACCAGGTTTGATACTCGAGAAGAGGGGTTATTTGTCCACTTGGCGCAGGTATCACCAGGGCGCAGGACATGAGAGGAAGAGGACCACGAATAAATCACCATCTCCACCTAACCGGACTTTGTCTACACCTCCACCTGGTAGACCTTTTCTCGCATCAACCAGAGTTCTTAGGCCAATCATAATGTGTCGACATCTAGCCACCGAATTCCCTTTGCCTAATTTCACTGGCAGCATCCCACTGGTGCCTCAATGCATAGAATCCAGTTCCAATTGTAGCACTGAAGAAAATTCCATTTTTCACTGGAGAAAATCATACCACTCCTGGTGATCATGTTCAAAGACATCGCTAACATTTTGTGCAATGACATCAGATAAATGCAGACCCTGGATGTTGCTGTTCAAATTGTTGGCATAACTTCGTTCAAAGGGAGCTCGAATTCATTGTAATGGTTTAGGAGCCTTCAAAAAGCTTACGAGGTCCTCTATCCAACTACAACTGGATATCAGTTATGCATAGTTCTCCATGAGAAAAAATTCAGAGAAAAGGGAGAATACAGTTCGTCTCTACTAGAACAATTGCTACGACTATCAAGAGAGCTACCACCATGATGCAGCTAAACTAACTTCAACTTCAGATTTCAAAGGTCTTGGGTATATTTGGAATTCCAGTGGCTTTTCTCTCTCAGGCTTCCTATACAATTATAAGGTGGGGCTTCTTTCTATAGGTTAGAAATTCTTAAGGCTTTTCCCCTCCCTGATATTCTCTGTTATCAGGTGAGTTTGTGGACAGTTCAAACCTCCTGTATTTATAACTGTAGTGCATACTACTTGCCTCTTGGCATTGTGTAGTGTATTGGATAAATATTTGGAGTAGATATCTCCAAGTTTGTGGATGACTTCTCAACCATCCCTGAGATTATTTACATCCTCCAGGTCTTTCACTACAATTTTGGTTCTATGCTGCTTAAACTACCTGCCACAATCTATTCTAATGGTTTGCGTTTATTGGAAAGATAACTATTCTAATCTAAATTTCCAAGGTGCACCACCTTTGTTAGTTTAGAGAATGCATTTTTATGAATTTTCTTACACTAAAGTGGTGATACACCAAGAAAGAGGAGGGTGTGAGAGTATTCTCCAAATGCATGAAATACAGAAGTAAATCTGCACACTAGAAGGGGTAGGAACCGACAGTTCATCCGGAGATCTAGCAAAATACGATTCACAAAAATATCTCAAACATGCACAATGGGATAATGGATCTATGGAAGAGCAATAACACTGATAGTCGCAACCCATTCGAGTTAGAAGACATTAAAGGGTGCAAGAAGAATTGCAAGAAAACACAGCAGGGGAAGACCCGATATCCACTAACTGATATTTTATTGCTTCATGATATGCACAGTTCAATCTATTACAAGATAATTTAGACTTGGAATCTCCATGCAAGGAGTTACACTATCAAGGGCCTGCAGCACATTCCAGGATTCACTTTGAAATAAAATTTGACAGAGCTTTGCTATGCTGAAAAATCCCCCTTTACAATGAGCCCATTTCACTCCAATTTATAGAAAAATGAGAAGGGAAAATCTTCAAAATCCCGAAATCTTAGTCCTTCAACCACTTGTAAGAGGCATTCAAAATTGAGTGAAATGATTATATATTACTTGCAAAAGGCTTTCCCAGTTGCTGTCCCATGTGCTGCAGCAGAGACCTGAATGTTTCACCATGTACCTTTCGGGGACTAGTAACTGCACAACAATACCAGCTAACCAAATTTAAGACATTGTTATGAACCCGGTCCTTCAAAGTTTCCTAAATTATATTTTTAACCTTGTCAGGTCAAATAAGTGTAACTTGGCAGAATCTAGCATTGTTGTGGCATCATTATCGGAGTCATCTGGTGACTCCGAACGGGATACAATTCAGTGGTTTAGCAGCAATAGTTTCCCAGGCACATGAGAAGAATGCAAACCAGGTCTGATGGCCTTCTGAGTGCATGCAGTTATTTGGGGTCTGGCAGGTGTTTTCTTTTATTTGACCAGGCATGAGCAAGGAGACTGACTGGAGACCACAATATGTTCACTTTCTCCATTTAACAGGACTTTATCTACCCCTCCACCTAGTAGACCTTTCATCCAAGTCTACAAGGGTTCTCAGTGAAAATCAGAATGCTGCAGAGTCAAAACCCTTATGGTCGTTTGAAGTTTCACGGGTCAAATGTTGCCCACTTGCCTTCTCAATTCCTTCGAATCCAGCTTCGGCTTTTGCACGTCCCGTGAAGTACCTTTCATTCCTGGCTGTCCCTAGATGAAAAACATACTTGCTTCTGGCTGATCCAGCCGGTTCAAAGTCCTTTGCGTAACTTTTGTTTAATCCATGATGATAAATGAACTGGATCTCGCTGACGAAAGTTCTAGCATCTTTCGGCCAAAGGTTCGCGTCCTCCGCAATACTTTAGGTCCCTTGGAGCTGGTTCTATCCAAGCTTCCTGGGAATCATATCTCTGCACCGTTCTCCGAAATGAGACTGACTTGCTCCAAACCGGCCGATCCATGTCTATCGCGTACCTTTGTCCCAACTGCACAAAAATCAACACTTAGTCGATTTTTTCCACTTTTCGGCCGGTTCGCCTTTTCAACGTCCCGGATGTTCCTTTGTCTCTGGGATAGGATGCCTGGCGGCCTGTTCGGCCGACAGCTGCACCCAGATGATTTTCTCATGTCCCGACTGTTGTGAGGCTTAGGACTCTAGCCATTTTTCTATGATTAATTCAATCTATGGCAGGCACAAGCTTGTTTTCTACTTATAGCTTTTTCACATTTTTAAAGCTTGTTGGGTTTTCCTCTTGGACAAGCTGAGTTAGAAAGAAGCCGAGGGGACCCTAAAAACAGGCCCTTGTATGCAAACTTAGAATCAATATAATTGCACTGGGAGTAAAGCACCCACTTTGATGCATGTTATTCAAAATTACCATGAGGGGTGAAATTTTGGATAACAATTTCTATGTTAATTCAATCTATGGGAGTCACATGACCTTACCAAGAGGTCTTGATAGCATTTCCAAAATTAGGGCTGAAATGAGCTGTCTTACAATCAAGCTAGTAAGCTGGCTCCTAGGCCTCCCATGACCTTCTAGTATCCAAACTCAGAAAATCCAAGCTACTAGTCAACCATACCAGCCCACTTTGGCCATCCTATTCCCAATCCTGCAAATCAAATTTCAAATGAAGGCTTCTACTTCATCCTCTAGTGCATTTCAGCCCTATGACCTCTAGGAGGTTATGAAACAACTTACTAGAACCATTAGAAATACCAGAACCTTGGAAAACAACATAGCTCAAGATTATGATTGGTGTTTCCCATGCAATGAACCTCACAACCAATCTACGTGCTTCAATGTTGCTTTGAACCAAGCCTTGATGGTGACAACTACTGGCGTAGAGGGTGAAGTGATTCAAGAAACAAATCAGTAACAAGGGACATCTCAGCCAAACATAACTCCAAATGATACCTGCAGTTGCGAATTGGCAAGCTGAGGATTTTTGTGGCATGAATCAAATAATTTCTCAGAGTATAACAGCTAACACAAGATCAAAGAAGAGGAATATTGGTGAAGGGCATTCATTGGCTCCAAGTGATCTACAACCTTCCATCACTCTACAAGGTGTTGGTAAGCAAAACTATAGTTTCAAACACGCAAGGACAGCCCAAACAACCTTCTAAACCAACTCAAATACCAGTTTTTGTTGCCCATTGCACAAGAAAGGAATGTACAGCCTAAAGGAAAGAAAAGAGATCTTTCATCCCCATTTAGCATCATTTATCAAATGAAGAAGACAAATGTGAATATATCAATGTGGGAATCTTTATCCATCCCAGGCCAAAGAGATCTTCTACAAGCTGCCATGAAGAATTGGTCAACTTCGAACTAGCAGGTCCATATGCAAGAGAATGTCCTCACAAATGCTGCTCAGCCTGAAGGGAATCATGGAGGACAACAAGGTAAATTTTTGAAACCCCCTCCATTCTATGTTTCATTAATCATTGGGGATAAACTAGTACACAATTGCATGATTGATTATGGGGCAAGTAGTTCTGTCATGCCCAAGCAAATAGCTGATCAGCTGGGTCTCCAATATGAAGTCATATCAAAGGGGGTAGTGCAATTGGATGGGACAGCAGTAGCAATGGTGGGAGTGATTAAAGGTTTGAATCTTACCTTGCATGCATGCCCCAACGTTACCGTTTTGCAAGATGTGTCAGTGATAGATTTGCCACCACTCTTTGCCCTATGCTTATCAAGGGATTTCACAGCTAAAATTGGAGGCTACTTATCTGCTGACTGGTCACACATGTTGTTTAGAACAAGATATGGTACTAAGGTCACAATCAGATCCGAACCAATTGCAAACTTTCATATTGAGCCTCATACTCCAAGCCAAATCAATGCCAACTGTTCAGCATTTGATCAAGAAGATTATCCAAGCACAGATGAAGCTGACACCAAAGTTGGAAGCATCCCAGATTTGACTCTTGATGAATGGGCAAGCAAGGTACATGCTTTTGATCCCTACCAAGAAGTAGAAGAATCTAAGCTAGGAGTCTATTGCATACATGAAGAAAACAAGCCTATTCCTAGCATCACCAAACTAGACCATAAGGATGACAATGAGGTATGGCAGTTATTTTTCAATGGATCGAGGAGTAGGCAAGGTGCAGGAGGAGGAGCGATGCTCGTTTCACCTCAAGGCATCAAATATTATTCAGCTTTCCATTTCCATTTTTCCTGTTCAAACAACACAGCTGAATATGAGGCCTTGATTCATGGACTTCATTGGGCTTGCTACTTGAGAAAAAGGGCATAAATAACTTGCCAGGTGTACTCTAGGGATAGTGAGCTAATCATTCTAATCAAGTTTCCAGGGGACAACATGCTACAAAGAATGCACCTATTGAAGAACTACAAGAATAGGGTATGGGACCTCATTGAGGATTTCAAAGCTTTCAACATCGTGTCCATACCTAGGAAGAAAAATGAAGCTGCAGATAGGATCACAGTTCCCCACGTTGAAGCAATGTTTGCATGTGGTTGACAACATCATAAGGGAAAAAACACAACCACATATCCATGTGAACTTGTGAGGCCAATAGTTCTAGATAATAACACAAGCTGGCAGGTGTTTAAGAACGATCAAGCAGATCATCAATTATATTTTATTGCAAGAAGAGGCTATGCAAATTCTCATCTAGGAATCAGGACAGACTAGAGCAGTCCAATACAGGGATCAAGTAGTGCAGCTGTCAGACAAACAAGCTTCCCAGAGGGTTTAGTAACATTGGATTCTATATTCAACCCTAACGACTCCCAGTTCTGTAAGGAAAAGGCTAACATACAGGTCAAGAGAGAAGATTCCCAGAGCCAATTCTAGTTGGGGAAGGCAAAACACTTCAAATTGGTAAAGTGGCCACTGAGCAGGAGAAAGAATGATGACCAATGCCCCTTAATTGCACTCCCAATTTTGACAAATAAAACACTGTTGTGAACCCGGCCACGTTTTATATACAATATCTATCAATATGTCATAAAATCTGAGAGGATTTAATCTGATTTTTTTGTGTCAATATCGGAGCCATGATTCCAATTGGATACCAGATTTTGTGTGATTTCGTTGACGCATGTAAGCAGTTATGGCCAGTCTGAGTGCGGGCAGCTATTTTGGGTTTGGTAGGCGTTTTCTGTCATTTTACGAAAGAGCTAGCATTAAGCTAAATAGAGCTGAAGCATGTATATTCCTGGTGTGGAGGACATCGTGCTCATTCCAGAAAGTTGCCAATTTTGTGGAAATCAGAGCTCAGGAGTCAAGAAGTTATGGCGGTTTGAAGTTCATGGTTCAAACGTGTGGACTTTTCTTCTTTGACCTTAACAGGGCATCTCTCAGCTTTTCGCATCCCACCGTAATTTTGTCCTGGCTTTCCCAGATGAATTCTCCCGCATCGGCTGATTCGGGCTTCCTTGTCTCTTTTGTGGCTTTTTCACCTTTTCGTGACCCACACGTCCCTCGCGTACTTTTGTCCCAACTGTCCCGAACGAAAATCTCCGAACTGTCCGAAATGGACCATCTTGCAGCAAATCGGTTGATTCGCTCCCCGCGCGTATTTGTCCCAGCTATCCCAAATTACGTGAAACAAAAAAATTGACGATTTTTCTTACTTTCAGCTGTTTCAGCTTCTCGTGTCCCGCATGTACTTTTGTCCCAACTGTCCCGCGGACCGCCTGGGACAAAATTGTCTGACTTAGCCAATTTTCTTTGTATTTCATCCCCAAGAAGTAGAGAATCTTATGAGCTAGGAGTCTCTTGCATACATGAAGAAAACCATCCTCTTCCTAGCATTCACCAAATCAGGCATACGGATGACAAATGAGGTATGGCAGTTGTTTTCGATGGATCAAGGAGTAGGCAAGGTGCAGGAGGAGGGTTATGCTTGTTTCACCTCAAGGCATCAATAATTATTTAGCTTTCTGTTTCCAGTTTTCTATTCAAACAACACGGTGAATACGAAGCATTGATTCATGGACTTCATTGGGCAGGAAAAAAGGGCATAAAGAACTTGCAGGTGTTCGGGGATAGCGAGCTAATTGTCAACAAGTCAGGGACAACATGCATACAAAGAATGCCCTGCTGAAGAACTACAAGAACAGGGTATGGGACCTCATTGAGGACTTCGAAGCTTTTAACATCGTGTCCATACCCAGGAAGAAAAATGAAGCTACAGATAGGCTCACAGCAGTTGAAGCAACGTTTGATGTGGTTGACAACATCAGAAGGGAAAAAACACAACCAAATATCCATGTGCTTGTGAGGCCAGTAGTTCTAGATAATAACACAAGTTGGTAGGTGTTCGAGAATAATCAACAGATCGTCAATTTTTTACAAGAAGAGGTTGAATTCTCAGCTAGGAATCAGGACAAACTAAAGCAGCAGTACGGGGATCAAGTAGTGCAGCTACAGACAAACAAGCTTCCTAAGGGTTTAGTCACATTGGAGTCTATCTTCAACCCTAACGACCAGTTCCGTAAGGAAAAGGCTAACATACAGGTGAAGAGAGAAGATTCAGAGCCAATTCTGGTTGGGGAAGGCAAAACACTTCAAATTGGTAAAGTGGCCACTGAGCAGGAGAAATCAAATTTCATACAGCTTTGCCAAGAATTTCTAGATGTCTTTTCTTGGAGCTATGAAGACTTGAGAGGATTCAATCTGAAGTTCGCACAACATACCATAGAATTGGATCCAGATGCTAAGCCCATCAGGCAGAAGCAGAGACCAGTCAACCCGCACATTGAGCCTCTAATGAAGAAAGAGTTAAATAAGCTAATAGAGGTAAGCATTATATTTCCGATCAAGCACTCAAGCTAGGTCACACACTTGGTTCCGGTCAGGAAGAAGAGCAGAGAAATTAGGGTGTGTGTGGACTTCCGAGACCTTAACAGGGCATCTCTCAAAGACCATTACCCACTTCCTTCAATGGAACAAATATTGCAAGTGGTGTCTGGTTCGAAGAGATTCTCTCTCCTAGATGGCTACTCAGGGTATAATCAGATAATCGTGAAATAAGATGACTAGTTCAAGATAGTTTTCACCACCAAATGGGGCACCTATGCCTACAAGAAGATGTCATTTGGGCTATCAAATGCCGAAGCCACTTTCCAAAGGGCAATGGATATGGCATTCAGGGGGTTGATCAATAAAATAGTTGTGATATATCTTGATGACATCACTGTATTCTCCAAAAATGCAGTGGATCACCTCTTTCATTTGAGGCAAGCATTTCAGAGGTGTAGAAGATTTGGGGTATCATTGAATCCCAAAAAATGCATATTCTTGGCTCGCAAAGGAAAACTTCTAGGCCATATTGTTTCAAAGGAGGGGTTGATGATTGAACCAGAAAGAGTTGAAGCAATTCGAGTGTTGCCATTGCCAAGTCACAAGAAGGCTCTTCAAAGCTTCTTAGGAAGGATCAATTTTGTCCGTAGGTTTGTTCCAAACTTTGCAGCTCTCGTAAAGCCAATAACACTGATGTTAAAAAAGAGCATGGCATTTAAGTGGACATCTGAAGGCAAGGCAAGTTTTGAGGCAATAAAAGAGGCTATATCTCAAGCTCCGACTCTCGTCAATCCAGACTTCTCCAAGAACTTCATGCTATATTCCTTCAGTGGTGGAGACACAATTTCTGCAATCTTGGTACAACAAAACAAAGAAGGATTAGAACAATCGGTTTCTTTCTTCAGTTAAGGCTCGGAGGAATATGAAATGAGGTACTCTTTCATTGAAAAGCATGTCCTTGTAGTGATCAGGAGCTTAAAGATATTCAAACACCTAGTCTCAAACAATAAGATCTAATTGTTGGTCTCTCATGCGGGAGTCAAGGACTTCCTTCTAAACAAATATTTGAATGAGAAACGTGCAGGATGGATAACCCGTGTCATGGAATATGACATCAAGATCAGGGTCACAAAACTAGTACATGGAAAAGGACTATGTGAACAGCTAACTTTGAGTCGGCAAGTTGAAGCAGGTGATGAAAAAGAGACTTTCTTGGTGCTACAGGATGGACAAGAATAGGAAAATGATGATGTGCCCTCTCCTTGTTGGACTCAGAATATGATACACTTCGTACATGCAAGCTTATGCCCTCTAGAAATGAGCAAAGCAAAGAGGAGATACTTTAGATTACAAGCCATTCCATAGGTGCATGTTGATGGCGTTTTGTTCAAGAAAGACATCAATGGAGTTCTATTGAGGTGCATTGGGACAGGTCAAATTGAGAGGGTGTTAGAAGAATTTCATGATGGAGATTTCGGAGGACATTTCACCCCACGGGTAATAGCCCTCAAGATAATGAAGGCGGGGTATTATTGGCCCACAGTATTCAGTGACTTCTATACATGGATAAGAAAGTGCAAGAAATGTGCACTCTTCACAAGCAAAGAAAGACTAGCAGCACTTCCATTGCACCCAATTTTGGTCGAACAACCATTTATGCAATGGGGATTGGACTTCATCAGGGTCATCAATCCAAACTCAAGCCAAGGCCACAAGTGGATTCTCACAACAATGGATTATTTCACCAAAGGGACTGAAGCAGTAGTGCTCAAAGAAGCAAATGAGTCTAACATGCTAGACTTTTATGAAGGAATAGTGACCAGGTTCGGTGTGCCAGCCACTATCATATCAGACAATGCATTGGCATTCATAGGTTCCAAGATTACAGAATGGGCTATCAAGAATGGAATCTATTTGAGGACCTCTTCAAACTATTACCCGCAGGGTAATGGACAAGCATAGTCCACGAACAAGAATTTTCTAAGAATCATTAGAAGGACTCTAGATGAAAACCAAAGGACACGGCATACCAAGCTAAAATCAGCATTATGGGCTGACAGGATAACACCAAAGAGGTCTACAGGTAGTTCTCCTTACAAGTTGGTCTATAGGAGAGAGGCAGTATTGCCTATTTCATTAGAATTCCCAGCATTGGAGCTCATGAAGTAGTTGGAGTTGTCTGAGTTTGAACCAATGGAGGCAAGATATGCAGAGTTGATAGAATTGGAAGAAATAAGAGAACATGCAGTTCAGACGATTGAGAAAGATCAGGCCTTAGTAAAAATATGGTTTGATAAGAAGGCAAGAGCAAAGACCTTCCAAGAGGGGAACCTAGTTCTAAAATGGGATGCATATTGGGAAAAACCAGGAAGGCATTCCAAGTTTGATGCCATTTGGAGTGGCCCCTACATGGTCACGGGATGTAAAAGTAGTAATGCCTTCCAATTGTCTACACTGGATGGAGAAGAACTCCCGATTCCGGTTAACGGAATCTAACTTAAACATTTCTACTAAAAGGAAAAGGTTTACCCTTGTAAATATTAGCCTAGTTTTTAATTCCTCTAAGTGCGGATGCACATCATCTTGTTGTAGTTAGGTTTTAATTTCCCTAAGTGCTTCGGCACAGGTTTTTTTTCTCTCAGGTTGAATTTCTATAGTTCATCATGCTCTCGAAGAATGAGTTGCAGTATCAGGCTCGGGATCAGATATCAGGTTGGTTCCAGGTTATTGCTTATGACTCCATGCCCAATGGATTGCTAAAAGGCCACTGATCTTCTACCTAGCAGGTAGGTGATCCCATTGAGTCACCAAATTGTTGTATATATCTTCCCCCTCAGGTAGATATGGGAAAAACACCAAGTAAAGGGTGCACGACATAAGGTGTCGACATGAAGAAATTTGTGCCTTGGCACAGGTAAAGGCCGCACGACATAAGGTGTCAACATGAATAAATTCGCGCCTTTGCGCAGGTAAAGGGCGCACGGCATAAGGTATCGACATGAAGAAATTTGTGCCTTGGCGCAGGTAAAGGGCGCACGACATAAGGTGTTGACATGAAGAAATTCATGCCTTGGCGCAGGTAAAGGGCGCACCACATAAGGTTTCGACATGAAGAAATTCACACCTTGGCACAGGTAAAGGGTGCACGACATAAGGTGTCAACATGAAGAAATTTGTGCCTTGGCGCAGGTAAAGGGCGCACGACATAAGGTGTCGACATGAAGAAATTTGTGCCTTGGCATAGGTAAAGGGCACACGACATAAGGTGTCGACATGAAGAAATTCGCACCTTAGCACAGGTAAAGGACACATGACATAAGGTGTCGACATGAAGAAATTCACGCCTTGGCGCAGGTAAAGGGTGCACGACATAAGGTGTCGACATGAAGAAATCCGTGCCTTGACACAGATAAAGGCGCACGACATAAGGTGTCGACATGAAGAGTATGTCGACATAAGGTGTCGACATGAAGAAATTCACGCCTTGGCGCAGGTAAAGGGCACACGACATAAGGTGTCGACATGAAGAAATTCGCGCCTTGGCGTAGGTAAAGGGCGCACGACATAATGGATGTCAACAAGAAGATAGATTCGCGCCTCAAGGCGCAGGTAAAGGACGTGCATGACATAATGGATGTCAACATGAAGATAGATTCATGCCAAGGCACAGGTAAAGGGCGCATGACATAATGGATTTTAACATGAAGATAGATTTGTGCCTAAGACGCAAGTAAAGGGTGCATGACATAATGGATGTCGACATGAAGATAGATGCACGCCAAGGCGATAGGTAAAGGGTGCATGACATAAGAGTGTCGACATGGTAGAAAGTTACACCTTGGTGCACATAAATGGTGCATGACATAGAGTGTCGACATAGTAAAATTTGCACCTTGGTGCATGTAAGAGGATTTCGACACAGATATGGATGCGCCTATGGCGCACCTTCAGGAGGTGCAACATTTTGAGCGCTGACAAGAAGCAGACCCTGGCGCAGATATTCAGATGGCCATAACTTTTGACTGCGAGCTCGGATTAATGCAAGGTTGGACATTTTCAGAAATCCTACAAGGTCCTCTGTCCAATTACGAATAGATATATTCAATTGGGTGGGAAAAATTTCTTAAAAAATGCAAAATATAGTTCGCCACTTTTTGGGTCTACTAGGGTTCTTACCTACCATCATAATGAGATGAATTAAATGCAACCTAGAGGTGGTTGGGGTAGATTTGGAATTCCTCTCTCTTCCCTCTCTCATTCTTCCTATAAATTGTAAGGAGGGGATTCTTTCTAAAGGTTGGACATTCTTTTTTTTCCCCTCTCTTCTTCTCTTTGGCAGGTGAATTTGTGGAAGATCAAACCTCCCATTTAAAAATGTAATGAAAATTTGTCTCTTGGCATTCTGTAGTGTATTATATCAATATTTGGAGCAAATAATACAGGTCTGTGGATGATTATCAACCCTCTCTGTGTTCATTTGCATCCTCTTGATCTTTCATTACAAATTTGGTTATATGTGCATGATCTTGCATTGCATTTTAATGGTTTGTGTTTATTGGAAAGACAGGTGTTTCTTCATTCCTCGGTGCATCACCTTTGTAGTTTAGGTTTTATTTTATGCATCTTCTTACCCTGTCTCCTTGGCAAGTTAGTTTAGGTTTTGAGTAAACCCTCTGCATTTTTACGTGTGCATCTGAACAGAGGAATAGGAACCGGCCTTCATCTGGAGAGCTTTTCCGATTTCGCAAGGTCCCACACTTGGGAAAAGCTCCATGTTATGCAATCGCACTGAGGGTCTCAACCCATCGAGTTGCAGACATTCAGGGGTGCTGCAATTCACCATCAACACTTTCTTTGCTCCATGTTGTTCCAATTTGTTCGATCCAAGGAATATAGAAAAAGGAGATAGAATACATTCTGGTTGCTAGAGGATATTTCCTGAACTATGAAAACTGATCTGTGAATTGCTAGAAGCTGTACTAAGCTGAGAAAGTAAGTGTGTTTTCTCCCAGGTCATAATTCACGTAAGAAAGTTCAAGAGCTCACCTACGCACTAATGTTTGTACTATGGGAGACTAGCATCCCTAAGTTGAATCTGAGGACCATAAGTCAGAATCTAGAACCATTTTCTGTAGTATTTAGTTCTACCTAATTCATCTACTTTACCATTTATGTCTCTGAGTTTCTGAATTGTTGAGAGGGTGAAATAATCACCCAATGGTTTCCCTCCCTCATTTGGGGTGTACATGAGATGACATCAATGTGAGGATGGATCCAAATGAGAGGACCTTGACATCCTGGGATGTGCACATATAAATAAGGATTCCTGTAGGCACATGAATAGGGTATGTGGCTTGTTAACAACCATAACACATGTAAATCAATGGAAATAAAGTTAGCGAAGAAGTGTTAGTGCAATAAAGAAATCATGTCATAATGTAATAGGTAAAAGTCAAAAACACAATACCATATCAAGATGAAAATATAGTAAATAGATGTAAAACATGGGATACATAGCTCATAGATGTCACAATATATTCAAGGTCGAATTGGTAAAGAATCATAAAAGAAATAATAAAACATAGGGCATAAGCCCACAAACAAAGGAAAACAAGTCACAATGGAATGAATAATGGCAAGACACAAACAAATAGTATAAGTATCAGATAACCATGGTTGGAAGTAAGTTCCTGGAAGAAAAATGTTACACATGAAGCACCCATTATTAGCTTGTTAGAATAATGAATAATATGTCACAATGTATATATTTGAATGAAAGAGAAATAAAATTATTAGATATTGTAATGATATCACCTGAATGTGGAAATAGGTAAGGAAGATAGATGCCCCTAGGAGCCTCGGTGGGATTGGTAGAGAACAATTTCTAACATCACACATCATGTGATAACATATATATAGTCATACATTCACCTCAAAGTACCATGTGAACAGTGTACATGTGCACATGTAAAAGGACAAAAAATACTATGAATCAAGCTAACATGATAAGAAAGGTGCAACATGAAAGAGTATACACAAAGAAAAGATACATTGAACTAAGATATAAGATAATGATTTCATAATTTTGTCAATATCTGTTATTGCTTTTATATTTTATTAGAATATTACAATCCTATGACAAAGGAAAGGGAAGACAAGGTTTCCCCCTAATGAGGATGTGTGTCAAAGCGAGGTTCATGTATGTAAGTGTGGCCTCAATATTAATGTTTGAACCTATAACAAAAGTGTGTCCTCAGGTAACAAGGGTAACAAAAGATATATTATAAAATAATAACAACATAGTGAGGGGAGAAACATATAAAGTCCATATAATTCAAACTGCATAAGTAGTAAGTGTAATGACATAAAAAATAAGTGTAATGTACAATAGGAGACAATTAGAGTAGGCATCTCTATTAGGATTAACTAGTATAATTTGAACATTGGTAAGCAATATGAATAATTTGGGAAGATAGGAAGCATTAAAGTTGTATGTATGTAACCCCCTATGACATATAAAATAAAACCATATACATCAATGTGAAAAGAGGGGAATTGATTTCCCCCATGGATGTAACAAGATATAATGTAACCATAGGATATGATATGAGTCATGCATAAAAGTTGGGAATGTGAATAAGTTAATAACATCATTATGAATCAATTATTAAATCACCACAATGTGTTATTATTTGTGATATAGAAGTTTCATAGTAAGTGATATAATATTGGATTATGCAATAAACATATGATCATTTATAATTGCATTGAAGAGTTATTACTAAGAAACACATTTGAAAGCCATGGTCATAGTGACATTTTTTGAAGGGGGATGTGAATATCTACCCATATCTTAGGTATTACAGATGCAACATCCATCATATGGGAAAGAATTTCTAGATATAGGTAAGGGTGCAACAATTTGTATTAGGGATCAAACACCATTATTTGGATGAGAGTGATGACATAGTACGATGAGTATCATCAGTGTGCCAATAGAAAGTTCACCATATAAATTAGTATCACTGTAGTCAATCACAAGGAGGAGAATTATCATGTAATGTAAGTAGTGTCTTCATTATCATGAATGGGAGGGATATCACCAAAGATTAACAGCACGAGTTGTGAAATCTATTGTTGTATTCTCCATAGAAGAAGATGTTGTAAGGGCATTGTATGTTGTAACATGTGGTAGAATGGGATTGCATACATAGTATATAACCATATAGGATGACCTTAAAAGAATATCATTATTGATATTATTAGGAATAACACGTGACATATAACATTAAGCGTGCAAGGTCCTATAGTAATGGGTAGAGTGATTTCTATCCCAACAATCACTTAGATGTATTATTAAATCCAAAAATATATAGAGTAGAGGGAGTTAACTTAGCATCGAAAAATTCAGTATTTGACAGAGAAAAGAGATGTTACATATATTAAGACCAGATCCATTATCAAGTAAAGCATGCTTACCAAACACATTATGAATGTGAAAATAAATATACAATTGGGGGGACACTTGTCAAAAATTGTTTGGGAAGGGATATTTATTGTAACATGTAATAACAAGAACATATATAGTATAAAGCAATATGCAAATAATACAAGCATATATAAAAATGCAAACACTATAAAGATAGTATGGAAAAATAGGGTTTAATCAATAAGTGGGTTCACCAAATGATTTAGCTAACAACATTAAATATTAATCAGAGAACTCGAGATTAAATCATATATATCAAAAACATACAATATATCAACAAATGCAATGAATGAACAAAGTGTAACCAACAAGAGGGTAGGAGTGAATTAACCAATGTATCTAGCTGGTTGGAATAGATCTAGGTTAGAAATAATGGTGGAACAAGATTAATATAAACTTGTATATGCTTCATCTGGAAAAAAAATGTTTTGAGAAGTTGTACTTTAGGAGTAATTTTTCCCAGAAGGGGACAATATCACCTAGTTCCTAATGTCCAAATTTGGTGGTCAGTGACCTAGAAAGGAGTGCAGGTTTGGTTCTTTCAACATGTCTAAAAAGGTCACCTTCAATTTTACTTTGTGTTGCATCCAATTCGATGTAGGGTTATTCCTGTTGTACTTATTCCTACAAAATAAACCCAATATACATACATAAATACTAAATCACACACTATAATAAATAAATTATACATATGATTAATTGAGACTAACCTCCATGGTCACCCCCAATGTGATTTTTAATCGAGCGCTACACTACATTTCAGACTCTATTTAGTTCTGGTGCATATGTGATAAAAATCATGTCCCTTCAAACTGTGTTTCCCTTGTGTAAGTTACACCAAGATTGTGTAAGTTAAAATGTGTGTCATGAAATTCAAAATTTACCCCTTCTTATGCATTGAGTAATGCAGTCCCTTGCTCTAGAACAATTACCTTAGTTTTTAGATAGGTATTAGTAGAAACTTTCCTAGTTCCCTCTTGTTTTTCCTTTATGTATAAGTATGCTATGTATATATATGATTCATGTTCTTGAATATAAACATTAACAACCCCTAAAGACAACCTAGAGTAATCAATAAACAAGTGGCGTGCCATTTAAAATAGAGGAACATAAGTGAAGGCATAGAAGTTCCCACAGGGGGATGACAACGTTAACCGCTATTGTCCCTTACTGGGTGCTTATTTCTAGAAAGCTCCAAAGATGAATCAGGAAATGTTCAACTGAGTAACACATTGTGTGATGTCTAAAAGTAAAGGGATAATTCCATAAAATTAGAGTACAAAAGCATGGAACAATTAAAAAATGTCTATATAAATAAAAACATGTGTTGTCAATGTCTAGTTTTCTTTCTTAGGAATCATGCATATAATAATATACTTTGGGACATAATGTAATAGAACTATGTGAAGATTTTTGTTTATATAACTACTCTACCAAACCTTCCATTCATAACTATACAACCACTTCCATTTTGCACTCTACGTGCACCGCATTCCTCACTGATTTCTATTGCACAAAGTGTTTGCATAATTCTACACAATATCTCTCCTACTTCGTTGTTCTTCCTCTTCCTATGCCACGCAATCTCCAACCTTGAACTCACCCACACTTTTATGTAGATTTTCCCTAAACCTTGGATGTTCCTACATCAAACACCTGAGGTAATTAAACTTGAGGTCAAGCTCAAGTAGAATGAGTGAGTGGTAGAACCACCTTTTGAATATTAATGATGATAGTCATGATTCCTTTATCCTTTGAGTTTTATCTTAGCCTCAAAACATATTTTGGCATCTCATCTAATACTTCATCACTTCCCTAGACTCTTATGTGTTATCCTATATACTTTGGTGAGATTAAACCCACCATAGTATGACATCCTCCTCCAAATGGATCCTTATCCTTGATCCTTTGTGAGTCTATGCTCAATGTAAACCTTATCCTATGTGAGCCTTTTCCCACCACTAACCTTCCTCCTCTTAAGTCTTTTATGTTGATATTTTTATTTGACGAGTTTGTGTTCACTTTGAATTCTCTCCTTTGAAAGTCAGCACTCACTTATGTCCATTCAAACCCAGCTAAATCCTTCATGGATTTTCATCTCTAGTTTTTCCTTTTCTGAACTCCTCTCATTCATCCACTTATTCTTCTCTTCACTTTCTCCATTAACACCCTTCTTCTCTTGATGATATTCCTATGTGCACTCCATATTTACACACTCTTTCCTACGCTTGCCTCTTGTTTCCTTTCTATTATGATATCTTCTCTTTGTACATTCTTCTTTTGTGTACATGTTGGTTGTGTTATTTCATGCACACTTTCTCTTCTATGTGCCAATTTTTTCGTTTTATTCTCTCACACTCTTCTCCTTTTCACATTTTTCTCTTTGTACATGCGTGGGATTGGACCCACCATAGACCATCCACACAGTGTTATTTTCTCCCTTTTCCCTTCTCTTCCTTGGGCTTGTCTTCATTGTGCACATTCTTCTTCTTGCATCATCCTTTGTGTATTTTTTCCACATAGTATTCACCTTTACACTTAATATATTATTATGAAATTCTCCTTATTTTGATCTCTGTTGGACCATAATCCATTCACATGTGCACTATTAGGATGCTATCTGTTTCCTAAAAAAGTTCTCTCCTCTGCTTCCTCATGAATACTATACCATCTTCACCTTTTCTATAGTGCGCCCTCATTTTCATGCACTCTTCATGGTACCTTCTATTTTGGTTATGCCCGTGCTTCTTAACTACATAATATACCTTGGTGGTTATAAGAAACATCTAATATCCCTCTTATTAAGATGACTTATCCTTGGAACCTTCTATATTTTTCTATTTTTCCTTTACACATTTTTTATTGTGAAAAACTTCTTGAACCTTCTCACACTACTCCTTTCCTTCCTTTATTTCTTGAAGGGAAACCTATGCATCCCATCATAGTGTCTCCTCATAGTTGTTTTTATCTTCTATGTTTACGTATTATTCCTCCCATGCATCTCTTAGACTACGCACTCCTTACAATCTCGTTCTTGGACCAGTCTTCCTTGGTTGCCTTCGAGGCCACTTCTTCTTCATGCAATTCCTTATCTCGGTTGCTTTATTTTTCTCTATCATGATCCTCTGCATTCTATGATTTCTTGAGATCTCTATGGATATTTCCCTTTTATGATGCACTCTTTTTTCATGTGCATTGTCATAGTGTCCTCTACGGACTTCTCTGATTCTTTTTTCTTTGAGGAAAATTATTTTTCCCTCTTCTTCGCTTCTTTCACAACATTGTTCCCTTTATTAATCATGATTGTATTTGTGCACTCCTTAATTCATTTTCTTATAGTTTCTCCTCTCGTGTGCCCTTCTACACTCTTCAAAATTTCCATTGGGGACTCCTCTCTTGCGCACTCAACTGTGCACCCATTTTCCCTTCCTTTAGGACATTTTCTTCCATGCAATCCATTGTATTGTATGGTCATTTTTATTGGACTCTACACACTTCATGTAATTCCTTCTCTATGGCCTCCAGTTGTGACACCAAGTCACCCTCTATGTGCTTCTATTCTCTTGTGACCATCTTCTTCTTATCTCCTTGTTCTTCATACATAATATCCTCATGAACTATAATCAAGATGAAATACACTCACTTGGATTTATCTTCTTATGTTATCTTCTTAGTACACTCCTGGGTGACTCCATATTCTCCCTTCACCCTTTACTCAACTCATGAGTTGACCTTCTCTACATTATTATGTGCACCTCTTCGTTGGTCTACCGGGTTGGCTTGGCCTTCTTCTCCTCTATGCACTATCATGTGGATTTAGTGCTCCACACCTTCTTCTCTCGATCGAGATAGACAAAATATCTTCCCATCCTTTTACAACTTCAAAAATATTTCTCTCCCATCATAGAGAATCTTTAGTGTATTGCCACGACCTCACCAATAGGACATGTCATACATTTATCAGTAGGATTTCACACAACACTCGATTGGTGAATCTCCCAATCTTCATATTCACTTTGCATTGTTCAATCATAATGCCCTCTTAAATTTGCACCAACTAGGTCACTCTGTAAGGTTTAGTATGCCTCCTACATTCTTATCCCAAATTTTGTACCATCTCCTCCACAATGAGATTATCGGTGCTCCCATTGTTGACCACCACTAGGTAACACTTGCCCTTAGTCTTGTACCTTGTGCAAAATATTTTTTTTCTATCTCCTTGCAGCTCCACCTCTTTTTTTTCTACCACCAGGAATTCTCTAGGGGGCTCCTCACATCTCCACACCCAACCTTTCTCTTTCTATGTGTTCTCCATACACTATTTTATTCTGCATTTGTTATCTCCTTGCCATTCTATTGGACATACAAATGGGTGATACCATCACTCTTTACACACATAACAACATCCATCAAATACGACATGTCAATGTCATCTCACAAAGAGAATTCTTCTTCATACATCTTTATCTTACGCACTACTCATGCAATCCATGCATAATCCATCTTGTTGCACCGTCAACTCTCCACCAAGTTTGATCTTTTATCATGCATCTACTATGCATTCCACATGTGTTTCACATTCTCATATTATTTACTCTTCACCGAGTCTTCCATGGATTTTTAACACATTATTATTACACATGATATCTTCTTACTTGTTGTTTTCACAAGCTCTAAGACCTCTTCCACAGTCTTCCTCATCCATTCTGGTCCTTATATCCTTGAGTTCCATCATATCCCCTTTAGTTTTTTCATAACTACTGCATCTAACACTTCCCTTCTCTTTAACAACATCTTACCTTCATACAAAAAATCTCTATCTCCTCTAGCCGATTCACTTTGGGATCTATTTTTACATCTTGTACCCACCATTCTTGCAGTGGAAAACATAACTTTTATTGTTAGATTCCTCTCGTTTGATGCTCTACAAGATATTTATAGATTTCTTCTCATGGGAAAATAACCAACTATGATAACACTTGATGACAATGCAAGGGCCGAAATGATCCCAGGCCATTTACAAATTTCACATAGAGGAATGAAACATGGAGGTTTCTTCTATTCTTTCAATGTCCTTAACAAAATCTACATAAAACCATTCTTTATGGAGCTTATAATTTTCTCTCATGTAGATTTTACAAACTCTTGATGTTTTCATATAGACCCAACCTTAAATAGAATCATTTTCATATAAGATCTAATGTCCTATAATTCCTTAGCTGCTCTTAGTTGGATTTTTTGTTCACTCCACGCTAACCCCAAAATGGTGAACTCATCCTCCTTTTATAGCCACACTTTTTTGTTCCATTCTCCTCCTTTAGGTGGGCTGGTCCCTTTTAGATGCTTCCAAATCTTCCTGCTCAAACTTAAAGTTGAACTTGAGCTCATTAATGCTATGATATACCTCATCATCATCTAGACATTCATGTTGTTACACATTGATCTAGTTGTTGGGATCCTTTGGTTGTTAGGTCCTTATCACCATCCTTGATTAGATAGTTTTTGAAACCTTTTATCTTTTCTGCCAACCACCAATTTTTTCATGCACTCCTTATTTATTCTCCTTTTCCATGTTATCTCATAGTTATTTTGTGCACTGTATGCTTTGAGATACATCTCCACATTATTTTGTGCACTTCCCTTGGGATTCTAGGCCTTATCTAAAACATCTACTCCCCCTTCTTCACAATCTAGATATTATGTAATCCTTCGTTCCTACTCTTGTGCATTTTGTACAATCACTTCTACTATGTATAAATCTTCCAATAATATTCGTGTGTCTCCAATCAACTAGGTCGAATAAAACTCTATTGCACTCCCAAAATTCCTACGTGCATCGCTACACATTATTCTACTATGACTACTCTACTCCACCAAACCTTTTGTGCACAATTACATGCCCACTTTCACAACACACTCCACATGCAATGCATTCTTTGTTGATTTCTATTACACCATACACTTTCATGCCTATAGTTTCTATCAAAGCCACAAATAAGGTTTACATTCATGTGAAATTACACCCATTCCTTTCAATGATAAGATCTACATCTGGCACAATCTCATGTCAACATGAGGATAGTTAAAGGGATTCATAACTCCGTTTATCCATGCAAAACTATGTATATTCGTGCATAACTCCCACATTGTGCAATACCTTTGTGCAACACTTCATGTCACAAAACATTATCTTGCAACATTTTTATTTGTTTTCCTCAAATAATTACAACAAAGTACACAGCATTGTTAAAACTGGAAGTGATTTGGACTAGTTTTTGCAATACCACCTATACCTATAACTTTCACCACTCATCATTTCTCAACTCCTAATGATTTTCAATATTATGTAGAAGTTTCATAGTTCTCGGTCATTGAACAAACCTCTATTTCCTATTAATTATTTTTCTAGTTTTGGGTCATTGGACAAACCTCTATTTCCTCGAAGTTATCAAAAACATATTAAGGAAAATGTATTGAAATTTATACATGTTTGCTCTATAATTTAGAAAAACTATGTGAATCTTGTAGTACCATGTTCATCGATTATAATTATTTTGTTCATCATATGTTCCATGTTCTGCTTGTGAAGGGAACCAAGTTCAGTTTCGTCATCATCACTATCTATCTCTGCCTGCATAATCATATTCTGAATTGCACTTCTTCTTAAAACAAATACATTGCAATAATAACCAACCAAATATTCCTTACTTTTATTACTCAGACATATTGGTAGATAGTTCGAAAAATTATTTCCCTGTGAGAAGGGATTCAACCTAACCAATGCTTCAAATTTGGTCTCTTTCTCTGATATCCATGGCACTAAGGCATCTTCTCCCATGTCATCAAATCTCCAAGAAAAAATGCAGACCCTAACTCTGACTTCAATATTTTTCTCTATTCTTGTATGTGTAACTTACATAGTTTACAAAACCAAGGATAGAACAAAGGCAAGTGTTGGGTGCACATTTTCCAATCAACGACAAAAAAATAAAAAAAATTGTTTAATATCATTAAAAACTAGCAATCACACGTGAAATGTGTAGTGAAAAATCCAAAGGGGATGTGTTGAAGAAGGAAAAATTCATAGAGAGAAACATTAGATGAGGAAGAGGGGTGATAAAATAGGGGTTCAAGGGAGGAGAAGTCCAGGAGTGGGGAATATGCTTGAGGAGCCAATGAAGAACTATTAATTCTTATGAGCGGGCATATAAGGAACATGTGTCATAAGTGGAAATTATTTGAAGAATTATGGGGTTGTGTGTGAAAATTTTGGAGGTAATGTACTTTGCATAAATGTCATAAACAATACTTTATAGGGAAAACTACATATGTTTGTATCCTAAGCCTAAACAATAAGAGCTATGAAATAATTTATGAGAGCTCAATCCGAAGGGAGAAAATGACACATACTAATTGTGGACCTTTAAATAACAAAGGATATTTCCATTCCCGATGTCATTTTGGCTAGATGTGCAATTTTATTCACCCTCCTTTACCGTGGGTCTTACCACCCGTGACTTATTTTTCCTTCACAATATTGGATTCAAGACTATATTTGCGATAGATGCTCAGAGAAGATGGTTATGAGAAGAAATGGTGGGGGAAAATAATACCAAAGGTGCATGGAAAAAAAATATGGTTGTAAGAAAATGACCAAAGAAGCTAGAGCCATCCAACATATGTGTTTTGTCTTAATTTTCTCACATCTATTTATTTTGGAAAAACAACTATCAACCAAATAAGTTGTTCACATTACAAATTTCATAACATATATTATGCAGTATTGTTTGTGAGTAATTTCTTACTGGATGAATTTTTTCTATGTATATATAAGTGATGGTGTCTACTTATACAATCTATTTTTTTTGATACATGGTAAGATTTGTGAATTGTGGGTTTGTTTCTATTGTTATGCTCCAAGCGGAAGGTTGCAGAACAAAATATTGGCACATGGGGTATTTATACCCGTAATGATAACGATTACATCTATAAAATCCAACTTCCAACAAGCATATAATATGGTTTTTATGCCCTATTCTAAACTCCCATTCTGGTATAATTCATTGCAATATTTTGGGGATGGGAGTTGATGCTTGAACGTGTGTTAAGAATATTAGGTAGTGCTCATATTTTTGTTAGTAATAAGTAACAATATTAGGTGGGTTATTATTATATTGCAAAATTATGTTTGTATGTGAGTTAGATTGTACGTGAGGATAGAAATAGGTAAGAAATATTATAGGGGAGAGAATAAAGGTTGTTGAACAACCCATCTATATTTAGAGTTAGAGGTTTTTGGAGTTGTTATAGGAGTTAGAAATACTATCATATATATAATGGATAATTTATATGGTATGTTGAATTGAATGATTATTGAGTGAATGTACTTTCTCCATATATGGGATAACACCCACAACTTGCAAAACATGGTATTGGCATTATTTTTGAAAATTAATAATGGTTTGGCTCATGAGATATCCACATAGTGCCAAATATGAAACAAGTTCCACGTGCTAGAAATAAAATATGGAAAAGATAAAAAGCTAAATTTGAAAAATGTAGCATGCCTGCAACAATACTTCACTTTGAAGGAGAATGAGACATAATTTCTTGATAAATGGGAAGACAATAGAAGTGTTAGTGCCAGCAAAAATGCGCAAGAACATTGACCTTTCTGCAACAAAATGTTAACCAATAAAATGCCATGTAGGATATGGGTTTGTAGACATAAATTTTATGAATCGCTACATGGACGACTATCCTTCCCAAATCCTGACCACTCATTATATAACGTGTGCTACCAGCAAAAACCTCCACTCCATGCTAGCGATTTTGCGTAAACAAATGTATGAGATTGATTTCTTCAACGTACATGTGCGAAAATAAACAACATTAGTTATCCCTGTCCTTGGATGTCTGACACCTATCATCTGATTCCCAATTCTTTCCCATAGTGAAAACGCCTTTGACATAATTAAATAATACTTCAAAAAATAAAGAAAAATAATAATTAAACAAGTCATTTTAATAAAAAGGGGTGCAGGGTTGAATTTGAGTTCTAAATTGAGAGACAAATGGCAAGTGGGGGAGGAATAGTGGCATGTGGAAGGGGCAGATATGACGATGTGCATGGAGAATGTAATTTCTTTGAAGAGTGATCCAAGGCAGGGATTGAATGTCACATTCAGAAGAAAAACAAAGTCTTCAAAATTTAAATTGGTGAGAAGTGAGAAACAACATTTAATCTCATGAAAATTGATAGTGAAGTTCGTATGTTTGAATTGATAACGAAGTTCGTATTATTGAATTGACAATGAACGTTAAAATGAAGAACGAATTTGCACAATCTGAAGGAAGACACATTTTGTGTAAATAACACTAATACCAATCAAACACTGGAAAAATTGATAAATCGGAACAATACAATCTATAGATGGTCAACCAAGCTAGAAGTCAGGCATCTTTATAATTTCGCAAGTTAAGTAAATTCAAAAACTAAATGTCTCATATTTAGGACTGTGTATGGTTTCTTAAGTTGCATGTTGTTTGCACTGTAGAGAGTAGAGAAAACTAAAAAAATAAGCCCGCAATACAAATTATTTAAACCTGATGTTATAATGAAATTTTTCGTTATTTGTTTCCCGTGATAAAATAATAATAAGAACAGTTACCCGTGATCATGAATTTACTTGTCCGGTATATTTGGTTGAATTCAAAACAAGAGCAGCAGAAGAAAGGCCAATGCAGACAGAGTAGACTGGACCGTAGAATTTGGACCACTGGTAAAATGTTATCCTTGTGCAGCACAAGGTCCCTCATTATCATCCATGCTCCCACACCTACATTCACATCATTTTTTCACTATGAAAATCAACCAAACAAAAACAAAACAGAAACCAGGCTACAATTTACAAGTCAGCAAAATTTAACCGGGTGGATATTTCTTCCCCTTTGATGTTCTGGATTTAATGGTAATGACTGTGACTATGACTAGTACATCCGTCACCACAATTAGAAGATAAAATGGTGCACTACTCGACACTGCAAATAATTACTGCGACTGCATCTTACCTATGGTTGTATAAAAAATGCATCACTTAAAATCTTCCCTGCTACAAACATGTGAAGCATGCATCACCCATTCGATGTACCTTTACAAGAGGGCTGGAACTGATCGCAGGAGTCGTCTATCCTGGCGACAAGATCGCATGACCCCCATAATAATGACCATAAGATGCCACACCGAATGGCATACATGCATAGCTCTCTGTGGGACCCGCATCGTCCTCCATGGCTTCCAGTCAGTTCAACCTAGTCACCATTCTACCAAGCAGTCACACAACTCCATTCCCGAGGCAAATCCCAAGGTAGATACAAGCAGAGAAATGGGACGAGGAAAGGACGTGAGAAGGTGGTGAAATTTAATGCAAAGTTTTGGAAAACTTGCGTCATACCTGATTAAACAAGCAACAAAACTTTTAGTGCCAAAACCGGGAACTCTACAACTATATTCGCAGAAGGTCAACCAAAGAACGAGAATTGGAAAGAAGGTCTATTGCACAGAATTAGGGAGAAGCATTAGATCTTTAAAAAAACATTCGCGTGCTATGCGATTTTCAAATTTTAAAGTTGTTCACAGATATTAAAAAAAAATTGTTCTATAGATTTGTGAAGTTTTTTAGAGGAAAACATGTACTTATAGTATCAATAGAAATACTTATATATGGTATTGTAGATTTCCATAGACACACTACCTGAGGCTATGTGATTTTTTGATTTTAAAATTGTTCACAGATAGACATTTTTTTTTTCTATTTTGTAGAGCAATCCTCTACGAAGTATATATAACTATGTTACAAATTTTTCTTAGAAAGCCATGGCTGCCATGAATGAAAAACAGAAAAGGGTATCTTTAAAAAATGGGCTAGGTAATAAGAAGATAAAACAACCTGCTACTGATGCTAAACTCCCTGGCAGCACTGAGCATTAAAAGGCTACCCTTTTCACTATTCATTGTAAAATGTAGCTAGAAACGACCCTGTAACAATCCACTAGTCATTTTCACTATATATTAAAAAAGTGAAACATATATGGATTCTGTGAAAAGACCAAATCCTTTGGGACCAAATGCAACCTCAATTTTCACATACACGCAAACGTGAGACCTTGTGTATACCACATGTTTCAAATACCAACATCCTATAATGCTCTTTGCGACATTTATCGCATACGCTCAAATGTGACACCTTGTGTATACCACAAATTTTGACTAGTAGTTTCCTATTACGTTGCTTGCGTCATTTTTCACATACGCGCAAACATGACACCCTGTATATACCATAGATTTCGAATAACAATATCCTATAACGTTGTTTGTGACATTTGTCGCATATGCGCAAATGTTAGACCCTGTGTGTACCACAAATTTTGAATACCAGTATATTATAACATTGTTTGCATTGTTTTTCGCATACGCACAAATGTGACACCCTATGTATACCACAAATTTCAAATACCAGTATCCTACAACGTTGTATGTGATGTTTTTCGCATATGCGCAAATGTGACACTATGTGTATACCATAGATTTGGAATACCAATTTCCTATTACGCTGCTTGCGTCGTTTGTCACATGTGTGCAAACGTGAGACCTTGTGTAGATCATAGGTTTCAAATACCAGTATCCTATAATGATGTTTGCGATGTTTGTCACATACACCCAAACGTGACTCCTTGTGTATACTACAAATTTCTAATACCAGAATTCTATAATGATGTTTGTGATATTTGTTGCATGCACGCAAACATGACACCCTTTGTATACCACTAATTTTGAATACCATAATTCTATAATGTTGTTTGCGACACTTATCGCATACATGCAAACGTTAAACCCTGTGTATAACACAGGTATTGAATATTGGTATCCTATAACGATGTTTGCAACGTTTGTCATATACATGCAAATGTGACACCCTGTGTAAACCACAAATTTCAAATATCAATATCCTATAATGTTGTTTGCGACATTTGTTACATATGCACAAACATGACACCCTATGTATGCCATAGGTATCGAATACCAGTATCCTATAAAGATGTTTGTGATGTTTGTCGCATATGTGCAAACATGACACTCTATGTATACAATAGATTTCGAATACCAATATCCTATAACGTTGTTTGTGACATTTGTCACATACGCACAAACGTGACACCCTGTGTATACCACATATTTTGAATACCAGAATCTTATAACAAGGTTTGCGATGTTTTTCACATATTCGCAAACATGACATCCTATGTATACCACAGATTTCGAATACCAGAATCCTATAATTTTGTTTGCGACATTTGTCACATATGTACAAACATGACACCCTGTGTGTACCACATGTTTAATATCAGTATCATCTAACGTTGTTTGCAACGTTTGTCACATACGCGCAAATGTGACACCATGTGTATACCACATATTTGGACTACCAATTTCCTATAACGTTATTTACGTCGTTTGTCACATATGCACAAATGTGACACCCTGTGTATACCAAAAAAATAAAATATCGGTATCCTATGATGTTGTTTGCAATGTTTGTCGCATACACGCAAACATGACTCCCTGTGTATACCACATATTTAGACTACCAATTTCCTATAATATTGTTTGCGGCGTTTTTCACATACACGCAGATGTGACACCTTATGTATACCATAGATTTCAAATACCAATACCCTATGACATTGTTTGCGACATTTGTCGCATACATGCAAACGTGACACCTTTTGTATACCACACATTTTTAAAAACATTATCCTATAACATTGTTTGCGACATTTGTCACATACTGGTAAACGTGACACCATGTGTATACCACATATTTCGAATACCAGTTTCTTATAACGATGTTTACGTCGTTTGTCACATACGCGCAAACGTAAGACCTATGTATACCACAGGTTTCGAATACAAGTATCCTATAACATTGTTTCCATCGTTTGTCGCATACACACAAACATGACACCAATTATATACCACAAATTTCAAATATCAATATCCTATGATGTTGTTTGCGACGTTTGTTACATACGCACAAACATGACACCCTGTGTATACCATAGATTTCAACTACCAGTTTCCTATAACGTTTTTTGCATCGTTTTTTGCATACACGCAAATGTGAGACCTTGTGTATGTCATAGAATTTAATTTCTTGTCAAATACGCACAAAAAAATGACATTCTCAGTATTCCACAATTTTTCACTCATAGTATCCTATGCAATGAAAACATTAATTTAGCAGTTTATAAGATACTTTATTCATGGTTTTAATTTTTTTGTAAATATTGTCATTTTAGCTACACATTGAGTTGTATTATTCTTGCTCCAAATTACTAAGAATTAGTGTGCAGCTTCCTACGCTTATCAAAGATTAAAAAAATAGTCTAAAACTACTAACCCTTTGTTTTGTAGGATGATCGGTCCAAGACATTTGGGTTTATAAATCAAATTACTAAGATTTGTTTTGTAGGGCCTCCACTTGAAGACCCAATCACACAACCTTTATTGTTTAATCTTATTATATTGCATCATCTTTCTTGTGTGTTTTGTATCATTGTTTGTTTATGCTGAAGGTTAAAATGTGTATGCTCTCCTCTAGCGTCTTAGGACGATCTTGAGGATCAAAAGCATATAGTCTTTCCATTTTTTATTTTTTAGGGGCAACGTGACATGGAAGTGAAATCCACACACTTTTCATAGTTCTAGGAGTCTTGTGACAGTGGAATTCACCTCCACACACGTAGACACACCTCGTGTTCTGGCGGGGTATATAAATTCTTGGAGAGTTGTCATTATTGGCTAAGCGCTAGCTTGTTTTAAGAGCGATGTGAAGTGAGGGGCCTCCATGTCCTAATACCTATGCCTCAGAAAACATCCTTGCAACATGGACTTGGGCTCCACGTACCACAAGGTATATCTGATACTCCCCTAGTGAGCTCATATGTCCTATTCTAGGCAACCTTTTGGCCGCATATCAAGCTATTGTGTAAGGAGATTGCACTCCCCAAGATCACTCGCTAGCTTACTCCACATTGGTACATAAGTGGTGAGCCAAGACTGACACCCCTCAAAGTGTGGTATTGAAAGTAGGCAATAGCTTAATTGCAATTCCACTTGACTAGTTAGGGTGTGTATTGCATGTTAGTTGCTTTCTCGTGAACACCCTTAACCATCATATCACCTTAAATTTTTAATCAATCAAACATCATCATAATCAACCATCCTTAATAAAAAATTCCCAACCCAAATCCCATCACCATCCTTAATTAACCAACCTAATGCAAACATGACAGCTTGTGTATACCACATATTAACAATGTTTGCCTTCTTACTTCCTTCTAGCCCTTTAAATTTTCATTTTTCAGCATAAAAAACACATTTCTCTGAATCTAGTCTCACTGGTAAACTCTTTGATGACCAATTAAACCTAACAATCATCCTACAAAGTTTCATCAAGTAACTCTACACCATTTGCTTTTATACTCCCTTTACCGTTTTTACCAATTTCTCCCAATTACCCTTGGTTATGGTCAAATCACTGTGTATAGAGAAAACAATCCAATTTTATGCAAATGCAAATAAGTTTCACATACCCATTACCCTTGTTATGCTTTGTACATATTTTCTAGTGATATCTCTTGCTACATCCCTCCAAACACCTTTTTCCTCATTTCCTAAGGCTTCTTTAGGCTTTACAAGTCATTTTTAAGTCTTCATCATCGATACTCTATTCTAACCTTAAGTACGCCTTACATTCACTAATTCAAGCTTTTTGACACTCCTCATAAGGCCCTTTCACCTCAAATCTCCTTTCTTAGTATTTTACGAACTTGTTGCTTCTTAGGTTACGTATAACTTTTTAGGATTTCAAGGGCTAAACAAGAATTTGTTCATTTTCACTATCTTCAACCTCTATTACACCCTAAATCCCTTATATATAACATGTTCAAGACTTTATCAAGTCCTTATACTTTTTATTTCTCCAACTTGTCAATTTTTCCCAATATTGACCTTCTAGGTTCTTGTTCATTCTTGCACAAGTAGTTCTTTAACACTGAGTTCCTCCTCTTTAGGATTTTTCTCACCACCTTGGTTATTTTTTCATCTCATTGGAATTCTCCTAATCCTTTCACTTTTCTCATTCTCTTAGTCATCACCTCATGATCATTTAACAAAAGAAACTAGCTTAATCTTCATACCACTACCCAGACTGTAATAGGACAATCACTCTGATTTTCCATTCTTTTCCTTGCTCTGAGATGTCCTTAGCAATTCTTAATATCCTTTCTTGGTTCCAGTGATTCACTCTTTACTTTTTATGATTTTCCCCCTGAAAAATAGTTGGTCTTATCTCTCATTTACACTGTTTTCTTAAGATTATCTTAGTCTCACATCTTACACATTATACATGCATGTACAATATCAACACTTAGTCACTTTCAATTGAAACTTAGGTATTTATTTAATCTAACCCCAACTATCATGGTTTCACAGAGTCTAAGTAGAAGATAGGTTATCACCTTCACTAAACTGCTTCTGAGATTATTATCTATTTACACTCAGCTTATTTCTATGAGATTCAACTTTTAAGTCTAAGTATACCACATAATATGTGTTTAGATCATTTTTATGACTTGTTTCATATTACGGTGCCTTATGTTTACAAAAAATAAAATTTCATTTATTGATATGTTAAATACTATGCTTGCTGATTATATGAATTTGTTTAGGATGCCACAAATGACAAGGTGCAAACAATTACTTTCCCTAGATGTTCACGACATGGGAAATGGGAAACCACATTTTTCTCAAGATGATCTTAAATGGACACCGATTAGGGAAGATAACGGTCCCAAGGATCTTTGTGTAGCAATCCCTTTAGCACAACTTGATGCCTTTATTAAAGGGGAAGGCCTTCTCGATAGCTCCGAAACAAAATTAATATGCACGTAGAAAAGGATATATACTCTTACGAAGGAAGGTAAACCACCACAAGCTACCATTATGTATTACAAGTTTGTTTATATTAACTTTACATTTGGTCATCCTTAGGAATAGTGCTCACATATGTTAGTGCCACATTTTTGACATGTCGTACCTAATATCAGTATGTATTTCCTTTTTTTTCAGCTACTGGTGTGCTTATGGCCCTAACAACAATAAGAGCAAACTACCTACTAGTGAAAGAATTAGGAGGTTTCAGAAAAATGTGGATGCCAGTTCCATTTCAATGTGAGGGTTATGTTTGGTGCACCAGATGTGGCACATATTATATACAATGATATGTATCATGTTGATAAGAACATTGAGTTTTCCCATGGTATAAAGGACACAAGCTTGGATCCACGAAGTTTTTTTCCTCTTAATTTATTAGTTGAATGTAAACAATGCATTGAATATATGGGTAAGTGCATGAAATTGGGGGCCCAAAAAGCAGACAAGGATGTGAGAAAAGGAAAAACGAGCTCACATTTTAGTTTGTTTGGCTCGGGAATCACCAGAGCATAACGCATACGTGTTACATAATGCGTACACGTTATTAAGAGGGGTGTGTAGAAGTCTTAAAGATTTGAAAATAGCATTGTTGTCACTACACTCCAAAGAAAATAGTCCAAACTCTTAAGCAAATGGTCTAAGGTGTCACATTCAATTAGAGTTGGATGAAAATATTATAAATGGCCAAAATGTAACTGAATGCTCTCATTCTATTTGAATAGATTCCTAATGTGTGAAGATTTTCAAGAATTATTGGAGGAAGAATATGAGTTTTTGAATGATTGTTTGTAATCTTGGACTGTGTGGTAGATTTTTGTAATATTGTAGCCTTTTTCTTTGCATCTACAAATGGATCGTGACTGAGAGAAATTTTGGGTTATATATTTGTATGTGATGAAAAGTTGCATTGAGGGATTGAAAGGGTGAATGCACTTGAGGAAGGACAGTAAGGGTTTCTTCCAAGAATTTTGTGTAAATTCATTTTCATAGTTCTTACATGTTCTCAATGTTCATTGTGATGCTTAAATGGAATCCACTATCTCTTCTTGTTTTTATACATATAAGAATGATTGTAGCCATCTATGAATGCTTGAGTTTTGGGAGTGCACTCTTTTTCAAGGTAGACTATGAATGCATGGGACTATGAAACTTTGAGATAGTGTATAGTGTCTCTGTAAGGTTATGATGATCAAGGTTATGGAAGTGTTTATTGTGGTATAAACTTTGTGCAATGGATTAAATCAAAACTTTATGAATGGAAATGGATACTGAATGAATTATAGGTTTATGCAGATACACACTTATTATTACACACATATACTTCACTTAACACAAATAAATAGATATCACACACACTCTAGTGAATTCACACAACTAAATAAAGAAGGATTAGGATCTTCCCTACAAATCCTTTTGAGGGGGCCCTTCCTTGTGTAGAGATGAGTTCTAATCCTTCTCCTGGATCTTACAAGATCCTTTTAGAGAAGTATGCCAATGCAATAACAATCAAATTCTATATATCTTCCTTATTGCCTCCTACCTATATATATGCAAGGCAGGTTATGGTTTTACATCAAACTCTATTCTAGGAAAGATACAACAATGAAAAAACTACTCGAACAGATTATAGTTGTTCAGTTCCAAACATATCATATGAAAATAATTTAAATTAGCGGGAACACAATCTTAGTCAAGTGATGGAATAACCTATGCAACCTCCTAACAATGAGCTGCAATGCACCTGGTTGATTAGCTAGAACAACTCAATATTTTGTTTGTTTCTTTGGACTTCATAGGCGTAAATTTCCTTTGGCTACGGGATCCCTTCTTACCACTGATCCTCCCATGGGTCTGGTTTTTCTGTTAGCCTGGAAATAGATTTTTTTCTCTTTTACTTCTTTGTAGCTTCACACCCTATCTTTGTTCTCATTTTCCACTTTACAAATGTTTTTAAAATATTTTGGAGGAAATATTTAATTCTCTCCCATCATTCATTTATCATCAATATGGCATGATGGAATGTCATTATTTCTTCATGCTTCAGCAATCTCATCTGTCTACAACAATTTTCCAGCAGCATGGGTGTGTTCCCCCCCCCCCAACGTGATATTCGCTCATCTTGAATGAGGTGGATGCATGACACGTGCCATTTTTGGGTAGTGATTAAGTGAGTAAGGGACAAATTATCATGACATCACTTTAGAATAACCAATGCTTATATGCATATCCAACTAGATACACATTTATTAGGAAATAAAAATGCCTATTAATTTTAATGGATATGTCCATACCTTTTTTATTTTTACTTTAGTTGGAGTCACGTGATGTCCACTTGTAGTATTTGGATGATCTTTCTGATTAGAGTGCTTTATAAAATAGAGTATCAGTGGTGAAGTCCATTCAAAAGTTGGTCATGAAATTCCTCTCAAGAACATCCTCTGCACAAAGCATGATATTCTGCATGATTATGTTTGTAATGCTCACCAAGTGGAGAGAGTGTTCCAAATTATTGTTGATTTCTTTGCACCATTCTTCTTTATATGGTGGTTTCCGGTTACTCCGGGTCTTATTGGTTCTGCATCCTGGATGTATATGTTGATGACTGCTTGGGATATCATCTTGACTATTGTCTTGGTATCATCATTTTGCTTCTCAGGGTTACCTTTGTTATGTGAAATTCCCTCTTTCAGCTTCTTTAGAAAAGCAGTGTTTTTAGAGACTTGCATTCCTCTGGTGTTGTCCATATAGTGTATGTAGAACCTAAAGGAGGTGCCCGTAGTTCTTTGAAAATGGTTCATATAGCTTCTAGAAGCTCTTCTTGTAGCAATTGAATTTAACCATAGTATCCTTAAAGTTTTCTGTAGCAAATGAGGAGTTTCCCAAAGCAGCGATACAGGTGGTTTTGGGGACCAATGAATTGCCTTTAGCAACTGAAATAATGCTTGTGAAATCAAAAAAGTTACCTGTAGCATCTGTGTTGAGCCTATTGCTATATATCGTGACAGTTTATTTGTCTACAATAGTACTGAGGGTGCTTGTAGCAACTAAAAAATTCACTCGTAACACTTTAAGGGTGCCCGTAGCAACTAAAGAAGTTTCCCGTATCAACTGAAGAAGTTGCCCATAGAAACTGAAGAAGTTTCCTGTAGCATTTCAGAAAGTAGGCTGGAAACAGTTTCTGTGGCAGGAGTTATGCTAAGGGGTCTTGCTTTCTGATCCTTCTCTTTGCTTTTTTTTATAGTTTTTTTTCCCTTAAATGCCCAATGGACTTGTTTTCCATTCTGGAACTTTATTCTAGTTCTAGGTAGCCAATTTGTTGGTTTTCTACCTAGAATCTGCCAACGACATGCCAAGAAGGGTTTTCATTGTTGGATTTTTTTTATATATTACTCTACCTGTTGTCTATAGAAGAGTATTTATTATGGACCTTTTCATACCTCCTGAAAATTTGATTTGATAAGGTCCATTTGCAGAATACAGTCCTCCTCTTCTCATGGGAGTTGGAGGTTATCCTCCTCCAATTTTTCAATGACCACCTTACCTTTATGGTTTGATGTGGAAGCATGCTGATCCAATATGTCATTGAGTTCATGGTGTAGATATTTCAGCACTTGACGGGAAAATTCATCTTGTGAGAGTGGCTTCTTGCATAGTTTTAGTCTATGCCCATTCATTGACCAATAACCTGAATATTACTAGGTTAATATTACACAACTATACTACACCATTATCATAGGCATGTTCAATCTCATAAGGCCCTAACCATCTAGTTTATAGTTTTCCTTTATGGTCCTTATAGTTTATGTTATTACCATTTACATGTTTTTTTGTTCAGATATAATTTTTTTTGTTAATAAAAATTTATTCACTCCTAATTAATTGTCTACTTTCTTTGGAGTATAATCTACTTGCTACGGAGTATAGTCTACTTGCTTAGAAGTGTTGTAAAATTACTTTAGAGTATAGTCTACTTGCTTCGGAGTGTTGGAAACTTTCTTCAAAGTATATTCAACTTGCTTCAGAGTATAAACTATTTGGTTCAGAGTGTTGGATACTTGCTTTGGAGTATAGTCTACTTGCTTCATAGTGTTGGATACTTTCTTCGGAGTATAATATTGAAGGTGAAATAAGGTAAAAAAAGTTGGGAAGGACGTTTGTTAACATCACTTTAGGTCTTAAATACTAAAAAATCAATGATAATACACTTGTGGATTATGTGCATTCGTATGTAAAAGAGTACCTCAACTTTGAGGACAATGAACCTCTCTTCATCCATCTCAAGGATATAGTCCATATAATCATAGTACTAGCTATAGACAACCAAAATCCATTGTGCTAAATATAATTGTTTCACTCGGAAATGCTTCGTTCCTTTTAGAAACAGATAAGGTTAGGGTTAGGAGGAATACCTGTAGAATGTCGAGATGATGTGCGCGTAACGTAGAGAAAGATCAGGCTGACTGCGAAGAACTCCTTTTTGTCTTGGAAGGACTACCTGCAAATAAGAACACAAGACCACAAGATTTTGATTAGATAATAAATGAGGAAACTGCCTTGGGCCCAGGAAATGTAAAACTTCCTTTCGAAGGTGGTCAGTTTCCCTGCTAATATGAGTTAACACAAAATATTGTAAAATATCAATCAAATTGCTTGGCTGAACTGGGTAGGGGAAAGGCTGTTTTTCCTGGTTTTGATCAAAGGAACCGATGCCGGTTACCTATAACCGATGGCGGTTACTGATAACCGATACCGGTGGGTTCTAGGATCTTCTGGGCTGGTTGTGGAGTTTGTAATGGCTGATTTTTGGATGGTATTGGGAAATGGGATGGTTAGAAGCTAAGGAATGATAGTTAGAGGCAATGGTACGTTGGATAATGGATTCAGGAACGGATTTGGGAGGACTGTAATTCCAAAAGCATAAGAAATGTTATAATGGAGGACATGCAAGATGTAACTTACTGGTTTTTGACGAAGATGCCAGTTGATCTCCTTGGCTGCCAACTCTTCTGGTTTCTTCACTCGTCTCTGCTTGGTCAAGTGAAGTTCTGGACTCTGCTAATCGCTTTGGACTCTCCTTTGATTCAAAAATCCTTCGACTGATCTCCAAAATGAAATTCCGATCCGTTGTTTTGGTTTGGGAAGCCCATTTACAGGGAACCGATGGTGGTTACGTAACCGACGGCGGTCGAGTAGGAACCGGCATCGGTTAGGAAAAAGTAGGCTATTTTTAGTAAAATAGCCCACCTTCCCTGCTTTTCTCCCGAGAGATCAGTTGCGGGCTTGGTCAAGTGGCTAGAAGGTCGGCTTTGGGTGCGAGTAAGGAGGCATTAGTTATGGATGTGAGTCTAGACTAAGTCATGGGTCTTAATTAGCTTAGTTTAGGGTTAGGGCTAGGTCATGATGAGGTGGCAAAGTGAGGTGGCGGGTAAGGTGATGTGGATTTATCAATTACAAGGTAATTAATAAATAATTGTGTGAAGTTTAGGTAATGAGGTTAGGTTGCGAAATGGGATGCGGGTCACAAGGGGTCGTGAGACACGAATTTGGTGTCTACATTAGCCCCTTATTGTCGTGTAGCTTGTTCTGTAAAGCTGCGCGGACAATAATATGAAGTGGTTACTCCTGTTAAGGGTATAGGTAATCCCCCTCAAATCTATCACAGATTGAGTGAACGAGAAATCAGGGATAGGGTTGATAAAGGGTATAGTGGGGTAGAGAGGATGGTAAGATGATGGTGTAGGTCCAAGGAAGCAGACGCATGTTGAAATGCAATAGTACGACTAGGGTACATGATTTGACGAGCAAACCAGCAATGTATAGGCAAAGGTCGATAGTTTATCCAAACAAGGGTGATATAATCCTGGTATCCAAGGCATAGGAAGTAGCTCCAGGGTATATAACAGGTAAGGTACAGGAACGTTTAGGCATGTTCGGCAGTACCAAATGGTTGGTTTGGTTGAGATAAACGTCACGGTCTAGGTCTAGGCAAAGGTGGTCGACAGATCAAGTCAAGGACCCTAATCATGCTAAAACACGAACAAGTGAGCTCGATTGAACACAAGGTACAGGATGGATGGATAAAATAAAACGTTGATTGTGGGTAAATAGGTATGGAAGTGATGCGGCCTTGGGTCGGGCCAAGTTGGTTGGGTGGTGGGCCATGGGTCGAGGCCCAAATAAGTAGGTTGAGGCCTTGGGTCGGGCCAATTAGGTAGGGCGAGGCCTTGGGTCGGGCCAAGGTTGAGGCCTTAGGTAGGTTGGTAGGGCGAGGCCTTGGGTCGGGCCAAATAGGTAGGGCGAGGCCTTGGGTCGGGCCAATAGGTAGGTTGAGGCCTTGGGTTGGGCCAAATAGGTAGGGCGAGGCCTTGGGTCAGGCCAAATAGGTAGGTTGAGGCCTTGGGTCGGGCCAATTGGTAGGTTGGGTCGGGGCCAAATAGGTAGGCGGGCCAAGTGGTAGGTTGAGGCCTTGGGTCGGGCCAAATAGGTAGGTTGAGGCCTTAGGTCGGGCCAATTGGATAGGTAGGTTGAGGCCTTAGGTCGGGCCAAATAGGTGGTAGGCCTTGAAATAGGTGGGGCGAGGCCTTGGGTCGGGCCAAATAGGTAGGTTGAGGCCTTGGGTCGGGCCAATTGGTAGGTTGGGTCGGGCCAATTAGCTTGGGTCGGGCCAAGTAGGTAGGTTGAGGCCTTGGGTCGGGCCAAATAGGTAGGTTGAGGCCTTGGGTCGGGCCAATTGGTAGGGCGAGGCCTTGGGTTGGGCCGGACAGAGGCGATATTGGTGAAAAAGAGGCAAGGAGTAAGGAACGGCAAAGAATGGGGTAAAAGGGGTATCAGACCGACGTCGATTCATCATGACCGATATCGGTTAAGGGACCGATACCGGTTTCCTAGGGCAGAAAGGAAACCGACATCGGTTTAGGTCGAAAAACCTATAAAAAGAAACATACGGCCTGTCATTGTCACTTTTGTTTTTTGTAATCCAAAATTGACTTGTCTGACGTGGAGAGTTGATTTGGAGGGGTATTGAGTGAGGTGGAGCTATTTGATTGGCGGAGAGAGTTGATAGTGGGCCCGAATAGTTGAGGAGGCAGCAGGTGATTGGCCGGGGACCCAGCAGATCAGGATTGGAGCCATGGCACAGGCAGGAGGAGCCGGAGGAGCTGGACCAGCTGGACCGCCACCACCCATCCCACCACGACGGCGTGTCGTCGTACCGGTAGGTTCTAAACTCTTTAATTTGGTGATTTGGTTGAGTTATGTGGTTTTTGGGATTTGGGTAGGAATTGGTATTTTGTAGGAAATAATGGGTAAATGGAGGTAATTTGAGAAAGGGAGAGGGTAGATAGGTTAGATAGGCTAAGGCGGCTAGGTGTGTAAAATTTTAGGGTTTTTGGGTGGGTGGATGGGTAGAAATAGGTAAAAAATGAGTTTTGGGGGCCGTGCGCGGGTTCGGCTCGGGTAGTGGACAGTGACCGATGTCGGTCACTAGGCGACCGGCATCGGTCGAAAAAAATAGAGTAAGGTTAGAATGGGGGACCGGCATCGGTCTCGTATCGGCCGGTATCGGTGGGGGAGGGATGGGTTGGGGGTGGTATTGAGGGTGTATGGCTTTGGGGTGTTGGGTTGGGTTGGGAGTGGGGAATGGGATTGGGTTAGGGGTTTAGGGTTTAGGGTTTAGGTTTTGAAGGTGGGTTGGGGGTCTTGGGGGGGTGGGTTGTGTTGGGTTGGGTTGAGTGGGAGTAGGGGATTGGGTTAGGGGTTTAGGGTTTAGGGTTTAGGTTTTAAAGTGGGTTGGGGGGCTTGGTGGGGTGGGTTGTGTTGGGTTGGGTTGAGTTGGGGTAGGGGATTGGGTTAGGGGTTTAGGGTTTAGGGTTTAGGTTTTAAGGTGGGTTGGGGGGGGCTTGGTGGGGTGAGTTGTGTTGGGTTGGGTTGGGAGTAGGGGATTGGGTTAGGGGTTTAGGGTTTAGGGTTTATGTTTTGAAGGTGGGTTGGGGGGGGGCTTGGTGGGGTGAGTTGTGTTGGGTTGGGTTGGGGGGAGGGGATTGGGTTAGGGGTTTAGGGTTTAGGGTTTAGGTTTTAAGGTGGGTTGGGGGGGCTTGGTGGGGTGAGTTGTGTTGGGTTGGAGAAAGGTGAGGTGTGGGGTTAGATTTTGGGTGTTACAAAAGGGGGTTTAGATGGTAAAGTAGGTGTTATAATAAAGAGTGGGTCTAAGAATGTGGGTTGGTTTTGCAGGCACGTCAGCAGTTGACGATGCGTGATAGGATGCCTCCACTATTGAGTCGGATGAGGCCACACATATCTGCGGCGCATTGGGCCATCATGCGCGAGGTGGGGCTCGGCGGGGTCCAGAGGTACAGAGCGATCGACAGAGATCACAGCCTGATGGTCGCCCTCATCGAGAGATGGGATCCGGCGGCCAATGTGTTCCATCTGCCGACCGGGGAGATGACGGTCACATTAGAGGATGTGTATCGCATCCTGCGGCTACCGATCGAGGGAGAGGCCATTTTTTAGGTAGATTCAGAGACTGCCATGGATAGCATACTGCAGGTTTTTGGGGATGCAGCCGCGCTTCTGACATATCATAGCGCGAGCATTGGATATGGTGACATGTACCGCGCACACAGACATGAGACACGGCTTGCCGTGTTGATGATGATAGGGATCACCTGCTTCGCCCTCCCGGATTCAGAGGGAGGCCGCTTCCCACGGGCATTGATGGGGGTGCTACTGGAGATGGTGGAGGAGCACACCTGTTTCGCATGGGCACCAGTGTATCTGGTGCAATTATACAGGGAGTTATGGGGCTATCGCCGGAGGAGGCGATTTGGTATTTGTTCTACATTTTTGTTGCACTGTTGGGCATACGAGCACATCGTATGCATCAGGCCGGTAGGGCTACCCCAGCAGCCAGGGCCACAGGTCGTGTACCGATATGGATTTCAGAGGTGGTTGGGGATCGTGGGCCAGCCACGAGCAGTTGTTGCAGGTCGAGATGTGGCCTACTATAGACATATGCTAGAGGGCCTTACAGCAGTAGACATTATATGGAGACCCTACAGAGGTCACCAGCCTGGCAGAGGAGCCCGCGTACAGCTGCGCCTGATCCAGTATACATTCTGGATAGCAGGACGTAGGCCGGGAGAGTACGAGCGGATACCCTTAGAGAGGGTACGCAGGCAGATGGGGCTGCCACAGGACGAGCCACCTCCCTTCCCTCAGTACAGGAGGGATGATGTAGAGGCCCCACTGCCAGCACCACAGCCTTGGGATCCAGACTGGGTAGCGGAGAGACCAGCAGGTGAGGGTGTGGATGATGCCGGGTGCACGGCAGCATACAGGGTCTGGTGGGCTGGGCAGAGAGCAGCGAGGATAGTACCCCCGCCTGCGCAGCCAGACTTGGCTGCAGTTACTGCAGAGAGAGATCAGCTCCGGGGGCAGGTGCAGTTATTACAGGGACAGTTGGCTGCTGCACAGGCACAGATAGGGGTCCTACAGGGGCAGCTAGCCCAGGCTCAGGTACAGGCACAGGCAGCACCACCACCAGCAGCACAGCCACAGGTGCAGGTACAGGTACAGGCAGCCGTACCAGCAGCAGCACAGCCACAGCCCCAGATACCACCACGGCCACAGGTGCAGGTACAGGCACAGGCAGCACCTCCACCAGCACCACAGCCACAGGTGTAGGTACAGGCTCAGGGGATATTGGTGTTAGGTGCCAGGGGACCAGCCCCAGTTCCTTCAGTGGCGAGAGATCGTTATATGGAGGTTAGAGCAGAGGCCCGTTATTATCAGGATATTCTTGATAGTAGCGGAGTCGAGTATCAGGCGTATGCAGCGCATAGGGCGGAGACCTCGCACAGCCAGAGATCTCAGGGAGGGGCAGCTACAGCTGGCGTGTCTGTGACGGGCAGGAGGCGAGAGGCACCACAGGGACCAGCGGGGAGAGGTGCCGAGGGCGGTGGGGAGAGCTGATAGATCCCCGACATGGTGTTTGTATAGGGACACGGGCACCGGTCTGCGAACCGGTTGTATTGATAGAGGCCTGCGTGCCGACACTTATTCGTTGTTTTGATTTATTTATTTATTATATACCGGCCTGCGAGCCGAGTACGGGTTGTACAGTTGATACCGGCCTGCGAGCCGAGTATATTTTTGATATGAGAGATCGGCCTGCGAGCCGAGTCGATATTTTTGGTAGGTATTTGCGGCCCTGCGTGCCGGCTTTGGTATATTATGAGATCACAGAGGCCCCGATGTAGGGCACATTGTATTTTTGAAAACTGGGATATATATATATATATATATATATATATATATATATATATATATATATATATATATATATATATATATATATATAGATGATGTTTTGATCCACATGCTGTGTTTAAAATGTGTTGAAATATGTGGTTAATGGTTGGTAATATATAGAATGTGTGATGAGTTTGATTGACATGTTGATAGATAGATAGATGATGCTGATGTTTTTGTGTAATTTGTGCGTATATATGAATGTCAGGTTATGTGATAAATTGGTGGTTTTGTGGCAGTGTAATATATGTAACTGATGAGTTGGATCTAAATGATGTATAGATTGATAGTTTTTTGATATTCGTAGTTGATGGTTGTGTATTGGTAGAAATGATGTTTAATGAAATTATAATGCTATGTGTGGTGGATAAACAAATGTGGTAAATTCTGTTGTTTATGCAGGCAAAGAGGCGGGCGCGACAAAAATTTAGATGAGAAATGAAGAAAAGAACCCTGTTTCAAAAAGGCAGGTGCATAACCGGTATCGGTTGGGTAACCGATGTCGGTAGAGATATGACCAATATCGGTTCTATGACCGATACCGGTTATTTAGGTATGAGCTTTTCTAAAAATAGAAAAGCTAGGGTGGCAACTTAAGTTTTAATTTTAGAGCCATGCAAGAGGTTAAATACGCGAACGCGACGCTTTTTGACGACTGAGATAGGTATTTGCATGAGAGATTTGGGTGAGAAGAAGGAAAGAGACAAGGAAAGTGAATGTGATCCGAGATTTAGAAGGCAGACAGACAAAGTTAAAAAGGGTGGTGATCATGGGCAGAACGAGGAGAAGCATCCAGTAGGCAAGGACAGGAGGGCAGACAAGGGCCACCGCAAGCTGCTGCAACTCAAGAGGTATTGTTTTGTTTGTGATTTGATTACTGCATGTTTCGTGAGTAAGATGGGGGAGAGTAGGTGGGTAGATATGAGAGAGAAAACATGATAACAAGGGTTGCAGGTGAGCTAAGTGTTACAGGGTAGGCAATCAGGGGTTCCAGGTATGTTTATATGTATAAAAACGAAGAAACGAGCAAATTATTGTCGTAGGTGGTTGTTTTTAAGGAAGGTGTATAAAATTGACAGTGACCGGTAGCGGTTAGGGAGAACCGGTATCGGTTATTCAAACCGATATCGGTTACGTGTAACCAGTACCGGTTACTGGAGAAATTTCCAGAATGTTTAAAAAAAGATCCTAACGGAGTGAATGGTTGTTTGTTGTTGTGGTGTATGCAGGCAGAGACAGGGTTGAGGATGAATGATAGCGTGCCAGCGCTGTTGTCGCGAATCCGAGCGGATGTAACACCAGCGGAATGGACATTGATAAATCGTTTGGGGTTAAGTGGAATCCGTTATTATTCACGAATCGCACGTAACCATGGTATGTTACAGGCGCTGATTGAGAGATGGAATCCTGAGACAAATACCTTCTATCTGCCAACAGGGGAAATGACAGTAACATTGGAAGATGTGTTTTCGGATTTTGAGACTCCCTATTACAGGAGAACCAGTTTATCAGGCACTACCTAGCGCGGGGCGGGCAGCGATAACAGAAGTGTTTTGGTCCATATGCACGAGACTTAACACAGCGGGGTTTGTCATTCACATATGGGGTAATGTATGCAGCACACCCTGAGGAGACGAGGTTAGCAGTGCTATTAATGATAGCGGTAGGGTATTATGCATTACCGAGGGCGGAAGGGGGAAGATTTCCAAAGGCATTGATGTGTGTTATTTGGGAGATGATAGAAAGGAATGTGACTTTTGCATGGGCACCTGCATATTTGGCGGAGCTATACAGGGGTTTATGGGCTTGTAGGCGAAATCACAGGACGACGTTGGATTGCGCATACTTATTACACTGTTGGGCCTATGAGCACATTGTTTGTGTGCGACCAATAGGCCGATCCATCCAGGCAGGAGAGACCGGAGTACAGAGGTTGGGATTCAGACGATGGGTCCAGACAGAACAAGAGGCCAGATCCCAGGCCGTGACAGGTGATATTGAGTATTACAGGCAGGTATGGGAGAGAGTGACGGTTGCGGATATCTGTTGGAGGCCCTACGGGAACTATATGGTAACAGAGAACATAGCTGAGGAGTTGAGGGGTGTTGAGCGATTGAGGTGGATCGCAGGGCACAGGCCGGGTGAGTATGAGAGGATTCCTATAGATCGCGTGCGGTGACAATTTGGATTTGTGCAGGATATACCCCTGGCTTATAGACCATATATGAGGATCGATGCCGAGGCAGCATTCTCACCTCCCCGGCCAACACCTCCAGAAGGGCCTGAAAAGGTAGCAGCCGATCGCAGGGTAATGGATGCGGGAACGACAGAGGCCTATAGATTATGGTGGGCAGTGGAGCTGCGAGGTATACGTGAGCGCCCTGACATAGCGGTGATTACAGCAGAGAGGGATCGTCTGCAGCGTTTGGTTCAACAGCTCCAAACGCAGGTGAATGAGACAAGAGGTTTGTTAGTGGTTGCGGAGTCACGGGCGGGGAGACTAGAGGCTGAAGTCCTCCATGCGAGAGGGCGTATTCATATGTTACAGGAGAGATTGGCAGATCAGTGGGCGGTACCAATATCCATGGTACCTTTGAGGACAGAGAGGCCCGGCGAGAGGGGTCGACGATCACGATCATCACCTAGTTCAGGATGAGGCGTGATGGTCTGAGTACATGTTAGCAAGGTATAAGAATAAATAAGGATGCCGACCTACGTGTCGATGATAGAGAAGATGTATTTGTTTAACATCTAAATAAAATTGAGTATGTATGTTGATTTGAGTTATGATAATAATAAGATTGTCGGTATTTTGATTTTCGGTGTTTCGAAAAAGGATAAAGAGAAATGTGATTAAAATAAAAATACACAAAAATATTTATATTCACCACACAAGATAGGTTATGGTAGGGGATGGTCGAGCTAACCTTGGGAGACCCCATGTCTCCGAAGTGCTGCCTACATAGCCCATTGCACAAAGCAAGGAAGGGCCTCAGACCGATGTAGTTCTCCCTTAGGATCAGGGAGGGGTGAATTTAGGCAATTTGGTATGGTTTAGGCAATTGATCGTTTGGTAAAAATTTGATGTTGGTAGGGTAATGTTGTTGGTGCTGGTAGGATAATGTTGTTGGTGTAGGTATAGGTAAAGCAAAGGTTAGCATACCCAAGTAGGAGGGAATAGTGTCCTGATTAAGATCAACACACAATCCTAGATGCGAGGCAAAGCGGAAAGAGTGTTCCGTAGGTGAAAAGAGCTAAACAAACCACACAACGTAGAACGAGCCTGAAGCCCTAGGCACTGTGCATAGACGAGAAGTCAATAGGTGAAAAGAGTTGTATGATCACAACATATCAGGTGTACGACACGTCCCTTGAGTGGAAGAAAATGGCGAGGTAGAGGTGGATGGTATAGTTGAGGTATGGGGAACTTGTTGCAAAGTGAGTGTTCTGACGAGAGAGAACCTACCCTAAATAGACAAGTCCATGACTCAAAAGTTCCTTTGAATGAGGCTTTTATTTTACTGAAGATAGACTGATCGATGCGGGAAGTCTATAAGGGATATTGATTGTATTATTCTTGAGGTCTTCGCGAAGCTGATCAATGCGAGAAGCTTCTGATAAAGGCTGACTGTGTATAGCTGTCCTTCGGGGGAACAGTCTATTTATAGTAGCAGATATGATTTTAGTACATAGCTGTCCTTCAGGGGAGCAGTCTATTTATAGTAGCAGCAATAGTTGGCATATGGCCGTCCTTCAAGGGAGCAGTCTATATTGAATTTAGATGACTAGATATTCATTTGGCGTGAAGCATCTAGTTTAGTAGGAAGTTTGACTCAAGAAAATCCCTTAAGAATACGGCTTATTTTAATACTTTGAAGTCATGGACTAGACTAAAGAAGGGAAGGCATCATCAAGGGGAGGTGCGAAGTGATTTTGATTTTATTCAGAGATATAGAAAACAAAGCGTATGTAGCGGTAAATGAGCTCAAGGGACGAGCAGCAGGTAAGATAAGAAGTGATATAACACTAGATTCACATTAGAATGGTCGAAGATGTAGGGCATTCAGGGTTCAGGCTCAGGTTTACCATTAAGCGAAGCTAAACAATAAGTACCCATATCCATAGGTATGAGTGATTATATAAGGCCCAATCCAATTGGGAGCAAATTTTTCCACGTTTGCTCTTTTCTAGTTTGGTTACATGTTGATTCTCTTTGAGAACAAGATCACCAACCTTAAGGTACGCTCATGAAGTCGCTTATCATAAGCACGTTTGATGCGTTTTTGATAGATTTGAAGGTGATCAAGAGCTGTAAGACGGCGTTCGTCAAGAAGCTCCAATTGGGCTAACCGCTCTTGGCGGAAATCATCGTTGGTGAGAATATCCTGAAGAGATATTCTAAGGGAGGGTATTTGTATTTCGAGAGGCAAACAGCCTCGGTACCGTATACCAAAGAAAAATGTGTGGCATTAGTAGAGAAGTACGAATGCTAGTACGATAAGCCCAAAGGGCAAAGGGAATGTGATCGTGCCAATTTCTTCCAGATTCATTGACAACTTTCATGAGGATTTTGGTTAGTGTTTTTATTAGAAGACTCGGCTTGCCCATTGGCTTGTGGATAGTAAGGTGATGAGAAACTAAGTTTGATACCAAAGTTGTCACAAAGGTCTCGCAACAACTTGTTTTTGAAAGATTTTCCATTATCTGTTATCAGGCGGTGAGGAACACCAAAACGACAGACAATGTGGTGGTTAATGAACTCGACAATTTTTTATTTTTTTGATTGAAATGAGTGGAATAGCCTCCACCCATTTTGTGTAATATTCGGTCGCTGTGAGTATCCAACGGTGACGTTGTGAAGAGGTTGGGTGAATCTCACCAATAAGGTCTAAACCCCACTGTGAGAAAGGCCAAAGATCTCGAGCGATCTGGAGCGGGGTGGCTAGGAGTATGTTGAAGTTGGCATGTTGCTGACACATAACACAACGCTTAACATATTCGTAGCAGTCGTTATTGAGAGTAGGCCAATAATAACCAAGGCGAAGGATTCGTTTGGCCACGGCAAGGCCGCTAAAATGTCCACCACAAATACCGTCATGGACCTGTTGGATGGTATGAGTGGCCTCCATGCCAGTTAGACAGCGAAGGAGGATACCATCAAAGCCACGTTTATAGAGGAGTCCTCCCATGACAACATAACGCGAAACACTTTTAAGAGAAAGCACGTTTGCCGTTACTAGTAAGATCAGGTGGGGAGGACAGAGATTGTAAGGTAGTCGTGAAATTGGTGGTACCAGGTATCCTGTGAATTAGTAGACACAGTATTTATCATACAAACTATCGGGGTTGAATAGGATGGGGCAAAAAGTTGTTGGACCACGACGAATAATTCAGAGTCAGTTGGCACGGCGGGAATTTGCGAGGCTAAGCACGCCATAGTATCCGCAAATTTGTTAATGGAGCGGGGAATGGTTTGTATAGAATAGTGGGTAATAAAGCTAGAAGTGAATCCACATAGTGTTTTGTATTTTTGAAGTTCCTCACTTTTGCATTGGTAGACCCATAACTTGATTGACTACCAATTGAGAGTCGCCAAAAATGTTGATAGATTTGATACCTAAGTGTAACGCAACTTGGAGACCTAGAACAAGGGCCTCGTATTCCGCTGTATTATTAGTGCAAGGGAAATCAAGTCGAATGAAAGAGGCATAGGTTTAGCGTTGAGAGGAATGAGAACAACGCCGGCTCCTCCGCTGCGCTGGCATTTAGATCCATCGAAGAAAGGGTCATTGGGTACGACTCCTCTGTGAGGGAAAGGAGAGTAGCGATGAGTTTGTCGGGAAATGTGAAATTGGTAAATTGTTCCCCCCCGGTACAGGAGCATCCGCTAGTTGGTCTGCGATGGTTTGTCCTTTGATTGATTTCTGGTGGATAAACTCAAGGATCGAGGTCGGCGAGAAGCATGAGCCATCTAGCAATGCGTTGGTTCAGATGAGGTTTGGCATACATGTAATGGATGGGGTCTGTATTGGTGATGATGAAAGTCTTGTGATTTAGAAGGTAGTGTCGGAGTTTGGTGGCAACGAATGATAGGGCAAGGCACAATTTTTCTACATGTGTGTACCTAGTCTCATAGTCCCCAAAGTACGACTTATATAATAAACGGCTTGTTCGTGATTCTCAGAGTCACGATGTGCAAGCATGGCTCCTACAGCGTGGTCGGTGGCGGAAAGGTAAGGTAGAAAGGGCGGTTGTCTTGGGGTGGGATAAGCACGGGTGGCTGTAAGAGATAAGATTTGAGAGCTTCGAAGGCTTGGTGACATTCTTCGCTCCATTGGAATGCAATATCCTTTTAAGGAGGTGATGGAAAGGTTGACACCGATCCGAGAGTTGGGAGATGAAACGTCGGATAGATTGGAGCTTACCTTGTAAACTACGCATTGTTTGAGAGGTTTTTGGGTGGGGGCATTTCTAGGATATCTTTTACTTTAGATGGATCGACCTCAATGCCACGCAAAGAGACGATAAAGCCAAGAAGTTTTTCCCGAGAGAACACCAAAAACACATTTCTTCGGTTGAAGGCGGACAGAATATTGTAACAGGCGATCAAAAATAATGGTTAAAACATCGAGATGTTCACTACAATGTTTAGACTTGCCGAGGAGATCGTCGACATAGTCTTCAAGGATAGTGTGCATAATGTCATGAAAAATGTAGGTCATAGCCCGCTGATAGGTAGCACCAGCATTCTTAAGGCCAAATGGCATGACACGATAACGGAAGGTTCCCCAAGGAGTTATGAAGGCAGTCTTGTGTTGATCGGCAGGGGCAACCAAATTTGGTTGTATCCTGAAAAGCCATCCATGAGAGAAAGCATTTCATGACCCGCAGTGAGATCAACAAGTTGATCAATACTTGGGGGGGGGAAGTCATCCTTAGGGCAAGCGAGGTTAAGATCCCGGAAATCCGTGCATATCCGAAGTCCCCCCGTCGCTTTCGTGACAGGTGCGATGTTGGAAATCCATTGAGGATAGTCAATAGGCAGAATGAAGGAAACAGAAAGGAGTCGTTGGAGTTCCTCTTTGACCAAGAGAGCAATGCGTGGGGATGCATTTTTCTCAATTTCTGTTTGACTGGTTTGGAATCGGGGTTTAGGGTGATGTTATGGACGGCAATGGTAGGATCAATTCCTAGCATGTCAGCGTAAGACCATGCGAAAGCTTGGTTGCGAGCACAGAGAAAGGTAGTAAAGGCGGCTTGTTCTGATGTGTTAAGGGATTGTTCAACTTCACTATGTGAGGATCTTCCTCCGTGTGGATGTTGATTTCTATAGTAGATTCGTTCAGCATAGTTTGGGTTTCAGATGGTAGGCACGTTGAATATAAGAATCATCCGCGCCCAGGTAAGTGAGGATGGAGTCGTCATCCTGGCATTCAACAACATTAATCAAAGGCGAATCCTCTTCGATCATGTCTGGATACAGAAGGGGAAGAGAAGATGGGTCCTCATTATCGCGTTGATAAGTGAGAGGACCTATGAAGATAGCATTTATGAAAAAAAAAGTTAGGAGGGATAAATTCAGGGTCCATCGATTCTGTGGGAGATGATGGCAAAGTGGGTGATGATGTTTCGGTAGGGGCAACGTCTTCCTCTTCCAGGATACAGCTGACAGGAGGTGTCTCTTGTGTAGGTGTTTCGGAAAACCGAGACCACTGCGATCATTATGTTTGCGTGTGGTCACGGGAATAAGTGTATGTCGGCCTTGTTCGTAAAGGCCAAAACCAAAGCCTTTCCACGCACAGCGAGTCAAGAAGGTGAGGGCGAAACGACGATTTGTCAAGTATTGAAAATTGGATTGGAAGGGAACCACACCAAGAGGAGGTTCAGGGGTAATGGAGGATGCGTCAACACCCCCATACGTTAGGTTAGTGCGACAATGGGGTGGTCCGAAAGAGATTACCTCCCCCACGCGACGGTCGTAGGTGGGATGCGCATTGTATTGTCCATACTCCTGCGGGTAGGGAAAGAACTAACGTTATATAGGCGGTACTCCCCCAGCGTGTGAGGCGATGAAAAACATCTACTAGGGGTCGGAGGTTGGAGGTTGGATGTTAGCTGCGGGAAGAGAAGTGGTTTGTGCGACAGTGGTTTCATCAGTTGAAGGCGTAGGTGCAGTTGAGGTGGATGGTTGAGGTACATTTGAAGAGGATGGTTGGGTTGAATGTATGGGTTGTCTTAATTGGTATAAAGCACATCGTTTGGGCGGTATAACATATTGCAAGTTTTGAAGAGGGGGGAGGATCAGCTTTTACAGTGTAGGACTTCCCCTCGTACTCAAATTTTATACATCGATGTAATGTTGAGGGAACGCATCCCATGGCCCGGATCCAAGGACGACCCAGCAAATATTATATTGTAACTCTCCTTCAAGGACATAGAAGAGTTTCGGGCAAAAGTACGTGGGCCTACGCGAATGTTGAGGATCACGGTGCCTAAGGTAGAAGTAATAGCGTCATTGAATGACCGCAACATGATGGGGTTGGCACACATGCAACTAGAAGGGATGTTCATTTGTTGGAAGGCTTTTGAAGAGATGATGTTTAGGCTAGCGCCCCCGGCAATCATAACCCGACGTACTCGAATGTCTCGGACGTAAGCGGAAATGAAAGGGCAGGGTCAGGGTCTTCTGTACCAAAGTCGATAATTTCATCTTCCGAGAAACTAACCGCAGCGGCTTGTTGTTTTGAGACAGAAGTGGTGGGGGAGATGGATTGTTTGGTGAGAGAGGCAACGTGATTGGGTGTTAGAATGGAGGTAACGGGCAGGGTTCGTTGGGTAAAACCTCTATCCCTTGAAGGATCTCAACGAGAGCTTGTCGATGAGATTCAGAGGTCTGAATGAGATCATATAGTGTCATTTTTACGGGCGATTGATGAAGCTGTTTGATCATGGTTCGGTGGGCAACTCCATTAGAGACGGGATAGGCGGGTCCACGAATAACCACTTTAGGTGGTGGTGTAATCGGGATGGTTGAAGGAGAAAGAGATGCCGCAGGTGTGTGTTTTCTTTCGCTTTCCCATTGTTTTTCTGCCCTCGAGTAGTAGACACTAATCATATTAATCTCGTAGACCTGAGATGAGGAAGATGGTTGGGATAACTCATGGTCTTCAAGAGGTGGGTTGTAATAATGATCGATCTTGGTGAGGCGGGGACATATGATATAGGAGAGGGAATGAAGCCAAGGTCTCTCCCTTCATAAGTTGTCTTTCTTAACCTTTCTATCTGGGAGAGGTGACTGACGAAGGATGGTTTTTAAAGCTTTGCATCCCTCCACATCATGTCCTGGTGTGCGGTGATAGGCGCAGATTTTAGACTCATCATAACCATAGGTCGGGTTTTAGACGGGTCATAAGGTCTAAGTGGGGGTAGGGAAATGGTCGCATTCTTCACCACATAGCAAGGATTTTGGCGTAAGATCCTTTGAGTGGGTCAAAATCGGAGGAGGATGAGGGTATTAGCTGTGCGGGTTTTGGTAATGTTTGGGCGTGGTTGGTTCGTACGGGTGGTGGTTTAGCCGAGGGGTGTGGACATGTGTTTTTCACTAAACGTGGTTTCTTAGACACAGAAGTTACGTTCAGCTGGTTAGATGATGAGGCTACAGATGGCATGGTAGCAGGAAACAACCACGGAGAAAGGGGAGTGACAGAAAATAAATCCTTTGATGATGGGATTGGTTTAGGGTTGATAGGTGGACCGGATATGTGGGGTAACGATGTTGTGATACCCTTTGATCTCTGTATAGGTGTAAAGGCGTAGGTCGTTTTGCAGAAAACCAACGGAGGTATGATATATTGGTGTAATGTGAGGGATGAGGTCCCAATATGGAAGGTGGGTGTGACGATGAGGGTTTTAATTGTGATAGAGGCCCGGATTGCGTTCGTCTCCTAGGTGCGGAACGGATTTATTTTTGGATAGATCGAGTCGCTTAGGCGGGTGTGTTAGACTGGGCATTGGTGAGGTCCCAAGCGTAGGGGAAGATCTGGTTAAGTTGATAGAAGTGGACGGGGCGTTTGGTAGAGGTGAGGGGGGTGAAGGCGAGAACAGGGGCATTTTAAGCTTCTGTAAGCACTTCGGGTAAATGGTGGAGACACCAGGATCAGTCATTTGCATTTGAGTAGAAACAGGAGTACTCAAACGTTCCCATAGGGCCTGTCTATCTTCTGTGGAATGACAGTCTCCAGGTGTGATTTGTAATTTTGGTACAGAGAGGAAAAGTGAGTTGTAATTCCCAGCGTCCATTGTGTGGGTGTGACACAGGAGGCGGATGAGGCACTGTATCAATAGATGTCAGGAGGTCAAACGGTCGTTGAAAAGATTTAGGCGATGAGGGACTAATAGGTAGGAGGGCGTGTTCGAGGAGATCTGTCATGTTAAAAGAATGTGGTGATGTTAGTGTAAGAGATTTCTCGTCTAAGGATGTCAAAGGAGTGGTGAGCCTTCCTCTTGTGTAGCAAGAGTGGTAGAAGGGGACGTTTGGGAAATAGATAAATTAGATAGCATCCGCTCACAGTCTTGTAGGGATGTGGTGTAAGAAGACTCATTGATGGGAAGGGAAGCCTGGGCAGTTAACTCTTCTATGAGTAAGGAACGATTTCACTTTGGCTTGATGGTGGTAAAGGAGGTTCGGCTCCTGTGTTAGTGAAGAGGCTTGATTCAAAATTTTCTCGATAGAGGCTTTTGGCTGAGAATCGAAGACTGCATGGATCTCATGAACACTCTCCTCAGCTAAGATATCTTTGTTTACGTTGCTGCTGGACGAGTGATTCGGGAATGGCTTGTTGAAAATTTTCAGATTTCGGTTAGCAGGGGCGTTAGGATTATCGAGTGTTATATCCCCTGCATCAACCATTTCCTGCACTATGTTTTTCAACATCTTGCAGTTTTCATGACTATGTCCTTTTACGCGGTGAAAGTTACAAAAGTCGTTTTCTTTGTACCAGGAAGGTATTGCGCGGGTGGAGTCAAACCCAGAGTGAGGTTTTACAGGGGGCAAGGTGATAGCCCCAGCTTTGAGCAATTTCTCTAGGATGACGCCATAAGTTTCTCCCAAGGGAGTGTAATTGGTGGGCTCAGCTTTGTATTTATAGGTGGTTTTTGGTGGAGTATTGGACGGTGATTGGGATTTGACCATCATCGCGTGGACAGCTCCTTTTGATTTAGAAGAGGTGGACGCGTGAGGAGTGGTGGTATTTGGTTTATTGGTAGAATCAGGAGTTCGGAAAGTGGAGTTCTTGTTGCGCAAACCGCAGTTTCTCTTCCTCTAAGGCTCGAATTCTAATTTTCGAGCCATAGTAAAGGCCTCGTCGAATGTACGGAAAGTTTGAATTTGGAGGGTAGGGGAGATGTGCTTAGCGCAGGCCCGCGTAAACAGTTCGATAGTTCGGTTTGAGGCAAGGCATACGTAAGTTGGTTGATAAGGCCCCGCCATCGTCCAACGAAATCTGCGATAGATTCGTCTTCGAATTGTCGGATGGCATAGAGGTCAGTGATAGATACTTTCTTGCAATGTTAATGGAGAAATGATCCAAGAAAGATTGGGCTAGTTGGTTAAAAGAGAAGATTGAGTGCTTGGGTTAAAGCACTGTACCACTCCAAGGCAGGCCCTGATAAGGACATGGGAAAGGTGCGGAGTAACAAGGCATCATCATGGGCAATCAAATAACAAGCATGTCTAAATGATCGCAGTGTTGTTGAGGATCCTCTTTACTGTTAAAACGAGTAAACTTTGGCAACTCCCATTGAGGAGGATATGAATGAAGGGGGACAGAAGGGTGAATGGGCTCCCGACAACTTGCTCGTATGTCAAGGCACTACGACTTCCTGAAACGGAACCTCCAGGTTTTGCATTTTGTCCATCCATTTGCTTGATGAAATCTGTGGTTGGATGAGATGATGGTGCCACAGAATAGGGATGTCCCATATAAGGTGTTGAGGTTTTACTGGATACGTATATGGGAATGAAAAGGTAGGCGGAGCTTGAGAAGGAAAGCTCGTTTGAATAGGTGGCAGAGAGTAAGTCATGAATGGAGTGGTCTGAAAGAGAGATGAGATAGGGGCAGTTGGTGGTGGCGATACGTGGGGTCCAAGATTAACAAAAGGAAAGCTAATCGGGGTCGTATGAACCTCTTCCGCTGTCGGATTGGGAGACGGGGCTAGTGATGCGGGAAGTAAGGTATTGTTATCAGGAGGAGTAGGAGCTAAATGAGCAGCTATACTAATAGGCATGCCCATAAGGAGCTGACCATCAGGCGTACGGTCAGGGGTATGAGACAAATAGTATTGTACAGCGCTGGGATTAGCATCCAGAAATTTGGCAAAGTCCTTGTCTCCTACAGGAATTTGAGGGATCTCACTGGTGTCCGTAGGGTTTCCTATAGAATGTGAAGGGGGTGATTCAGGCAAAGAAACAGAGCAAGCGTGTGAAACCATGGCGGCGGCTTGCTTCCGAGTGATGACAACCATAGACTAGAACACACAGGAAAGTTTCAATCTATCAAGAACAAAAACAACCTCAGAATGGTGAATTTGGCAAGTTGCTGGTTTGTCAGGGGCTGAGAGAGACAGTAACCGATATCGGTTTTCTAACCGGTGTCGGTCACAGGAGAAACGACATCGGTCCCTTAACCGATGCCGGTGTCAAAAAATCTAGGATAAGAAGATACAAAGGGGCTGCTAATTTGATTTTTAGCAACGTTGAATAGTTTTATCAACTTATTGATCACAAAAGACAGAGTATGACAGAGAAAACAGAACAGCAAACAAGCAAGATGCACACACAAATGCAGAGATTAACCTTAGGGTTAATTTTAATTATTGTGGGCTTATGCCTTAAGACGTAGAATGATGTCAGAATCCTAAACAAGACTTAGGGGAAATGTCAAGTTGTTTTGGCTTATAAGGTTACCTCAATCGGGCGGAGGAATACCGCGGAAAAAGGGGGGATGTTTGAGCTGTTGTGTTAATTGTGAAGTGATTCGGTATGTGTTGTGCAGTGAAACTAAGGTTAATTTCCTGTCAATACCGTGGATATCACCCCCATGTGTACGACCTTTTACTTAATCTATGTTCGCTAGAATTGAAAAACAACAGGCAGGAATGCAATGCATGTGTTTTAAAACCCAAATCGAAAGTGATATTCGATGAAGCAAAAGAGATGACTTTTACTAATGCAAGATGCAAAAACAAAGCAAGTTCTTTTACCAGAATAATAAAATACCCTGTGAATATCTCTAGAAGAAGAAAACAGCAAGTATGCTCCCTAATAAAAGTAAGCAAGAAATAAAGAAAAACCCAAAATGGGTCCCACCGGGCGTGCCAAAATGTTTCACTCGGAAATGCTTCGTTCCTTTTAGAAACAGATAAGGTTAGGGTTAGGAGGAATACCTGTAGAATGTGGAGATGATGTGCGCGTACCGTAGAGAGAAAGATCAGGCTGACTGCGAAGAACTCCTTTTTGTCTTGGAAGGACTACTGGTTTTTTGACGAAGACAATGCCAGTTGATCTCCTTGGCTGCCAACTCTTCTGGTTTCTTCCTCGTCTCTGCTTGGTCAAGTGAAGTTCTGGACTCTGCTAATCGCTTTGGACTCTCTTTTGATTCAAAAATCCTTTGACTGATCTCTAAAATGAAATTCCGATGCGTTGTTTTGGTTTGGGGAGCCCATTTACAGGGAACCGATGGCGGTTACGTAACCGACGGCGGTCGAGTAGGAACCGGCATCGGTTAGGAAAAAGTAGGCTATTTTTAGTAAAATAGCCCCACCTTCCCTGCTTTTTCTCCCGAGAGATCAGTTTGCGGGGCTTGGTCAAGTGGCTAGAAGGTCGGCTTTGGGTGCGAGTAAAGGAGGCATTAGTTTAGGATGTGAGTCTAGACTAAGTCATGGGTCTTAATTAGCTTAGTTTAGGGTTAGGGCTAGGTCATGATGAGGTGGCAAAGTGAGGTGGCGGGTAAGGTGATGTGGATTTATCAATTACAAGGTAATTAATAAATAATTGTGTAAAGTTTAGGTAATGAGGTTAGATTGCGAGATGAGATGCGGGTCACAAGGGGTCGTAAGACACAAATTTGGTGTCTACAATAATTATAAATTAAAATAGTCATACCATAACCTCGTTTCGTTTATTAATGAATGATCATTCGTTAATTATTTACATACACCTTTATTTTATTTGTCTCACATACATGGACCTTTGTATTATTATCTGGTAGCATTGTTTTTGGTATACACATTATGTGTATACCACATAAAAGATAAGAGGTGGACATTGTTGAATCCAAGATTAGGGTAATACCTTCTCATACACCCAAACTTTGGGATAAATTGAACACAACTACTTCAAGTCCATATTTGACATATGAGAGGAGGACGATATCCGATAAGGATATAGAGAAAAGCAAGTGTGAAGAGAGAAAAATCAAGAGAAGGGTTTGAATAAAAAAACAAATTTTTAGAACATACTTCAAAAGCACCACAACATGTTGTAGAGAGTACAAATTAATCTCATGTCTAATCTTATGCTTAAGAGTTTCAAAGGATCAATGTAAACTATTTTTTACCATACAAGGATCCAAATAGAGTGTAACAATGATGAAAGAATCAAGAATCCTAGGATGGAGATGATATGGGTGAAATCTCAAATAAGAAAAAGAGGACCATAGTTCAAACACGAAAGCACACAACACAAATGCAAAGAAAAATTAAGACAACTGGCCCACTAAACCAAAAGATGTTTATACACAAAAAATTGTTAACATAAAGTTTCTAAAGATTAATACCATCCAATCTTCACCTAAAGAATATGGAATCCACTTTATTTGGTATGCAAAAGCTTCCTCTTTACTATACCTTTAAGATATTGACATGGAAAAACTTTTCTCACATAACTTTATAATTAATACACTAGATCTATCTAGAAGGGAGACAAATAAAGGTATTAGTGAATAAATCTATAAATCTTACAAAGCCAAGAGGGGTCCAACTCAAAAAAAGGTTATATTGAATAAAAAAATAGATACAGAACAACCAAATAATTATTTTCTCTACTCCAATTGAGGTATATTGTTGATAGAACTAAATCCATTCAAGAAACTAATGTCACACTTACAATTTTTTGTAACATTGTGTAAGATTTTATTCATCATTATCATATTATTTTATCTTCCCAGCCATCTTCCATTGTTAAAAGATATAAATCCATATAATAACTAAAAATAAAATACAATTATAGTAAGAACATGTGAATCCAAAACAAAAAGTAAAATATCATCAAATATAATTAATATAATTTGCACAACAAATAATTTTTGATGTGTTACAAATTATAACAATAAAACGTTTTACAAACATGTGTATATGCCACATTCTTAGTTTGTTTTCTTATTACATAGATTGGAAAATCCCAATGTGCTTTTGAATACATTTGTCAAATCTTTGTGTTCTCAGTCGTGAATGGTGACCATCTCTTGAACCTTGTCCAAGGCAACTTCATTCATTTTCAACCTTGCCACACTCATTGTTTCCAGGTTTTTATGTGTCATCTATAGTTGAATCAAGTCCATCGCTATATTAGTCTTCGACTCACACAGATCTACGAGCTTTAGCCTTACAACTTTTCTTTCTTCTCGTATTTGTTTGTTCTCTTTTTCATAAAAAGTACTTTTATCTTCCAAAACCTTTATATGCTTTTTGTCAACTTTCACCATCTCCTCGTAACTTTTATGAAAGGAATCCTCTGGGGTGAACGAATCTTTGTGAAAACATTATGTTACGGTCTTTACATTTGTGAAATCAATGTAAAAATATGTCAAAGTAAATAATTTGTCACGTTGCTTACCTCAAAAGATATAAGAATGCAATTCATCCCTTCTCTTCTTGGATGCAACAGTGTCACTTTCTAACTTTTTGGTAGTTTCCAATGGATCTTTGATAAATGCAGATTTCTTCTTGTTACCAGGCATTTTAGTCTGAACCATCACGGTTGACGATGTGAATCTAAAAATGTGATAGAAAAGATGATTATTCAAATTACAAATTATTGCTTTATGGGAAATCATTCATCTTTTCTATCACATTTCTAGACAAGATGAATGATATACAAGATGAATTATTTCCCGCAAAGTCAACCAACATATTTTATTTGTCAACTGAAGACAAAAGACTTATGCATCTCCCTGGCTAAAAATGGTATAACATCAAAATCACTACCAGGAAGAAACATATGTTCATCTCATCGCTACTATTGTCTAAATTAAGAATGTTTCTACAAAAGCATAGGGCAGAAACTGCAAAATTAATCTAAAATTTTTTAAAAGGGAAAATCTAATTATAAATGCACTTATCGAAAGATAAAGATCTTAACCTTGATAGCATTTATCAGGTGATATTTTTCATGTAACTTTATTGCTCAGTTGATGCCCATATTATGTTCTTTGGTATATTAGAAGATGCATATATTAAAAAATGATTTTAGAGATGCGGAACTTCAGGTAGGTAAATACACTTAGTGCTATAGAAGACAAGTAAATCAGTTCATTACCGAAACAATTGTTCAATGTCTCATCATTGATTATTGAAGATTCATGAGACTTGTCTTCAAACTTACAAAGTTGCAGTATACAGTCTTTGACCACCAGTCAATAGTCTTCACAACAAAAACAAAAAATTTCCTTCCAAGATCATATTTTTAATATTAAAAATACTTGTGTGCAGGAAAATAATATTTATGATCTCATGAAATCTTGGGGAAGGAAACAGATGTCATCATAGGTTTCTATATGTATTATTTTTTCCAATTTCGGAAGTCTGTCTTAACTGAAATGAAGCAATGGAATAATGAAATTTTGATATAATCTTTTAAAATAAATGAGATATACAATTGAAGATAGCTCATAAACAATATGTGCTACCCACGCAAGAAAAAACACCTCAACTCTGCAATGAAGAAATAAACCTTATTTAGCATTGATATTGTTGACAATGAAGAGATATTTTATAAGCAACAATCTCGAATGATTTGAATCATGGAAGGTGGTAGAAATGCCAATTTCTGCATAAATCCACAATAAACTGGAGTATTAACCTCTTTATGAAGATTTTATTATTTGAGGATGCTAAAATAGAAGATCCAAAAGAATTTGAAGGCATTAGTAATACCTATTATGCACATGGAAAACATCATCATCGAGCCATAAAATCAAAGAGAAAATGTAGCTAGGAAAACCAAAGAAAAATAGATTAAGTTTGTTATGTGATTAACCTTTTATAAAATTATTTCCAAAATCACAATTATGAATCTACAACCTCTCTTGTACATAATTAGTTGAAACAAGGAAGGTTTGTTTAAGGATGGGAGATTCTGGACGACACTTTCATGGTAACACCTTGATCCAACAAAAATTACTGGAATTCTAATTATGGTAGACAAAAATAAAGCTTTTCAAGCAAGAACAAACACCATGCATTCAATACATCTAGGTTACAACTTAGTTTGTAACTTCTCAACACGAGTTTTCATAGATTCTAGTCCTTTACATCTGATGGTCAAAATAAAAATAAAATGAATTTTTTGAAGGATTTTGATAAACCTGTTGAATTCTCTACAAAATTATTCTTGTTCATTACAAACATTGGTTAATTCCTAGCACTGAGCCACATTGTGTGTGGTTCCAAAAAAATAATTTGTAAATTTGATAAATGAAAACGTAAAATATGAAAAGCTTTGATTTGATAAATGAAATTGTAGATTTGATAAATGAACTAGTAAAAATAAATGAACTTGTAGAAATAAAATGTCACATTCACTTGCAGATGTGATAAATAAACTAGTGAAAAAATACAAAATTACCTTAACTAAGATTGTTGGATGACAACAAACATATTCAAATCTCACCTACAATACAAATAAAGAACAATGTTAGTCTGCTGCTATAAATAGAGGAAAAAATCGGTTCACATGATAAGTATTTTACAAATTCACATGATGGTTGAATAAAGTGGGGATAAAATGTGATGATTACTTGTGGTTTTCATTGTCCTGCCAAATGAAACATATAAACAATAAAAATTGTGGCAGCTATAATCATGAATAATCGACCCATTGTGGTGCCACATGGCACATTCAAACAAAAAATATTTTTGACAAGTATAAGAATGAATAATCAACCCTTTTTGATGCCACATGACACATTCAAACAAAAAACAAATATGAAAACTATAATAATGAATAATCAACACATTATGTTGCCACATGGCACATTAAAACAAAAAACATTTGTGACAAGTATAATCATGAATAATGCACCCATTGTGATACAACATGGCACATTCAAACTAAAAACACTTATGAAAACTATAATCATGATTAAATCCAACAAATACACAATTAAAGCACATTTTAATGTCAGTGTTATTATATTAAAACAAGCCATAATTGTATGAATTAAAACTTTTTCATTAAATTAATGTTAATGTTTTGAAATAATTCAGTTAGTAGTATGAAATAATTTTTTCTTCCGTTGTCTAGTGCATGCAAGGGAGGTATTTTTTTCAAAATATGCTTGTTTTTTTGTTCTTATGTATCGAATTTTGTGTCACTCCTGCACTTGGTGCTCACCTTGATTTTTTGGCAGGTACTGCATCATCCTGGAAAATGTAAACAATTTGTGTTACTATAATTCATATAGGCTAAGAATAACACAAAGCCAAAACTTAACACATTTCCAAACAAGCGATTACCTGAGGTGGCTACCTACGATGCATGTCAGAAAATGGCCAAATGGTAAATCCATTTTCAACATCCTCCAGCATGTCCACAAAAGAGGTAGTAAATAGCAGAGGGCAATAAGGATCAATGACACTGAGGATATTAACAACGACACAATCCGATGGAACTTCCTTGCCATGGAAGATTGCATCAACACCAACATTATGCAATTTTCCATGGCCCACCTCTCATCCATCCATCTAGACATTCACCTCATCACTAATAGATGAAACCATAGCAGGAACTGTTACAGATGTAGCAAGAGTGGATGAGGCATGCATATTGAGGTACATTTTAGTCTTTGGAAAGAATACTGGTAGTTGTTCCAAACAAAAATAAATGCGTACACTATGACTTTATTCCTATTTTTATTACTATTTATATAATAACATGATTCACAACATAGAATCTTGATTCCACTTCAAGTAGAGGTTACCTGTAAATCCTCGTGTACCGGAATATGATCCTCCCCTTCTCTCTTGACGCCTTTGGGAGATGCATGCAATTATTACATATTAAAGTAGTTGCAGTAAGTAGCAAAATAAATCATAATTAAATGTTTGTGTATATGTGAAAAATGTAATCAACTGATATTTAATTGTGTACCTGTAAACCAGGGTGCATATTGATCTCCTCATTTTACTCTCTCCTATGGGTCATGGGAGATTCCTCTAGTCAATTAAATGAACATAAATATGAGTTACAAAAAGCATATAAAGATGTAAAAGCACCATATTCATCATAACCACTTTTAAACTTTTAAATAGGTAAGTCTTTGTTAGAAAAAAAAACATATCATAGATTATTCTAGTCTATCTGATCACTTTTTCCATGAATGGCTTCAATGTTCATCATAACCTACTTCATAACTTGAATCATAACTTTTCCCATGACTAGCTTCAATTTTCATCATTGTGAGAGTTTCGTTCATCTATTGAATAAAGGAATAGAAATATTTACTTATTCCTCACTTACCAATTCGTGACAATGCCTGAGAAAATTGTGCATAGTCTAGTAAGGCTTAGGGATTGGCGAAGTAAGGGGCATTTGAAGACTCAAATGAAGGAAATGAGATATGAAAATTTGGTGTTGTGACCTTAAGGGTGTCTTTAACATATTCTCCAAAGTATGAATGCTAATCCATACCCCTCTCTAAGATCTTCAATACATTATACACTAGAGGAGACTGTGTTGCATAGAGACACAGGTAAGTGGATAGTGTTAGAAGGTTGAAAGGTAATGATGAAGGACAATTGAATGAAAATTTAGGGTTTGGTGAGAAATCAACATTTGGAAGTGACAATGGAGTCCTTAGTAGCTAAAACTTGGAATTAATAAACCTTACACCTCACACTTTATGTCATTGATGATCTAAAGGCTTCTAAATTCTTCAATCTTGAGCAAAGCATATCAGTTTGGAGTTGTAGGGTGTATAAATTTATAGAGACCTAGTGGGACTGAGTTATACTTTGAGTAGTTCTCAAGAAGGTAAGAATGTATTTTAAATTTACTAGATTTAGTGACCCTTTTAATTGATCTCACAACATGCACTAGAATCAGTTAAACAAGGTTATTAGATTAAAAAATTGGAGAATAAGGGTTAAAATCAAAATTAGAGTATGTTAACTTGTTAAAAGGGAGTTATTTAGTGATCCAGAGACTAGATTTAGATTATATAGAAACAATATTCTATTGAATGTGTCTTCGAGTGTTGGCTCTACACCAGTCTTATTCCTTAAATTCTCAAGATACCTTGAAAGGATTATGCAATAATGATATGTTTCAAATTTCAATCCATAATTCTACCGTCTGAACCTTTGACTCCTCAATCACAACCAAACCCTAGTTCTGTAAATTGAGATAACCTCTCGGACAACCAACTGTCAAGAACAACTTAAAAATCCTCCAAAAAAAACTAGAATTCTTGTTGAATCTTTTAAAGGAGTCTGTTAAGATGGTTGCTTCAAAATTTTAGGATCAAATTCGATGTTTAAGGCCTCAAATTCACATACCCTAGAAAAATATTTAGTGAAGGTTTATGGGGAACCGACTACATAAACTTCGGCATGAATTTCTTTAAACTTGATGTTATGACTCCTAATTTTAGTTGAGGCTCTGTTTACATCTATTCCATTAAATCAACTTACCAGGGAAGCAAAATCATTCACATTATCTTAATACTTACCTCTTTTTGTAGCTTCATGTTTCATTTTTTAACCAAATGATTCTACTCAAAACTTCTAAATATGGTATAAGGCTTAAAAATTCAACATACATGCATACTCTTTATGAAAATCCTCTTCTTCCAATATGACAACTCTCAACTTATTGATCTCTCAAAGAATGTGTTACAGTGTTATACAATTTATTCGTGTTTGTGTTCATCTATACCATTACCTGGAAATTTCAAGTATCCTTTCTCTCACAATAATTGTCTTATCATTCTTGTTATATTCTTTCTCAACTAAGGAAAATTCATAATAGTCATAGAGATACCCTATTCATCAAACATACATTTGCATGCAAACAACAAAATGTACAAAGCTCAACATAAATTTCAACACAAATCAATCTTACACTAATTTACAAGGCATGCATCCCTTGATATACTCCTCCACAACATATAATTGTGTATCACACTACTATATGAAGAATGACACCCAAGAAAAATGCATTTTTCCTGTTGTCCTTGAAGAAACCTAGAATGCAAGAAGAAGAACACAGATGAGCCTCAAACTCTTGTATTTGTTTGTCAACCTTCCCAATATGCAAGAAAGGATATTAATTATGGATATTTACATTTCACCTTTACATGTACAAATTTATCTGATCCCTATCATCCATAAAAAACTTCTCACACAAACTCACTTGCATGGACTTCGAAGAAGGTACTATAGAATGATGTAGTCTTGGACAAGTCTCAAGATTCCTTTGTCATCAAGAACTTACTCCAATCCTCATAACTATACAAATTGAAGCTCTTGTTAATCTTAATCCATTATACAATTACATAGTACAAAATCCAAGGATTACACTCTTATAAAATGCAAACATACAGTCATACCTAAGTAATAAGGAATAATAGTGCACATGAATCAATCTATAAGAACCAAACGCTCACCACAGTTGTCAAGATCACCTTGTATTCACTTAGAGCATCAACAATATGATATGAGACTGAGAAGTGCATACATATACATATGTAAATACTGAAATCATGTCAAACTATAAGTGAAGATACAGTCCAGTAGGGCTAGCAAAGAAATAACATAAAGAGGAGTCTCAAGTGATTACAAGGTCAAATAAAGGATCAACTGAAGACTTACCATGTTCTTCATTGCTTGCACCACCACATCCATGATCAGCTGAAAATGTGTCACTGTATCACCCACTTGCGACAAATCAACCTACAAAATAACAACTTTTTTATTACAATGGTTTTATAACAACTAGTACAAATTACAATTCACATATTTTGCGTTCGCTTTTATTTACCTCAACTTCCTTTCTGTTGGTTCATTTCGTTGCTATTTTTTTTTTGCATTTTTCATATAGATGCAACAACAATATGTCATCCTCCTACATACATATTGTATCAATGAAAATGTTAATGAAGGATTCATGAACAAGTGTTTAAATAACAAAAATAAATATAAACGACTAACTTACATCATAGCCATCTCCACTAGTTCTTTGAGTAATGACCCCCTCCGTTGCTACATACATCTCACCCTCCTCACCCTGTGAAGACAATGACATGTAACTTATAATAAATAGATAATACGTATGTACTCACAATGAGTGAAATGAAACCATTACTCAAACTTACCATGTTTTCCTTCTTTTCTCTCAAAGTCAATATGTCTGCCCTCCTCTTAGCCCTTGTAGTCTCCTAATCATAGTCCCTTATGGAATTGTCAACCACTTTATTGGAGCATTTACTAAGCTTGTTGAATGATGCCTTTTCATCCCTCTTGAAAATTTGTTTTATCACACATCTCCTCTGTAATATATATCACACACACAACACACACTCAATGTTTCCCTCTCTATGTTCCCTGTATTGCCTCCACTTTTCGAAGGCCCGCCGAGGATACTTTCCAGTAAAATTTCCTTCTTTCCTCTTAGGGAGAACATGAGAGAGGGAATGGTAATTTTTCTTGTGGAAGTTTAGCGTTCGTAGAGTGTAAAATTTTCTATCAAAATTGGGGTGCTCACAATAATAAAGTATGTGATCCCCATGATGTTCCCTCTTATAGTGAAGAGGAGATTATTTAGCAACATCGTATAAACAATTATGCACTAAAGGAAATAAATGAAAACCATAAATTACAATATTCAATTTGTTGATTTTACCTCATCGACGATGATATCATCCTCTGCATGGCCTGAAGCAACAACACTGGGTGCATCCTCTTACAATAATCATTCCAAAAATCACGTAGTGATTCATACAAACTTGTTACGCATATACACAATAATATATAATCAAATTAAATTAAATTACTATAACAAATACAACATTAAATCAAAGTAATTTTAACCCCTCTACAACTATATCATCCTATACATGTGACGGTGAAGCAACATTCATTGCAGTCACCTCATCATCCTTCACTCAACAATCCATACCATATAAAAAATTGTTACTGACATAATAAATAATACCAAATTCCAACAAATTTTAAAAAATCAATGTTAGAATTATTATTAGATGAATTACACACACATACCGAAGAATATATTTGAAGGTACAATGTTTTCCTTCGTCGTTTTGATCTTCTGAGTGGAGGCCCAGGGACATGTTCTTAAAATAAGATTGTGGTAGTTACTTAAGCAATTAGTTACAACATAAAATATAATTCAATTATTTATTTTTCAAATGCAAAAATGGAAAAGGAAATTGAAAATATTGTATTCTTAATTGCGACGAAGATGTAATGTCTATAAAATGTAACTTTGGAAAATCCAACCGCCACACTGGATAAATAACAAAAAATCACAAACAATCATAATTCATCTTAACAATAACATTTTGGACAGATATAATGCCTACATGTATTTTACTAAGAGTACACACCATAGTATAGTATGATGACTCCAAGGTCCGAGTATCTTGCGATAACTTTCATATTATATATTTGGCGGGTCGCATTATTCCTACCATTAAAAAACTATGTCTACCATTCCACAAATGCATTACAGATAGTATGTATTAAGCCATTAAATAATTACAAACATAATTCTACATAACACAAAAAGGAAATACGGTGTGTACATGTATCATAATACAATTTTATCCATGGAAAGTGCTAACAATGCTACCACTTCTTCATTTATTGTGGCCCTAGAAACTTGACATACATCCAAGCTACCTCTATTAACTTTTAGATGTACATATGAACATTTCACAAATTTAGATAAAATCTCTAGTACTTGAACATGAAGAACATAAAGATTTGCATTGTTACATTGGTATACACCATTAATTTAATTCACAATAATAATGTCATGAGAAAACACACAAATGTTATGAACTTCATGACGTAATGCTTCCTCGAGACATGATATCAAGGCCCTATACTCAGCCTGGTGGATTGCCATACTGACATCTCCCACAATGGTGCCTCTCTCTACTTTCTTGTTGCCATCAGGGTCATATAACATGAACGATGAACATGTCATATTTTCCAAGGTATTAGACACTCCATGAATTTCCAATCTCCAAATGGCAAGCATGCTTACCTTTACAATGGACAAACATATATCATAAACAACAACAAAAAACATATTTTTTTCCATATTCAACACTGCAAATTTGAACTTTTCAATACAACTACCTGCTTTACAAGACATATGCATATCTATATATTTCGATATATATATACATGTTTCTTTTTTCTGTGTTAGTTGTGGTATACAAACTATTGTCTTGACTAGTGTATATAATCTTATCTTGGATGGCTAGATAATCAATATGTTGTCTATACTCTTCTCTTGGCTGTTTTTATTTAAACATTATTATAGTTGTCATGAATGTTTTTTGTTTGAATGTGTCGTGTGGCAACACAATGAGAACAAGAGGTAATCATTGCATCTTTTTCCCACTTTGTTTCGACCATCATGTGACTTTGAAAAATACTTAACATGTGAACCTATTTTCCTCTATTTATTATAACAATTTTCATTGTTAGTATTTGTATTGCATTTAAGTTTTGATTCCTTTGATAATTTGATATCTGTGATTTACTTTATTATTCTATTTTGATTTACACGCTAGCTATTTGAGAGTGAAAAATCATACTCATACACAAAAAAATGACATCTATAAAATAGTATATCCGGATTAGTATATCCTTAATTTCATATTCTCACAATTCATGAATAGCCAAACCAAGACAATTGTATTAGAAAGTATTTCTCTCTCTTCTATGGTTGAGAAAAACAAAATCGTATATGAAAATATTAACCAATACCATATATATTAGTGTATCCATACTATAAGCAAATGTTTTCCTCTAAAATAATTCACAAATCTATTGAACAGAAAAATAAATTAAAAAGTTTATCTACGAACAATTTTAAATCTGAAAATCACCTAGCCTCAAGCAGTTTCATTAATTAAATTTTTTAAGATCTAACCATTCTCACCCCTGTTAAGACAATGACATGTAACTTATAATAAATAGATCAATACGTATGTAATCACAATGAGTGAAATGAAACCATTACTCAACTTACCATGTTTTCCTTCTTTTCTCTCAAAGTCAATATGTCTGCCCTCCTCTAGCCCTTGTAGTCTCCTAATCATAGGTCCCTTATGGAATTGTCAACCACTTTATTGGAGGCATTTACTAAGCTTGTTGAATTGATTGCCTTTTCATCCCTCTTGAAATTGTTTATCACACATCTCCTCTGTAATATATCCACCACACACAACACACACTCAATGTTTCCCTCTCTATGTTCCCTGTATTGCCTCCACTTTTCGAAGGCCCGCCGAGGATACTTTCCAGTAAAATTTCCTTCTTTCCTCTTAGGGAGAACATGAGAGAGGGAAATGGTAATTTTTTCTTGTGGAAGTTTAGCGCTTCGTAGAGTGTAAAATTTTCTATCAAAATTGGGGTGCTCACAATAATAAAGTATGTGATCCCCATGATGTTCCTCTTATAGTGAAGAGGAGATTATTTAGCAACATCGTATAAACAATTATGCACTAAAGGAAATAAATGAAAACCATAAATTACAATATTCAATTTGTTGATTTTAACCTCATCGACGATGATATCATCCTCTGCATGGCCTGAAGCAACAACACTGGGTGCATCCTCTTACAATAATCATTCCAAAAATCACGTAGTGATTCATACAAACTTGTTACGCATATACACAATATATATAATCAATTAAATTAAATTACTATAACAAATACAACATTAAATCAAAGTAATTTTAAACCCCTCTACAACTATATCATCCTATACATGTGACGGTGAAGCAACATTCATTGCAGCCACCTCGTCATCCTTCACTCAATAATCCATACCATATAAAAAACTGTTACTGACATAGTAAATAATACCAAATTCCAACAAATTTTAAAAATCAATGTTAGAATTATTATTAGATGAATTACACACACATACCGAAGAATATATTGAAGGTACAATGTTTTCCTTCGTCGTTTTGATCTTCTGAGTGGAGGCCCAGGGACATGTTCTTAAAATAAGATTGTGGTAGTTACTTAAGCAATTAGTTACACATAAAATATAATTCAATTATTATTTTTCAAATGCAAAAAATGGAAAGGAAATTGAAAATATTGTATTCTTAATTGCGACGAAGATGTAATGTCTATACAATGTACTTTGGAAAATCCAACCGCCACCGCACTGGATAAATAACAAAAAATCACAAACAATCATAATTCATCTTAACAATAACATTTTGGACAGATATAATGCCTACATGTCTTTTACTAAGAGTACACACCATAGTATAGTATGATGACTCCAAGGTCCGAGTATCTTGCGATAACTTTCATATTATATATTTGGCGGGTCGCATTATTCCTACCATTAAAAAACTATGTCTACCATTCCACAAATGCATTAAGATAGTATGTATAAGCCATTAAATAATTACACAACTATTCTACATAACACAAAAGGAAATACGGGTGTGTACATGTATCATAATACAATTTTATCCATGGAAAGTGCTAACAATGCTACCACTTCTTCATTTAATTGTGGCCCTAGAAACTTGACATACATCCAAGCTACCCTCTATTAACTTTTAGAATGTACATATGAACATTTCCACAAATTTAGATAAAATCTCTAGTACTTGAACATGAAGAACATAAAGATTTGCATTGTTACATTGGTATTACACCATTAATTTAATTCACAATAATACTGTCATGAGAAAACACACAAATGTTATGAACTTCATGACCGTAATGCTTCCTCGAGACATGATATCAAGGCCCTATACTCAGCCTGGTGGATTGCCATACTGACCAATCTCCCACAATGGTGCCTCTCTCTACTTTCTTGTTGCCATCAGGGTCATATAACATGAACGATGAACATGTCATATTTCCAAGGTATAGACACTCCATGAATTTCCAATCTCCAATGGCAAGCATGCTTACCTTTAACAATGGACAAACATATATCATAAACAACAACAAAAACAATTTTTTTTTCCATATTCAACACTGCAAATTTGAACTTTTCAATACAACTACCTGCTTTACAAGACATATGCATATCTATATATTTCGATATATATATACATGTTCTTTTTTCTGTGTTAGTTGTGGTATACAAACTATTGTCTTGACTAGTGTATATAATCTTATCTTGGATGGCTAGATAATCAATATGTTGTCTATACTCTTCTCTTGGCTGTTTTTATTTAAACATTATTATAGTTGTCATGAATGTTTTTTGTTTGAATGTGTCGTGTGGCAACACAATGAGAACAAGAGGTAATCATTGCATCTTTTTCCCACTTTGTTCGACCATCATGTGACTTTGAAAATACTTAACATGTGAACCTATTTTTCCTCTATTTATTATAACAATTTTTCATTGTTAGTATTTGTATTGCATTTAAGTTTTGATTCCTTTGATAATTTTGATATCCTTGTTGATTTACTTTATTCTATTTTGTATTTACACGCTACTATTTTAGATTTACAAATCATAATCATACACAAAAAAATGACATCTATAAATATAGTATATCCTATTATTATTATCCTTAATTTCTATTTCACCACATTCATTGACTAGCCAACCAAGACAATTGTATAGACAGTTTTCTCTCTCTTCTATGGTAGAAACACAACATGTATATGAAAATATACAATACCATATATAATTATTGTTATCCATACTATAAGCACATGTTTTCCTCTAAAATAATTCACAAATCTATTGAACAGAAAAATAAATTAAAAAGTTTATCTACGAACAATTTTAAAATCTGAAAATCACATAGCCTCAAGCAGTTTCATTCAACTAAATTTTTTTTAAGATCTAATACTTCTCATCAATTCTGCACAATGGACCATCTCGCTAATTCTCATTCTCCCATTGACCTTCTGCAAATACAGTTGTAGAGTTTTGAGTCTCATCACTTCTCCCAAAACCGACCTTCTACGAATAAAGTTAAAGAGTTCCCTGTTTTTGTGCTTAAATTTTTTTGTTACTTGTTTAATCGATGGAATGGGGCGGGTTTTCAAAAGAGATGCATTAAATATCACCACATTCTCATGTCCTTTCCTCCTTAGATTTCTCTACCTTTGTATGGGTCGTATTTACCTTGGGATGGGCCTCCGGAATTGGCATGACTCATGGATAGGGTTGTGCTTCTGGAATTCTCCCATAATCAACCTTCACATAAAACAATTGTAGAGTTTTGGTGCTTAAATTTTATGTTGTTTAATCAATGAAATGGGGTAACAAAAACCAAATCAATGCAACTTTAATGCTCACCACCTTTTGCCATCCTTTCCACAGCATTTATCTACCTTCGGATATGATTAAGGAATGACACATCTTGACGGTCTTCGTAAATATACATATATCATATGTATACTTGTACATACATGTACATATACATATGCATATACATATATATGTATGTGTATGCATATGCGTATGCGTATGCGTATGCATATGTGTATGTGTATGCGTATGCGTATGCGTATGCGTATGTGTATTCGTATGTGTATGTGTATGTGTATGTGTATATGTATATGTATATGTATAAACAAACAAATACAAATGTACACACACAGAGGGAATAAAAACATATAGTGAAGAACTAAGGGAGGGAGGGGGGATAAATATTATCCCTATTGCCCCAGATGTTGTGGATGAAAAAACTTATAGGGAAGAAATAAGCGAGGGAGGGGGGATAAATATGATCCCTATTGCCCTAGATGTTGTGGATGAAAAAAATTATATGGAAGAAATATTTGAGGGAGGGGAGATAAATATGATCCATATTACCCCAGAAGTTGTGGAACAAAAATTTATATCAAAGAATGGCTATGAATATGATCTAGACAACCTTAATGTATAATTGTTTTACATGCGATGATAAGGAAAGGTGATCTTGCATCATATCAAAGAAATAAGGAATGAGAAAACATATATAATGAGAATTGAGATTGTGGAATCTGTCCAGGTATATCAAGATTCTTTTTTGTTGGCTATCTTTGTATTGAATGCCTAAAGATAAAATTGATTCTTGATTTCAGAAATGCCACCATCAATCACATTAGCAAAGATATCAACTAAGAATAGCTTCACATGTTACGTATTTTCAAATTCACATGATGGTTGAATAAAGTGGACAAAATATGCAATGATTACATGTGTTTTTCATTGTGACACCACGTGTCACATACAAACAAAAAACAATTGTGGCAATTATGTGAGATATCTACATGTATGTATGTATATGTATACTCTTATATATGTGTCTATATACGTGTATATAGATATGTATATGCATGTATAAACATACATATGCAATCACACACATATATATGTATATGTACATGTATGTACGTGTATGTGTATATGTATGTAGATATATGTGTATGTATTCAAGCACTAACCAGTAAAGTAATGAGTTAGACAACTTTAATCTCTCTTATGTGGTATACACATAGTGTGTATACCACATACAACACTACCATGTTATAATACAAAGGTCCGGGTATGTGAGACATATACATATACATATGTATATGTATACTCGTATATACATGTACATAAACATTTATATGGATATGCATATGCATGTACATGTATGTACGTGCATATGTATAAATTTGTGGAAAGGACATGAGAAGGTGGGGACATTTAATGCATCTTTTTGGAAAACCTTCCTCATTCCATCGATTAAACAACAACAAACTACCACAAACAACACTACCATGTGATAATACAAAGGTCTGGGTATGTGAGATATATACATATAGAGTTGTATATGTATACTCGTACATACGTATACATATTCATGTATATGGATATGCATATGCATGTATAAACATACATATAAAAATACAAAGATATATGTATGTGTTTGCATATGTATATGTATATGTATGTATAGGTATGTGTATGTATTCAAGTAGGTATCACATCACATTCATTGACTAGCCAACAAAATCAAGGATGTTCTCTTTCGGGTCCCTTTCTCGTTGAAATATTCTGGTGTTGACAAAATTTCTCTGGGCGGTATCATACCACGCAGATAGGCAATTTTTTGGAAAAGTGTGATGTATATGCATGGGGATCATGTGATATGGACACAGGTCATGTGATCATATAGACAGGATAGCCTAATGCCTCCCATATAGGATAACATGACCATACATGCATGCATTCCCCACATGGCATACACAAATCCATGACTGAGATTTTTTTTTGGTTTTGTGGTATACACACTAATTGTGTATACCACACTATGTGTATACCATAAAAATTTGGGATTTGAAACCGTGACCTCAAGTTTATCATTCCAATGCCCTACCAACTCTGCTACATTGTAGCACAGAAAGGCTGGGGAAATATATTATATATGTTTACTTGACTTTTGAAATGCACCACCTCATCAGTAGTGGGCCCCACAAAAATACATTTATGTTTGGGGCATTACATGCACGCATGAAATCCTATTACCAAGATAACCAAAAACATGGAATGGGACAAGTGGCACATTCCATGATTATGGAAATCCTGGCAATAGGATTGCATGGGTGCATGTAATGCCACATACATACATGCATTTTTTAGTGACCACTGATGAGGTAGCGCATTTCAAAATTTGAGTAAACATGTATAATTTTTTTTCCCTACCGCTATGTGCTACAATGTAGCAGAGTTGGTAGTGCATTGGAATGACAAACCCGAGGTCGCGGGTTCAAATCACAAATTTTTGTGGTATACACACTTAGTGTGTATACCACAATACCAAAAAAATTATGAGTTCTTGATTTTTGTATACCATGCACGGTATGCATGTATGTATGGTCATGTGATCTTGTTTCCAGGATAGAGGACTCTCTAAAAGGGAACATTCTTGATTTTGATGGCTAGTCAATGAATGTGATGTGATACCTACTTGAATACATACACATACCTATATAAGAGGAGAATTCAGGTCCCACAGATAAAGATGCATGTATGTCATTGTCTATGACATATTATGGTGATTTTTATGGGGGTCATGTGATCCTATCTCCAAGATAGGTGGCTCCCCCTTTCCCATTGAAATATTCCAATAGCAAAAAAAATTGCTTTGGGTAGTATCATGCCACGATGACAGGTTATTGTTTGGAAAAATGTGATGTATATGCATGGTGTATATGCATAGGGATCATGTGATATGGATGTAGGTCATGTGATCTTGTAGCCAAGATATCCTAAGGCCACAAAGGGTTGATTATTCATGATTATACCTGTCAAAAATGTTTCTTTTTAATTTGGCTTGTGCCAGCACAATGATAACCATAGGTAATCATTGCATCTTCTCCCCACTTTATTCAACCATTATGTGATTTTGTAAAATACTTAGCATGTGAACTGATTTTTTTCTCTATTTATTACATCAGTCTAACATTGATTTTTATTTGTATCACATTTAAGCTTTGAATCCATTTGTTCCCATCCATCAATCACAGTTAAGGTAATTTCAATTCTTCAATGTTGGTTTCTAACAAAACAGGGAAGAATATTATAATTTCAGTCATCTATCTTGGCAACAAGATCACATGACCCCCATAAAAATTTACCATAAGATTCCATACGTAATGGTGTACATACATTTCCCATTTATATATGCATATTCAAATACAATAAAAACTTTAAGCGCCAAAACTCTGCATATGCATATGCATGCATAAACATAACTATGCAACTACACACATATATATGTACATGTACATGTATATGTATATGTATTTATAGGTATGTGTATGTATTCAAGTAGGTATCACAACATATTCTTTGACTACCCAGGAAAGTGAAGAGTATAGATATTTTTTTCTCTCTTATGTGGTATACACACAGATTGTATACCACATACAACACTACCATATGATAATACAAGGTATGTGAGACATGTACATATACATATATACATGTATACTCATACATACATGTGTGTATGTACATGTATATGTATAGGTATGTGTATGTATTCGAGTAGGTATCACACCATATTCCTTGGCTACCCAGGAAATTCAAGAGTATAGACAATTTTTCTCTCTCTCTCTTATGTGGTATACACACAGTGTGTATACCACATGCAACACTATAATATGATAATACAAGGTATGTGAGACATTTACATCTCTCTCTCTCTCTCTCTCTCTCTCTCTCTCTCTGTATGTATGTATGTATGTATATGTATACTCGTGCATACATGTACATATACATGTATATGGATACACATATGCATGTATGACCATACATATGAAATTACACAAAAATATACATATATGTACATGTATGTATGTGCATATGTATACATATGTATAGGTATGTGCATGTATTTGAGTAGGTATGCTCCACTTGTAAATAACAGAACAAAAATAGAATAAACTACAAAAAATACCAAAATTATATGAATCCTTCACTTGTAATCATTGAACCAAACGTATCAAACAATTTAGGTGATATTATGCTAGATACACATGCTAGTGATGAACCACTTTTCGTGGATGATAATAGAAAAAAATTCAAGCGAAGGAGTCTGGAAAGATGGAAAACATATTGAAGGCCAAAAAAACATATTGATGAAGAACATAATACTCATAATCAGAAAATAAGAAAGTTAATACGCCCACAATTTGATTTTACCAAAAGCTCTGAAATAATTTCTCTTCCACTTTCAATTGGGGAAACAATTAAGAAGTGTACTATTGAAAACAAAGTTTCACCTCAACCAGATAGTAGTGTACATACAATGAACATAAACATCATAAGTGTTCATTCTCTTCCTGTCAATTTTCAGCATATGCATCTACTCAATACCATAGATGCAACATAAAATAAGAGTTTTCCCACCTTGGGCTCTGTACGATGGAAAAGTGACAAGTGAGCGTGGGAATCTGCAAGTAACTCTTCCTCGCACCCGACCTCTCGAGGTCGTGCCGAGATAGCTAGTGGGGATGGAATACGCATGGGATGTAGACAAATTAGTTAGGCAATCTTATGTCTTTGACGTGCACTAACTTGGAATCTGTGACTCTAAGGCAAAGAAGGCTCTCCTAACTTGAACTGGTGTGATAGATCGATCGGCAAGGATGACTACTCGAAGGCTCCAATCAATATCGAGCTCTAGCGTAATTCGGTCTATGGGTTGTGGGATATGTGGAAACTGACCTAGGATAGTTTCGTGTATGTCTCCAAACAAGGTCATAGGGTGGATGATAGATATAGTTGACTCTATGGGTGATTCTCTGGCCTAGTCCAGAAATTCCTAGCTTTGTTAGCTGCTATGTCTAACAAGGATAATTGTGCGATGATGATAGGTGGAAGTGGAGTGGATCTGAATATTAATGTGCGTAAGCTAGCGTCAACGTCAGATTGACCTGTGGACTCGTTGGGTTGTGGGATTTGTGGGTCACAACCGTAGATTCATGGTTGTTGTGGACCTGCTATGGTCATGTGCGAAATCAGTATCTAATTCCTAGTATCCAATAGTCGTATGCCTTCTCGGCCTCTATATTCAGAATTATCAGTTGTGTGATTTTCTCAGAGTATCTCACAGGCATTCTTGCAACCTGAATTCTTAAGCTAGTATCTATGTCTGTGAGAGTGTCTCCTGCGTCTGGCTGTGGGACCAAAGGATCACAACCGAATGTTTGCTCTCTTTCAAGCCCTTTTACAGTCATGCGGATATTTATCTAGAGTAATCTGTAGTTTGGCTGATTTGACCAAAAAGTGTGTGCTCGGTCGTCTTCTATGTTTAACCCGCTCAACTGTGAGCTGATCTGTTGCAAGTCTGCTATTGTTCGGAAGACTTGGATCCTAAGATTCTAATCTATGTCGGTTATTGCTGTAACAAGATTGGGTTGGGGCACGATTGGCTCAAATATGTATTCTCTGGGTTCCCTAGGTACCATGATTGTCATACAAAAGAAATGATATAAATCTAACTAATGACAAAATAATTTAACTGCATAAGATATGTCTATGAATATTTCTAGATCTGATAGTAATTGATAAACTACTAAACAGAAGTTAAAGAGCAATTATCTAATATATCTAAAATTGATGACTAAGCTAATAACGCAATTAAAAAAAACAAAGCAACCGAGTATAGCTACTTGTCTGTGTAGTTTGTAGATCTATTCTAAATAACTTGCTAACTGATCTATTCTATTTGGAAGACTCTCGATCCTACCTCAAAAGTGAGGAGTGAATCATAGTTTCTCAGAAACTATCAATCCCCACAGCTTCCCTGGCAATATCGAAAGTGAAATTGACTGAAAATGAAATGATTGACTACTTTATTTGATATGTTTTAACTAGAACTTTGAAAGCTTGAACCTGGATTTTGCATAACAGTGGCGAATCCGATGGTGTATGGCTTTGTCCCCTCAGTGTGATCTCCTTGTTCCTTCGTGCTCACGTGGACCCAGAAAAGCGTGTAATGCTAGCATCAACAGAAGTAGATTTTGGAACAGAGGCAGCTTAGGATGCAGACTGAATAAAATGTGAGTAGGAGAGGGATAGCGCAAGAGTACAGAGCTTGGCTTATGCAATTCCTAGCAGGATTTATTGCAAGTCATGCAACATAAAACGTCCAGAACCTGAAACTATCCTATTTGTCGAGCAAGACCTGCAACTTTAATGGCTTCCTACTGAAAATCAAGTTGTTCTACCTCAATGGATTGTATGAAACAATAACAGTACTTTGCACAAGGTGGATATGTGACTTCCTAACAGATAAACAACACTAACTAGGCATGTAATGAATGAAACTATGAATTCTAAGCAAAATGAAAAGCTAAACTATTTGAAATGAGAAATTCAAAGGCAAATTTGAGGGGCCATTTGCTTGAGCACAAGCCAACTATTTATAGAATCCCATTTACCCAAAGGTGAAAACCAATTTGATCTCTTAAACCATAAACAATGCCAAAACACTATTCCAGGGAACCAGAATCATTAATGCAAGCCAAAGGCGGTGAAAAAAGCTGGTAAACGTTGAAAAATTACGTGAGTCGCATTAAAAGAGCAATCTGGAAAACGCATGAAGGACTGCCGCCCTGCCTGGTAAACGTTGAAAAATTATGTGAGTCGCGTTAAAAGAGCAATCTGGAAAATGCGTGAAGGACCGTCGCCCTGCCTAGGCGGCGGTCACGAGACCACCGCCCAGGCAGGGCGGCAGTTTCTTAACTAACGGATAAAACGCAAAGAAAAGAGAGGAAAAGAGGACAACAAAGTGACAAGGGGCTAAGTGGGGCATGTGGGATGTTAACGCATACTTGGGGAACTTTTCCGGATCCCAACACCTTGCGAGGAGACCTATATCATCATTGGGACATGTGTTACGATGTTTCGGCAGTGCAGTACCCTACAATTTTGGGTACGTACATATTGCCCCCTCAGAGAATCATTTTAGCCATGAAGAGGCGTAAAACGGTGGGTTCGAGTATGGCGGTCCCTAAATGGGAAGTTAGAAGTTATACCTGACACATCCGTGTGTCGGAATGACTCTATCCAAGATCCCCGCCATCTATAAAATGAAAAGAAAACTCAAGTGCAGATAGACAAAATGGATCTGAAAATAAATATTAAAATAATATGAAATGAGGACATACCATTTGTGCGAGGATAAGAACTTACCTCCGTCGGCGCTCCAAACCTGGGAAAAGAGACATTCAAAACAAGTTAGGTTGCTATATATGTAAAAGTGGGCCCATTTTCCTATTCATTTGCGCGTGTCAATTTGGTTGATTTTGAGCTCTGGGACCCACGGTGACAGTTTCTGACGAGACTAGAGTCAAAACGTTTGGGACGAGATTGTGATCATGCCTCAATGAGCGGAACACCGACCCGTGAGATCACATGTTAGTTTTTTTCAATTTATCGTTTTTATCCCTAAAATATTAAAATGATGAAAACTTTGTCATGGGGGGATAATTTTTGAAATAATAGTTTTAAAAGGTCTATTTAGGGGGGTGCCTACTGGGTAGGCTTTGTTTTGGTCGAAAATTGTCGTTTTTCATGTTTTTAAGCCTTTTTAGGGCACATGACCCGCATGGGTTTTCGGGACACAACCGCTGCCCTGAACAGGGCGGCGGTTACAGGACTATCGCCTTTAAGGCAGTGATTACAGAACCACCGCCCTGCTTAGGGCAGCGGTCCTTCACAGAATGCACAAACAACACCTTTTTGAAGTTAATTTTGCATTTTTAGCATTCTTATGTGTTTTCATGATTTTTCTAATGTCATTTGGATACTAACTTGTTCCATTTTGTGTGTTTTTGGGTGTATGCAGGCGAGAGAGGAGTATATTCGATGGAGCCGAGAGAGAGTGTGTGATTGGCTCCCAGTAGTATTAGATGCCCTTTCTCAGGACGAGCAGGACACTCTTCAGAGTGCTGGCATACTGCGTAGATCACGATTTCCACATGTTGCTCTGTCCAGTCACATAGTTTGTGACTTATTTTCATATTGGGATGTTGATCGGAACACTTTCTTATTACCAGGGGTCCGAGGTGAGTGGACCATTACTTTGGAGGACGTTTACCATATCTTGGGGGTCCCGATCATCGGGAGACGTCTTACTCTTGAGACAGCAGGTTTATGGGCTCAGATAGCACAGTGGGCCTCATACATGGGAGATGTAGTTATCTCCACTGGTTCGAAGAAGGGGGTGAGTGTCCGATCTATTCCTAACCTGCCAATCCCCTTGATTCGTCAGGCCATTATGGGGATCCTTGCCTCGAGATTGATCAGGGACAAGGGAGGAGACACTATATTGTATTGTTGGTCCCCCATCATTACATAGATTGAGGGACATGGTCGGATTTATGCCTGGGGAGCCGACATACTTGGGATTACCTACCATGATCTATACAAGGTGGTCCATTTACAGGGGCATTCATTGAGCCATCCGACCATGGTTATGAGATGGGTCTATGAGCGTTTCATCCCCTATGGTAGAGGTGTAGAGGTGGCAGATCCCAGAGTTATGAGGGTAGCCAGATGGACAAACATGTCGGTGCTCAGAGCACCGCACTAGCCAGTTGCTTCCCTGACCACTGATGACATGGAGGCCACATCGTATCTGGCCATGGCAGGGTTATGGGGTGAGGAGGCTCTTACTTTGATTTCCTGCTCCACCACAGGGCAACTTGTTGACAGGGTGGGGAGGGTGGAGATACACCCTTTTGGTCGATGGTCGAGTGCCTCAGCAGTTTGGCCTACCTTACGTGGGTATGCTTCCCCCCAGTGGTGCCAGTGTACAGATCAGTTCGAGAGGCCAGAGGAGGTCCTAGAGGCCGAGGTTGGACAGTTGTTACTCATGGTGTTCCTATTGCGGCTAGGCAGGTAGTACGTGCTCGAGGGAGAGTCAGTGCTCCTCAGGCACCCTTACTTCAGATTACAGTCCGGTCCCGCCCATAGCAGCGACGATCCTATTGACATAGACTCTGAGTCTAAGGAGTTCACAGGGGAGAGACGGAGGAGGAGACCGAGGTTGAGGCTAGTGATTTAGGTGGAGAGGAGGACAGCGATCCTGAGTGGCATGACACTCAGGATATCTTACAGGCAGAGAGGGCGGAGCAGAGTGCAGAGAGGGTGACTCTGGTTTCAGAGGATCCACTTTCTCAGGGCCTTGGTGGGGAGGATGAGTCCATATCAGGATGATATGTTGCCCCAGCCATAGGAGGAGTGCATCAGTCAGCAGTGGCATCTGTGGCAGGTGCCGATCCTAGAGATCCATCTTGGAGGCCCGGTGATCTGAGTGAGTTATCATCCTTCCTTTTAACGTTTGTTTCTAGTTATGATTGCCTTAGTTGTTATCTCTCCTTTTGTTTACATTTGCTTTTATCTCTTGATTATTTCTAATTGGCCTTTTTCCTTTGCTTGCAGAGACTACCGATGAGTGGCGAGACCTGATTCGTTGGGTATGCACCGATACCCTGATGATCCCTATGGAGAAGACCCGTGCAGAGTTATCCGTGGATGCAGGGGAGCCTTCAGCAGCTGGTAGGCATACTGACATTTTTTCCCCTGTTTGGCATGTGGCCAAGATGGTATCTACCCTTCGCACTGAGCTGGCAGGGTACAGGACAGCAGAGCGCCTGATGAGGAGTCATTCTCATGGTGAGACCGCAGCTGCCCCTCGGGATCATGAGCCCTCCGTGCACTCAGAGCACTGGCATAGCCAGAGTCCTAGACATGGGCGTGCACCCTCAGAGGGATCTCATAGGGATTGAGAAGCCACTTGGCTCTCTTGGACTATTTTTATGATTTATTTTGTATCTCCCGGGCTCTTTGAGCATTTTGACCATGCTTAGCGCATGATGGCATTGTACAGGAAACTTGATTGTTCATATATGTATATTCTTTTCTTGGATCAGACGCTTGGTATTATGACTCTTATGATTTGACTATGCATGTAAGCTATAATGTTGTTTTTATATGCTTCTCAGAATGTATGCAATGGAGAACAAATGATACAAATGTTTATTTTCTTTTTGTATTTCGTGATGCTGATATATGATAATGTAGGCACAATGTGATTTTGAACTTTAGTTTCTGTAAGCAATTTTTGATACTTCATGTTTGTTTTGACAAAGTGTGATGATAAACCGGTACGATGAGCAGATAAACTTGCCACACTCCTAACTCCACGCAACTAGTAAGATGTGAGGGCTCATCACCGAGAGCTAGAAAGGGCACAAGTTATGAAATGTGTTGAAATGATAGTGATGAGAGATAGACAAAGCTTTGGTGGAACCAAATTAGGATGCTACAAGCCTACTCTACTCGAGTGACTCCATAGTTTGGGATGCAACTTGCTTTGTGGTTTATCTAGACTTAGATCCATAGATGGCCACATGGTTGACAAAATCTGGTTTTCAGGGTTTTGAACTCTCTTGGAACTTTGGACATCTGATTCATTTGTTTTTGACTCAAGATTTCAAAGGTTTATTTGAACTGTTTTCTTATGACCTTCAACGTTTATTGTCAAGAGAACTCCCTGCACCTTGCCCCATGCTTCTAGTAGGAAGCATGGGCTTATCACCATGGACAAGGCACAGGCGAGTAAGGGCATTCCCATCCTTTCCCAACCCTACGTCACTAGTAAGAGACGTAAGCTCATCACCGAAGGTTGGTAGGGCAAGGAAATGTGTAAAAATAAAATTTTCTGTTTGATCTACATTTGACTTATTTATTTGAGAAAAATGTCAGCATGTTCTTATTTCCAAAGAGATATACGTACGGGATAGATGTGATACTATGAAGCTTCTAGAACAGACCATAGGCAAGACACCTATCCTAGGAAGAAACCAAAAGTGAGAACAAACCCGCAGATCTTGGTATGGTTACCGTCAAGGCTTTGTCATATCTAGCTTTAGTTGATGAAATGATTCCGAAATAGGTGATGACGTTATAAAATGAAGAAGCATGATTAGAGTGCTTATGCCAATACCATCAGAAGTTTGTAATGAATTACTTTGAGAATAAGTTCCTTGATCACAAAATTTTACGAAACGAGTGGACAAAGTGAACCTAACTACATGAGGATGCAATGTAGATATAATTATACAAATAATGCTGGCCGCTTATGCGTAGAATCGTTTAAGGTGTAGGGAATTGACTGTTTTGCCAAATTCCTCACCCTCTAGTGTACATAAGAGATATGCACCATTTCCATAGTCCTTCGTGACTCGGTATGGGCCCAACCATTTGGGCCGGAACTTCCTTCCTTCACCGGTCTTTTTATCGATCCGGTTGTCTAGCCTTAGAACTAGATCACCTTCATATATGTCTCGTTCATAGACCCTTTTGTTATACTGCCGACACATCCGGTCAACATAGACTCTATGCCACTGTTCAGCATCTAGCTTGGCCTCATCTAGGCTTTCTAGTTGGGAGAGACGTGCTTCTCTGTAAACATCTTCATCCAGAATCCCTTGTAATGAGATACGGAGACTGGGTATTTCAACCTCAAGCGGGAGAACTGCTTCTGCCCCGAATACCAACGAGAAAGGAGTTGCTCCCGTTGGTGTTCTTATTGAGGTTCGGTGGGCCCACAAGGCTGGATATAACTTCAAATGCCAATCTCGCTTGTTTTCTTTCACAGTTTTAAGGAGAATGGCTTTTAATGTTTTGTTTGTCGCTTCAGCCTGTCCGTTGGCTTGAGGGTAATACAGGGAGGGTGTATGATGGCTTATTTTAAATTTATTGCACAATTCGCAAACTTCGTCATTCTTAAAAGAAGTCCCATTATCTGAGATAATGATTTGTGGGACACCGTACCGATAGATGATTTGGTTCAAAATGAACTTGGCGATTACAGAACCCGGTACAGTAGTAAGAGGCATAGCCTCTACCCATTTGGTAAAATACTCGGTGGCCGTGATTATGAAATTATGGCCATCTGTAGACGAGGGAGAGAATTTCCCTATCAAATCTAGGCCCCACGTAGAAAAGGGCCATGGAGTAGTGATTGGTTGTAGAGCTTGTGCCGGCATGTGAATCTCGTGGGAGAATTCTTGGCACTTATGACATCTTCATACAAACTCTACTGCATCGTGTTCTAGAGTAAGCAGAATTAGCCCATCCGATGTATTTTATGAGTGGTGGCATGACCACTGAAGTGGCCTCCACATATTCCACTGTGAGATTCGTGGAGAATCTTCTTGGATTCTTCTGTGTCAACACATCTTAGAAGCATTCCATCGAACGCTTTATGATAGAGCACTTGCTCTATAATGACGTATTTAGCTACAATAATGTGTAACCGCCTTCTTTGTTGTGGTGTAGCACCTTTTGGATACGTATGGTCCATGATATAAGTAATAATATCAGTATACCAAGGACACTCAGAGATAGGAGGTTTGGTTTCGATGTAGTATATGCATTCATCGGGAAAGTCCAGATCTACTAGATTGCCTCCGTTTAGTGGGTTATCAGCTAACCAATCCGCAATGATTTGTCCTTTAATGGATTTCTGATTTACAAATGTTAATTCAAATTCCCCCATTAAGGTTATAAAACGTCCAGCCTTCTTAGACAAGGACCCTTGTGTGAGGAAAGTTCGTAAATGGTCTGTTTTTACAATGACCCTTGTTTCTTGATTTAGCATATAATGTCTTAAGTGTTTGGTTGTAAAGATTATGGCAAGGCATTCTCGTTCTTCCTGTGTATAACCCGTTTCATAGTCAAGCAACGTTCGGCTAATGAAATAGATCGTGCGTTCTCTCTTGTCATCGTCTTCTTGAGCCAGCATACAGGCTAACGAGACATTGGTAGCTCGCGAATATAAGATTAACAGGCGGTCTGGCTTAGGTGGCATTAGCGTAGGTGGTGACAACAAGAAACGCTTAATGGCATTGAAGGCTTCGTTGCAGTCTTCGGTCCAATCAATACTATAATTTTTCTTGAGTAGATTGTTGATCGGGTGGATGGCGAAGCTTAAATCTGGGACGAATCGTCGGATTGCACCAAGTTTTCCTGAGGAATGACCTGATTCCATATTCATCTGACGATGGGACCATTTCGAGAACAGCCCGAATTTTGTTTGGGTCAACATCAATCCCTCGTGATGATATAATGTAACCTAGGAGCTTCCCTCCTGTTACACCAAAGACGCATTTTTCTGGATTTAGCGTGACTCCGTATTCTATTAGACATGAAAGAATGATGCGAAGCACTTCCGGATGATCACAACGCTTCTTGGCCTTGGCCAACAAGTCATCTACGTAGGATTCTACAATTTTATGAATAAGATCATGAAATATATACGTCATGGCCCACTGGTATGTAGCGCCAGCGTTCTTGAGACCGAATGGCATAACAGCGTAGCAATAGGTTCCCCAAGGAGTTATAAATGTGGTTTTAGCTTGGTCTTGTTCGGATATTCTAATTTGATTATATCCTGAGAATCCATCCATGAGAGACAAAAGCTCAAATCCAGTTGTTGCGTCAACAATGACGTCTATGGATGGTAAAGGGAAGTCATCTTTAGGACATGCCTTGTTAATGTCTCGGAAGTCTATGCAGATGCGTATCTTCCCATTCTTTTTTAGAATGGGAACGATATTAGATACCCACTGAGAGTAATCGACTGGCTTGATGAATCCTACTTGGAGGAGTTTTATTACCTCTTCTTTCACCATGAGAGCTACCTTGGGTTTCATTGGTCTCGATTTTTGTTTAATCGGCTTTGCATCTGATTTAGTGACGAGGTTATGTACCGCAATGTGTGGTGCAACCCCTGTCATTTCTTTATAATTAAATGCAAAAGCCTTCTGATGTTCCTTGAGGATTTGAGTGTGTATTTCTACTTCTGATGGAGTTAATGAGGATCCTAATTTCAATATCCTTGGTTCATCCTCCGTTCCGATGTTAACATCAATTGTTTCTTCGATTAAAGAAGCGTTACCTTCTTCAAACTCAGGCGGGGCTGGAGGTAATTCCAGATCGTCTCCATTCTCTATTGTGTATATGTCGAGTTCCTTCTGTGGGGGAGGTTCCATCATGGGATTTCTGAAGTAGGAAGATGAATGCGGGATTAAGGACAAATCTATCGCATGATGGGTGAGATGTAACGCTGCATAGGCGTTTAAGTAATCAAGAGTGGTTCTATCACCATCAATGTGGTCTAGGACAGTAGATTTGTCCTCAACTATGTTCGTTAAAAGAGGGTTTGACAGTTTTTTTACCAATGGTTCAGTACGAAGGGATACCATGAAACAGGTATCTTCCAACTCACTGCTTGGAGTGAAGCATGATGCTAAGGTTGCTATAGAATCAGCGAGAAGATTTTGTTCTCGCGGGATTGTTTCAATTGATATGAAGTGAAACTCCTTGCTTAAATTCAATACAGCTGTTTTGTAGAGCTGTAAGTGCTCAGCTCTGGTTTCATACACCTCAGAGACTTGGTTTGCTACCAATTGTGAGTCTCCTAATACCCTAATGTTATTAACACCAATCCTCTTAGCTAAGACAAGGCCAAGGAGGAGGGCTTCGTACTCAGTTTTGTTGTTCGTACATTCAAAATTTAGTTTAAAGGCAAATGGTAGGACTTTTCCCTCTAGAGAAGTAAAGATTACACCTGCCCCGGTTCCGTAACGACATCTAGCTCCATCGAAATGGAGAGTCCAATATTTAGCTGGGCATATGGACGTTGGGATATTTGTTGTGTTAACATCTTCTACTTCCACCATGCAGAGATCCTCTGTTGGGAGAGAACCAACACCTAGGATATATCCCATGCCTACAGAGTCAAATGGTAGGAAGATTGGTAGATCCTGTTCTAATAATTCGACAATTTTTGCAGTAGTTCCCAACGATACTGTTTCTACAGTGTTAGCCTCATCCTTGAGGGCTGGGATAGTCTTGACTAGGCTTATAGTCTCAAGATTTGTTGTAGGTACCAACTTTTCCTCTGGTTTTGCGTCGGTGGGTTTATTAAGTTGGTTTTTTGGGAGTTCAAACTCCGAGTGAACCCCTGGTCTTTTCTTTAAGTCGGCTAGGTGTATATCGAATGGTTTTGGATCACCTTTGGCTATGAACACCTTTCCTAAATGCAAGAATCTTACTTCTTGAAATAATGTAGAAGGAATTGTCTTCATACGGTGTATCCATGGTTGGCCAAGGATCATGTTATAGTTGGTTTCCCGATCTATAATATAAAACTCAGTCAGGATTGTTTTGGGTCCTAAGGTGACCGTTAGTATTATAGTTCCAATCGACGTGGCTTTGAGGCTATCATAGCCTCTTAATGTATTTCTAGTCGTGGAACAATTCGTTTCTCCATACCCTAGTTTTTGAAGGAAAGAGAAGGGGACTATGTTAACTGCTGCCCCATCATCAATCATCGCGCGTTTGACATAATTGTTATAAACTCATACTTGCAAATGTAAGGCCGGATCACCTCTGCGTGTAATTTCAGCGTCTGTTGGCATTGAGTTTATTTCGAATATAAACTCAACATCTCTATCCGGCTGCCCCGGAGGGTGGATATCAAAATCTATATGGTTTACCTATGTTTCGGGAGGTGGAGTGATGTTAATTAAATGACCCAAACCTAATGCTTCTAAAAGAGCAGCCCTGTGGGCAGGAGAGTTCTTCAGTAAGTCCAAAAATGAAATGTGCGAGAAGGTTTTTGTTAGATCACTAATTAAATCATAGGCAGCTACGGGTTTTACTAATATTTGTTGGATGTTATCTGTCTCTGGCAGGTAACTTGGACTTGGCTGAGAGGAAAACTCTCGTGTCCTTGTTACAGCTTCGACTGGTAGTTCGACGTCTAATTCCACTAAATCGACTATCTTGGGTCGCGGCTGACTTCCTAATTTTGGCGTAACTAATGGATTTAGTGAAGTCGAGGCTTCATGATCATTGTTTCCTGTCATTATGCCCTCATTTGTCCCATTTGGATTTAACCTATTGTTATTGTGATATGGGAGGGGGTCATTAAAGATCTTAAGGGGAGCATTTTGAGGGGAAACTGCCCCTATAAAAGTACTTGGTGCCGGTGACGCAGAATCTGCCAAGAACATATCTATGAAGAGTTATCTTTGTTCCTCTGGCAAACGTTGCATGAATTTATTGTAGTCATGGCACGTTCTAGTGTCATGGCCTCGAATTTTGTGGAAACCACAATACGAGTTAGGATTGTAATTCCTAGTTTGTTGGTTTGGTGTATATTGTGGCCCAAAACTCTGATCAACCCGTTGCCTACTAAGATTAAAGTTTTGTATTTGTTGTTTTTGGTTTTGATTCTGGTTTTGATATGCAATTGAGTTGTGGCTTGGACCCTATGTAGGGTTGCGTCGTCGTCGTTGTTGTTGATTGAAATCCACTGCATTGATTGTTGGGGGTAACATTGTTATTTCGTTGATTATTCATTAGTGGTGGAGTATTCACAACATTTACCCTTTTAGCCTGATCAAGTTACTCCATCTGTTGTCACTCCGTGATTTTCATTAAGGATTTTAGGTCCTTGATTGACATTTGTGGTAGTAGGATAAGCTCGTAGTATTCTGGTTGGAGGTGATTAACCTCCCATTTACTCCATACGTCTTACGACCGCTATCTATTGCCGCTTGATCTATTCGGAGAGCGCTCTCAAGCACTTCATCGTAAGCCCTTAGTGGGAACTTATGGACTTCTTCCTTTACTTCTCTGTTGAGAGAATGAAGGAATAAATCACATAGTTCCATTTGGTCCATGTTTGGAGCATTGGCCGAAGAATAAAGAACTGTACACCACCTCTGGATGAAATGAGCGACAGATTCATTGTGTTCTTGCTTAATGTGCAAGAATTCCCTGATTCCTGTTCTCAATAGTTTGTTCATGTCAAACGCCTTAATGAACTCGGAAATGAGTTGTTTAAATGAATGGATGGAGGCTTCAGGTATTCTGTAATACCAATCGAGGGCGATGCCTTCTAACGTTTTGGGAAATATTTTGGCAACAACCCCATCCCAAGGGAGCAGTTCTCGAATGGATGTGGCATAGGCCTTGATATGTGCGTTCAGATCTCCCTCACCTTTGTATTTGGGCAAATCGGGAAGAGGTCTTGGAAGCATGACGCTTCGTATGGTGAAGTCTTAGGGCTCTTTCAAATATTCTGAATAAGTCCCTATCGCGTAGGTTTCGACCATTGATGGTGCCTGCTGAGGGGGCGGTGGTGGAATGAGTTGTTGATATGGCGTAGCGTATGCATTGGTAGGGGCATAAGGAAACCCCTATGGTTGAGCAAACATGCCGGGAGAGGAGAACATATCCCCTTGTGGTGATTTGGAGTACATGTTTAAGTATGAAGGGGTATTGTCTAGGAATGGATTATTTTGTACTAGACCGGGAGATATCAGAACGATGTTAGAAATGGCAGTTCTAGTTGGCGTTTGTTGTGAATACTAAGGAGGCATGCCCAACGTGCCTATTCCTATGAGTAGGTCTACTTGGCTAGGATAGTGTAGAGGATTGGAATTTCCTACCTGCATGAATTGCGAATTTTGACTTGCTTGAGCAAGTTCTAATCCCCTAACTTTTTCTACTAAAGTTGAAATGACTTCATTTGGTGAAGTCACGGTATTTTGCCTTAGTGGCGTTTGTTGTATATCCTGATGTTGTATAGGCACGTGATACCCCGCTATGAACTGATCGTTGCCCTGCCAAGTTTTCCCGAGGGCATTTCCTATATGTAGCGGTATAGAGGTATTTTCTTGAAAAGAGACCTCGGGTTGTGTTTGTAAACTTCCTATAGGTGGGTACATGCTCCGAGAGCGTTGTTCATTCTTGGCATAAGGCACTGAATGTTCATCATCTAAAACCAGATATGGGTCTGATTGTCTACTAATTTGTGGTCTAAGCAGCATCTGAGGAGATGAACCAGATTCTCCTGTGAATGTCATATTGTTTGAGCCCGAAGGCTCTGTCTGTTGTGTTTGAGCGAGCTCATCCAACTCCTTTGTTTGAAAAGATGAGCTATATCTAGTCTTTGGAGATAGAGTTGGCGTTGACAACTGGTTGGTTGAGTAGTTGTTGCCCCATACTGAGAGCGAGGGTGACGACTGTCTATTCAGTTGAGCGTAGTATGCCTCAAGACCTAGGAGAGGTCTACCATATACATCGAATCCCGACATATTCGGGGGGTATATGAATACCCGCAAAATAATGGGAAGGAGGGAAGGTGGGAGAACAGAGATAAGGAAGATGTTGCAGTTGTTTGTTTCACGTCGGGTTCACCAATTTTGTATGATGGAAAAGTGACAAGCGAGCGTGGGAATCTGCAAGTAACTCTTCCTCGCACCCGACCTCTCGAGGTCGTGCCGAGACAGCCGGTGGGGATGGAATGCACGTGGGATGCAGACAAATTAGTTAGGCAATCTTATGTCTTCGACGCGCACTAATGGAATCTGCGAATCTAAGGCAAAGAAGGCTCTCCTAACTTGAACTGGTGTGATAGATTGATCGGCGAGGATGACTGCTCGAAGGCTCCAATCAATATCGAGCTCTGGCGTAATTCGGTCTATGGGTTGTGGGATACATGGAAAATGACCTGGGATAGTTTCGTGTATGTCTCCAGACAGGGTCATAGGGTGGATGATAGATATAGTTGACTCTATGGGCAATTCTCTGGCCTAGTCCAGAAATTCCTAGCTTTGTTAGCTGCTATGTCTAACAAGGATAACTGTGCGATGATGATAGGTGGAAGTGGAGTGGATCTGAATATTAATGTGCGTAAGCCAGCGTCAACGTCAGATTGACCTGTGGACTCGTTGGGTTGTGGGATTTGTGGGTCACAACCGTAGATTTGTGGTTGTTGTGGACCTGCTATGGTCATGTGCGGAATCAGTCTCTAATCCCTAGTATCTAATAGTCGTATGCCTTCTCGGCCTCTATATTCAGAATTATCAGTTGTGTGATTTTCTCAGAGTATCTCACAGGCGTTCTTGCAACCTGAATTCTTAAGCTAGTATCTATGTCTGTGAGAGTGTCTCCTGCGTCTGGCTGTGGGACCAAAGGATCACAACCGAACGTTTGCTCTCTTTCAAGCCCTTTTACAGTCATGCGGATATTTATCTAGAGTAATCTGTAGTTTGGCTGATTTGACCAAAAAGTGTGTGCTCGGTCGTCTTCTATGTTTAACCCGCTCAACTGTGAGCTGATCTGTTGCAAGTTTGCTGTTGTTTGGAAGACTTGGATCCTAAGATTCTGATCTATGTCAGTTATTGTTGTAACAAGATTGGGTTGGGGCACGATTGGCTCAAATACGTATTCTCTGGGTTCCCTAGGTCCCGTGATTGTCATATAAAAGAAATGATATAAATCTAACTAATGACAGAATAATTTAACTACGTAAGATATGTCTATGAATATTCCTAGATCTGATAGTTATTGATAAACTACTAAACAGAAGTTAAAGAGCAATTATCTAATATATCTAAAATTGACGACTAAGCTAATAACGCAATTAAAACAAACAAAGCAACCGAGTATAGCTACTTGTCTGTGCAGTTTGTAGATCTATTCTAAATAACTTGCTAACTGATCTATTCTATTTGGAAGACTCTCGATCCTACCTCAGAAGTGAGGAGTGAATCATAGTTTCTTAGAAACTATCAATCCCCACAGCTTCCCTGGCAATATCGAAAGTGAAATTGACTGAAAATGAAATGATTGACTACTTTATTTGATATGTTTTAACTAGAACTTTGAAAGCTTGAACCTGGATTTTACAGAACAGTGGCAAATCTGATGGTGTATGGCTTTGTCCCCTCAGTGTGATCTCCTCGTTCCTTCGTGCTCACGTGGACCCAAAAAAGCGTGTAATGCTAGCATCAACAAAAGTAGATTTTGGAACAGAGGCAGCTTAGGATGCAAACTAAATAAAATGCGAGTAGGAGAGGGATAGCGCAAGAGTACAGAGCTTGGCTTATGTAATTCCTAGCGGGATTTATTGCAAGTCATGCAACATAAAACGTCCAGAACCTGAAACTATCTTGTTTGTCGAGCAAGACCTACAACTTTAATGGCTTCCTACATAAAATCAAGTTGTTCTACCTCAATGGATTGTATGAAACAATAACAACACTTTGCACAAGGTGGATATGTGGCTTCCTAACAGCAAAACAACACTAACTAGGCATGCAATGAATGAAACTATGAATTCTAAGCAAAATGAAAAGCTAAACTATTTGAAATGAGAAATTCAGAGGCAAATTTGAGGGGCCATTTGCTTGAGCACAAGCCAATTATTTATAGAATCTCCATTTACCCAAAGGTGAAAACCAATTTGATCTCTTAAACCATAAACAATGCCAAAACACTATTCCAGGGAACCAGAATCATTAATGCAAGCCAAAGGCGGTGAAAAAAAAAGCTGGTAAACGTTGAAAAATTACGTGAGTCGCGATAAAAGAGCAATCTGGAAAATGCGTGAAGGACCGCCTGGGCAGTGACCGCCGCCTTGAGCAGGGGCGGCGGTTTCCGTCACTGAAGGACAAAACGCAAAGAAAAGAGAGGAAAAGAGAACAACAAAGTGACAAGGGGATAAGCGGGGCATGTGGGATGTTAATGCATACTTGGGGAACTTTTCCGGATCCCGAACACCTTGCGAGGAGACCTGTATTATCATTGGGGCACGTGTAGCGTTGTTCCGACGGTGCAGTACCCTACAATTTTGGGTACGTACAGTCACCACCACTATGGTGGCCCACTAGGCTACAGGAGGATATGAGACATATTTTAAATTTAGATTTTTTTCCATGAATAGTTGTAATGCTAATCTAATGTATAATGCTCAGGCATGGACAAATAGTTTCAATGCTTGGCACAATAGAATCTGTAACCTTATCTTCTCTCTAATATAAAGATTCTTTGTTTTTTTTAAAATTAAAAATTTGGGCCGTAGAGTAATGTTCCAAGTACGAGTTTTTGAACTATGGTTGTGACTGTGACCATATCATAAATCTATTGAGTGAATGCTTATTAGGTTCTGGTGGTTGGCTCCTCATAATATATTATTACACCGAAGAGGCGTCCATACAATGGCAGGCAAGGCTGTAATGGAGTGCATTGTTCACTTTTACTCTCGACAGTAAATTTGACATTCATTTGACTGTCACGTGATAGTTCATTCATAAATTTGACTTCTATTGGATTATCACTAAATTTTTTTTTGTTTCTTTTTTCTTGGAGAAGTTAATAAAAAAATAGTAATATCTTGGCCATGTTAGTAATGTGTTGGGTTTTTTTTTCTTGAATAAATATTTTGGACAATAGCGTAGCTAAATTATTCTGTCTTCCACAAATCAACGGGAAATTGATAAAGAATTTAATGAAGTTGTGTTGAGGTATGTAAACACATCACACACATATGTACGCGTGCACACACACATCACACACACTAAGAACCTTGAAATTGATATCTATTGATGTATTTCATATAGATACATTTATTATATTATATTTATTTTTAATACTGTTATTTTTTTTAGTATACTCATACTACACTTACATAGTTAGATAGGTGCCTCATGATTGATATCTCTCGGCATATTTTAGATAGATGTATTCAAGGTATCTATGCTAGTATGAATATTGTTTTGTTGATTTTGAGATTGGGTACCATGGTTTGGAAGAGAATTTGTGAAGAATTTCAAGTATTGGTTGGGTTGAGCCACAAAGTCATTCAAGACATTATTGATATCTTTGATGTGAATGTAATTACTTTCAATTAGGTCTTGGATCTTATGCTTCAAGGTAATGCGTTTCTTGGAAGAATGTTGGGGGATTGATAATTGCAATATGCATCATAGTTTTTTAGGCAAATTTCTAGATGGATTTAACTCTCGAATAGGAGGTAGTAAGGTAATCAGGTTGCATTCAAGCAATCATTGTAGCATTTTTTGTGCACACATTTCTAGATGGATTTAACTCTCGAATAGGAGGTATGTAAGTGTAATCAGTGTGTGCATATCAAGCATGTCATGTGTAGCATTTATGTATGTGGACTGTCCGCTCAACCTTGTAATTTATTTGCATTGGTAGTGTTGAGGCAAGACTATTCCGTTGTTTATAAGTTGTTGGGGGCTACTACATTGACCACACTTTTGGCCTCACTCTTAGGTTTTGAAAGAATTATCACTGGTTTTTGGCCTTGAAGTTAGCCTTTGGATGAAATTTTCGTATCCACTAGAAGAAGGGACATTACCTCATATTTAAGCATGTTGTCCTCTAAAAGTTTGACCTCTACGTTTTGAGTTGTATGACAAAGATCATCGAATGTTCAATATGTTTTGAATATTACTAGTCCTTGATAGGTGAGACCGTGAGAGGTATCTTTAAGAAAAAAGACCAACGAGTTTGGTTTCAGGCAGCTTGTGGGTCATTTGGTGACCATGTTCCTGAATCAAAATGCATATTCCAGTAGTTCATTAGCACCTTGTCTTAGTTGAGCAATTTGTTTGCATATTCACTAGTAGGTTCATGTTTGCACCTTGTCTTAGCTTGAGCAATGATGTGTAAAAAGGTGTGTTGCTCTTCAAGCAATGTAAGCAAAATAAATGTGTAAGAAAGTCATCTACTAGTGAGGTAAAGGCATCTAAGGATCCTTGAGGTAATGCATAGAACCAATCTATAGCACAATCTTTTAGGCTCCATAGGATATAGCTTGTTTAATAATTGATCATCATATACAAAATCCAAAAAAGAGGCATAACATGACGTAAGATGTATCTCCCTTCCTATTATATAATTCAAAATTTGGTGTTGTGAAACAAACGGGAAGGGGTAAGCTAGCACATTATCAGCTAAAGGGTTGAGTAATATCCATTTGAAGTGACTGTGTTGCATGGATTTTAAGACCTTGAGACAGTTCCTTAATTTTTATCTTGTAATTCACACACATATTCATTATGTTGATCATTTCAAAAGGTGGAAGTAGTACTAGATGGATGTAGTAGGCAAGGAGACAAATCGCGAGGTATTAGAAACAATAGAAGGAATTTGAGGAGCTCGTGACGAATAATAAATTGCATCAACGACAGGAGATGTGGGGGCAAGGGAAACAAGCACATTAGGAGAAGCACGAAGTGGAATGGTGTTGAAGGAAATACGAGAGATACATGATAAGGCATGGCATGTATTTCTAGGTGTTTGATCATTACTAGTGTTGAGGTATCCATAATTCATCATAAAGGTCTGATTGTGAATTCTGAGCTCATTGAAATGTTCTCAACCTTGAGTTTTTGATTGAATATCCACTATAACACTCCATATATTGGCCAGTTCCGTCGGATGTGTCAAGAGACATGGTCTAAAATCGGATATGCCTAGATTTTGAGTTGGATCCTTTTGAAACCTCTCTTCCTTTATTACTTTGGATTTCTATAGATATATGAGGACCATTCAAAATATTGTTATACAAAAAGTTCTCCAGACAGGTTGGAATGAATTGGGGGTGGGCTTGGGTCCCATCAAGAGTAACCATCTTCTTTTTCATACAAACCCTAGGAGGAATCCAAGGAATTTATATAAGATCAACCGGATTGGAATTTAACCTAACATTGCATCGGTAGGAGTCCTGGATCTAATCAATTTGGATGACATAACTGATATATAACATGTAAGGGAACAATGTACAACCAATATTACACACACACAAGAGCTAGGGCTAAAAGATTGGAAAAAATAAAGCAAAACCTAGGACAATCAACAAGAGGTAAGAGCAATCCCTAGAATGTAACAAGCAAAGTGAGAGTAAAAAACCTTCGGCCGAGTACTAGCTGAGTAGGATTTATTAAAAGAGAAGGCCAGGTTGGATCTTCGATATAGGCAAGATTTCACTTAAATATAGGTGTGGCAAGTGGTTTTAGCTAACAAAATGTAATTATGTTTAAACTTCGAGAAAACATTAATGGAGACTTAATTGCAAAAGATAAGGGGCTAATCTAGAACATATGAAACTATGGAAATACTAATAATTGCGTCGAAATAACTAGAGAATTAGGGTAGAGACATAAATACATCAAAATTTACAAATTTGGATGCAATCATAAGTGATAGTTTGTGGAAAACTAGGTGATAGAAAAGTCCCTCCCTATATAGGAGGGAAGATAACATATCTAAGGGGTTGTTCAATCAATCTTTTTTTGGTATTATAGGAAAGGTCATATGAAGGGATAACACAGAGTAGAGCAGCTTGGTAGCTCGCAAGGTGCTGACAAGTTTTGCCAAGATGGGATCATAATCATGGAGATCCAAAACCTATGAAATTGGTTTGATTTCTACGAAAATGGCTTTGCCCATGCAGGAATGGATTTGATGATATGAATGCATTCATCATGCCTTGATTTGCAAATGAATTTCTTAGTGTGTCTGGTTCTGACTTGGAGTAGAAAAGAATCTCTAGGATATTGTTCCTCCAGTTGCCAAAACTACTAACACATGTCTGTTGCAACTGTTGTTCCTTCAGCAACAGACCCATCAAATTCAAGCTCCTGTCTCAATGCAGCTGAGCTTGTTACTGGTATCTCTCCATTACTTAGTAGGGACCTTCTTGATTTGACGAAATCACAAGTAACACTCAATGCAAGTCGATCAATCATATTGGGTTTAGACAATGTGTCCTAACTCTTATTGTTTCCTCGATGTGTGCGACTTAACTAGTATATGCCAACCCTCTCATCCCTAAGATGCTTTCGAATTGGACTAAATGGCATACTGGATGCTTTCAGAGAAGGGAAAGAAGGGATGACATTGCTCTTCCTATCTTTCAATATTACCTCTTGTGAAAAGGAATAATCTCAATGTATGATTGCCTCTTGTAGACTTCATATGCTAAATCTTCGCTAATGCATTTAAACTAGGACCCTAATTGGCTGTTGCAACCAACACACAATGGGTGGGAGAGTTTCCAACTAAAAAGCCACAAACTTCTGGTAAAGGTGAAAATAAGGGTGCAAAGGGGCTCACATTGAAGAAAGTTGATTAAAAAACATAGAGATGTGACCAAAAATGTAGACGCATTCTGTGACACTCATCCTACGAAATTGGTCACAGCCCCACACAAAGCCCAAAACATGGAAGGAGAGAGAAAACTAGGAGAAAGGGGGAAATCTTCAAGTTTGCCATGATAAAAAATGTCAAATCTGGGGAAAAATGGGGCCGACAAAAGAAGAGAAAGAGAGAGGGTCACATTCAACACCCTCAAGGTTGACAGATGGTCGAACAACACAAAGTAAACAAGACTTAAAGGGCAGTGACATTATAGAGTGAACACAACCAATAAGAGCTCTAACTTGATACCATTAATTTTCTAATAAACACACAAATACACTAACACTAAAGCAATCGAGTAGTTCCTATACCAAAATTAGGTGTCTACAAATTATTACTCTTAGTAGCTCATAATACCGATGTCCTCAAGAACTGACTGAATATTATCAAAATTTCACATAGTTACCAATAAGTCTCGGGGACTGGGGGATAGTGGGACGCGTTAATCGGGACGACAAATATATATCCTTATATTTTGGGGATGTTACATAGGGATACAACTGTAATAAAATAATCATTTAAAAATTACCAATCGTTTAAATCATTTTAACTTTCATTCAATACTACCTACATAGGGGTTTAAATTGTATGAATATTATCAAAATGTTCCTCAGTTACCTAAGTCTTAGGATGGGGGACAGCGGAACGGGATTCCCGGGATTGGAAAAAAGCATTTCCCATATTTTGGGGATGACAAGGGATGGGGTATTGAAACAATGTTTAAATATTTTAGTTTAGGACCAAAACTATAGTAAGTTTTGCCAATATTGCAATATTAATAAGTTTTTGATGCATTTTTTAAAATGAGGATACATTGAAATCTTGTGAGGATAATTGATATTGTGTGAATTATTTTGTTATTTACTATAATTATTTACATATATAATTTTGTAAAAAAATTAAAAAATAGAATAAAATTAAAAGAGTTGAGAGGTATTCATTTTTTGATTGAAAAATATCATTCTATTATTGATAAAATTGAAGTATTTAGTTAATCACACAAAAAAATAAGTGGTATGGTAGGACAACTCATATGTCAAATTGAGACAGTCCGAGAATAATGTTTGCCACGTGGGTCAAACCATTAACACTTATATCGATTTAATAGAGTGTTATATCTAAAAAGGAGTAGAAAACAAATAGCTTAAAAAAAGACATTAAGTGGCATCGACAAACATGGAGGCCAATAGGAGCGGTAGGGGAGGGTTGTCTAGTTTGCAATCCCCCTACTAATTCCATACAACTTCAGGTATGGGAGACCTTCCTAACCATCTTGATTGTCATCTTTATTATCCTGCCTAGGCGAGATAGCCATAATGAGATGAGGAAATTTTCTCGAAGGGGGAGTACCACTGAAATAACAACCATCACAATTATGTGAAGGAACATCCCATCCGCTGTCATGAGAACCACCGTTATCACCACTACCAACACTGCTACTTTAGAAGCAGTTGAGACTACTGCTTCTATTGTAACATTCCCATTTTAAAGCTTTAGAAACAAGGGAAAATTTTGAATAGCATTCTCTGTTCTAAATTATCATAATTTATAACACATGTTTCAAGTTTTTAAATAATGTTCTCTGTTCTAAATGATCATGATTTAGAACACACCTTCCATGCCAATCAATCTCATAACAGATAACCATATGTAGTTGTAATGACTCGATGAACTATCGATCTCTCATTTCATGACTCAATTTCTTACCGATCCTTCATGTTAACTCAATGTATTGTATACTAAGTATACATGGTTCTTTTACCATTTTCGGGGTATTGAAGTGTTATGTTTAAGAGACCTATCTGAATATTTGTTACCAATATTCATCTGAAATCCTACTTCTTAAACTAGGTTATATAGGACAATGCAACCAGCAACTTGTGATACTTTGGCCAAAGATTTTCACATGCTTTGCATGATCATATTCCTATACGGCATACTCGTCAAGAATACGTCCTTCACCCCCACTTCATCTGTTATCTAGAATGGTCTTCACTGACTCATGTCAATCCTCTTGTCCAAGGTTTAACCATAAACCAGATTAGCAACATAGATGGGTATAGAGGACCACTCGTGGTGATTAGGGGTATATAGACATACTCAATTGATCTAGTTCGATTGCATGTGTCTATATACCTTTAGTCATCAGGAGTCCTTCCCTATACAAAATCATATTCCTAAATTGACCTAGAGTGCAACCAAATCAATTCCAAGTTTATGTAAACCTAGATGATCTTATTCAGAAGGGTGTTGCAACATGTCAACTGCAACATTGTGTCCTCATGAAATCCCATCTTCATGATGACACATTATTGCAGTTGGCTTGTACCAACATCCTACGGAACAGCCTCATCTAGAAGTACATATCGAGCTAAGAAGTTAAATACTTTCTTATCCTTTTAATTTAAGATTTAGGTTCAGCAACCCTGCTGAATTTCTAACCTCTTTGATCGTTATTTTTGCTAACCATCAATTACTTATAATCACCATGTAGATTAATTTACAACCAATCCCTCTTCCTAGATATTTGTGTTTCATTCTTTAGTTTCTTAACTTAAGTTTCAGACTTTCAATCCAAATCATCTTAACAATAGTAAGATCACTTACTTAAATTAACCAAGTTTATACACAGCTGAATTTATATTCTGATTCCTTAATATTAGACTTCATTAAGGTTAAGTCTAATCCTTATATATATGTGTGTTCATCCATTTTCCTGTTACCTTAATTCAGTTTAAGGTTTGCTAAGGAGAGGTACAATTTTTCCTCCTTCCAAATATCTCTTAGGTATTAAACTCAAAAGGATATTAACGAATATTTGTTCCAAAAACTAAGTGTTTTTCCCTTAACATATATTAGTTAGGATCCATTGCAACCATTCACTTATACATAACCCATATGTAACTTAATCTTTTATTAATGTCAATTAATAATCCATATTGACCTATTAAATATTCATCTATACATGCCAACTTAGAAGTTGCACTTAAGAGGAGAATAGAGTATCAATACTCCTTTTCTCTATTTCATTTAAGTCCAACTGAAATAATCCAAAACATATAGGTTTACAAGAGAATAAGAATAATTTTACAATCCCCTTGTAGTAAGCTCAAAAGATAATGGCACATCAAATATCAATAACGCTCAATCCTTTCTCATTGATAAAAAAATACATATTTTACGGGTCTAAACATTTCAGACATTTTTCTTGTCATTCTACATTGATAAAATCAAGTAAAATTTACAACTTTTTCCCTTTTTCAATTACATCTCAAAAAGAATAATAAATCCTCATTAAAAATGCAACCTTTAAGTGAACACAGGAAGCATCATAAAGGAACTTGTCTTTTTTTGTCACTTATGGAATCCATCTACAAAAATTGCTAGCACAGGTCAGTTCATTGAACTGAGCATGAGAAGCACTAATCATTAAAGTGATTTTCTTTTGACTAACTGTCTCATTAAAATAGCTCTACTCTTATGAAACATTAAGCAATATAGATAGATACCTAGTAAAGAATTAAGTACCACTAAAAGAAGAACAGAGTGAGAAACCTTGTCACATCAAATAAGTATCAAGATTAAACAACAATCTTCGTTTAGTAGTTTCATAAGAAAAACTACAACAGACAAGTAATATTACATCCCAATTACTTATCTGTTCATACTATAGTGTCTTTGAATCATTCCAAAATAAGCCAACTCTAGCCTAACCTTTTTGTTCAACATCAATAGATTTTACAAGGTGTAAATTCCATGTACTTCTCCTGAAGATAGTCACACATCGATTCATTACCTTCTTGACAATCAATTGAGAAGGAAAGAAAAATGAAAGAAAGTGATTCATCCAACTATCTACTATGCAATCCCCTTCAGCTAACCTAACCAAAATGGTCAACTTCAAGCAAGATGTAATAATAACAAGAATTAACAGTCAGAGAGAGATAACAATCAACTACCTTTTGAGCACAAGAGTAACAGTAACAAAATCCACAACTCAGAAAGGAGAGAGAGAATGAGATGGAAGTCAATAATCAAGATGAGAGAGAGATTCTCATTATTTATTTCTTCCTAATACTGAACCGAATTATATAAATTGTAACATGCAAATCAATTAACAGCAATGCACTTCCCTCAACACCAAACAGGGACAGTTTCAATAACTTACTAGTTACCACTAAAGGGAATATTCAAATAATTTGTTCTACAACTATACCAGAAGTATCAAGAAACAACTGATCTTTTAAATTCATCCACGTTGATAGGTTTGCACACTACAAACAAAGCTTAATCATCCCAAATAGAAAGTGATTAAGAGATTATAGTCAAGTAAAAAACATGTTTCCTATTCCACAGAAGAAAAGAAGTCATTTTCAGATACAATGAAAAGAATTCCAACCCAATTCAAATATAATTGGGATCAACGAAAGGATTGTTATTCCCCAGCACATGTGTTCAATATTGAGCCTTAAAGGAGAAGGAGAAATTTTACGCTCCCACTGAATTTTGACTAAGATGAAATAAATCAAAGGAAATGAAACCCCAAATCAATTCCTAAAATCGAATAAAAGAGGGGAGAATAAAACAGAATATTCCAACTCTTTCCCCTCAGATAACCAAAATCGAACTAATTCCATGTTCCACTACAGTAGTTGGTTTTCACATCAACATCTACATATGTAAATCAAAAGGTTTTCCACAAACCATTTCATACATACTTGTAGTAAGAGAACAACAAGAACTTCTATCAATTTTTTCAAACAGATACACAAGAATCCATAGAATTTATTCATACCAAGCACAGTAAGGATTCCTTATTGTTATTTTCAATAAGTTTGATTCCATAAAACAGAGGCTACCAACAACCATGACAGCAAAGGGTCAAACTGGAGTGACATAGACCGAAACTACTTCAAGAGAGCTAAGGTTATCTTCCTTCAAAGCATTCTAACAAAGATTCACAACTCAAGCATGAAAGGTTTAGAAGTAATAAACTCATTTTCTATTACATCTAACAAATGTGAATCTACCCTATGCATAATCCAAACCACTATTCCATTATAAATCAACAGGAACGAAAATATTCGAAGCAGCTCAAGCTTCAGCAAAAGACACAACATTTTATACTTTCCTATAACAAAGGAAACAAACAGTATCAAATCTTTACCCAACAATTTTTCCTAATCCATTTTGCACAAGAAGTCAGAAGTCCACATGACTTAAGCAACAGTCTAGTTTCAAATAGGATAAACATGATTTACTCAAACATGCATCAAGAAATTACCCATATTGCATCCTTTCAAATTAACAAACTCAAACAAGAAGATCACAAGAAAAAAATATGCCAAAAAATTTCCACTAAGCCATTCATTTCAAAGAGAAGAGTTGTTCTAATGAAGATGCTTAATGAAAATACAAAACAATTTAATAAGAAGAGCCTATCATGCCTAATGAAATTTCTTATTTTTTTGTACATAAGATCTCCATTCGGGCTTCTGAAGAATCTTTTCTTTTCAAACAACGAAAACAACCATAACTCTCCCAACTGCCTCCATGTTTCCACATGTTCAGAAATAGTTCTATGATGCTCAAGATCGCTATGGGTTGAAACAAATAGACTTGCTGGTTCGAAGAACCAAAACCACATGCAGAGTAAAAACTAGAAAGACCAGACTAACCAACAACTTCCACAAAACACCATTCTCCTCTTTCCTAAGTGGTCTCTTCACTTAAATCAATTCCATTGAATGCATTGAATGCAAATTCCCTCTCTTTTCTTGCACAACTGCCACTTCAAATTTGGCAAAGTTGGTTTTAAGAGTTAACATGTATTTTTAAATTTAGCAATGATACCAACTACGCATCTTACCTACCTTCCTTATCCTCCGCCAAACTTGGTAAATTTAAAATGTATGGATTGAGATTTAATTCTCATCAATACCTTAGAAACCATCACCACCAACCTTCCCATTTTCCAAATAACCCATAGGTCCCCTTCCACCTTAGAAATATTTTAGGTCACCTTAGCATTATTTAGGTTTATATCTTACTTCTTAGGTATTTAAAATTTATCTTAGGTTTGTTCAAAAAAAATAACCATATAATATACCTTCTTAGGTTAGGTCATAACCCCTTATATTAGAATCCATATAGGGTAGGGCACTGCAATATAGAGTTCAGGCATCAACCCAAAATAGTTCAGTGATAGATCCTAGGTAAGTACTATCACCTTAGGTAAAAAATTCAATAGGCTAAACATTATAGTTTGGAGCATGGTTCTGAGTAAGGACAGCGTGAAACCTGGCTCCTTCATAATTTATGCCAAAATAATGCTCAGTTCCATAACATGTTTCATTCCGCATGGCAATTAACAAGATGGACAGCAAAGAAGAAAAAAAGCATACCTTGGATCAATGGGAATTGATTAAAGGTGTGTTGTTATCATATAGAAATGTGAAAACAACAGTACATGTTTATGCAACTTATTATTCACAAAATAGAATGGCCTTGCTTACAAGTAAACAAAATTACAACAAGCACTAATTCTAAGTAGTAATAGCTCATCCATTACAAACATGATTTTCAACGTCAAGAGAATACACCTTCCAAGACAAATCACATGTCAACGTTTACAATGTCAAAAGTGGAATTCATCATAGTAACATCCATGACCAAGACGTTACATCCATTTCCCCCTTGAAAAGTAAAAGATGGCCGAGAGTAAAGGCTAAAGCATCCTCATTGCCTTTATGAGTGGTGATGGGGAAAATTACAACCACGAGGTTCTGAAGGGGAGAGCATTGTTTTGGGTGGTTTGATGGTCACTTGTTGACTACGCATGTCACATTTCCTTAATGATGAATGTGTATTTGTAGATGTTTAATCTCCAGGCATACTTTTTTTGCCTAGACCTGGATATGGACTAACACATTCACAATAACAATAACTTTATTAGAAATAGAAAAAAATTGTTCATTTTAATATGAGTAAAAATAACATCATTTCTATCTTTCTAGATTTGAAAAAGAATGCCAACTTTGAATAATTTACTAATCTGGTGGTATTTTGTAGGTAGATTGACCAAAAGGGAAAAACTAGAACAAGTGTTTGATAGTTTCAGGTTGGTTGTAGGAGGTGAAAACAGGGTTTGCAATTCCCATATGCTTAATCCATTCTCCATACAAGAGCTCATGGTAAAGAATACACCATAAAAAGTGTTTCTTTTTAGGTTTAGTGGGAATCTTCCAAATCTTGTCAAATAGCCTTGCCCAAATCTAGTGAGAGGAAGATAGATTGTATTTGCGATTTAAGGAAGCAAAATGAATTTTATGTGCCATCAGAAAAATATAACCATTCAAGGGTTTGTACAGGAAAAAATCGGTGGTAACTGGCCAATTCCAACCTCTCCACCAATCATCCTGAGAAGAGACTCGAATTCTTTTTAAAAAATTCTTGGGGAGAGCTTTCTGAATCTCAACAATATTGCTAAGCAGTAATTTTTACATAATATTCATGTGAGGGATCCAATTCCTTGTATCCCTAGTGAAAATTTCATTAAAGAGAGGAATCACCTTTTTAAATAAGCACAAACATTTGAGCTTAAGGATTATACCCAAGTGAACATTCTACATTTTGAATATGGGCAATCACCAGATTGAATGAGAGTCGATGTATGGCCCATTTCAAAATTCATTGTGACCCAGATAAGGTAAGGTTTGAGCATCACTCAATATTTCCATATATACTTTTGGCAACAAAAGTGCCCCCAATTTTAACAAATACCAGTGCAAAAAAGGAGAGATTTAAGGTCAAATCCTCTTCATGCCTTTTCCCAAGGGGGTTCTGTACATGAGAAAATTGACAAGAGTTTCCCATCCAGTCAATATCTCAAGTTCAGGCTGAGACAACCAAAATATAGCGGATAATGTAGGGATGGGAAACAAAATATGGCAATGCATATAATGGGGGATAATATATATGGTAAATGTGAGGGTGGTTAAGGATTGATATGTGGTGGGCGAGCAATTGGTAATCGATCAACTTGAAAGTACAAGACTTCTTCGTCAAGAACTACAAAAGCCCTCCTTATCTCTATGTGTGAAATATTACAATATAGGATAATTGTTGCATATAATTCCCGATTCATATTAGTTAAGTTGAAGGTTCTTCAACTAAGTTAACGAACCCTTGGGAAATTATTGTTCATTTCTAGTCATTCTTCTCCATAGAGGTTCATACAACAATATGGATATTATCAAACAATGCTAAGGATTTACACGTCTAATATGGTATGGCTTGGTCGGATCACAAAATTGCTTACCTACGGATAATTGTTCGTTTAAAAGCTTCTAACCGACTAATAATCATTGGAGGCAAGGGAGTACAGTGAAAGACCAAACGCATGTAGTCTTAGGTCTATGTCTCCCTGATAAAGTTCAATACCCAATGTGGGGGGATCATGGGTTCAAAGACTCTTCCTACAATGTTGAGTCTGGATTAGGAATGGTCATGTGTGGGAGTCAACACGTGAGAGATAGTGAGAACTGACAAGGAAGCTAAAGGAAAATTAGAGGCTAAGAATGTGGAGCGTAAATTCCTAATAGATGTATTTATCGTTTTGTTTTGGTTCCCAAATTATTTAAACATCTAATAATGAATAAATAACTCGAAAGGAAATTTTAAAAAATTGAAACCAAAAAATACTTCTTTGATTTATTAAATCCACTTCTAATTAATCATTCAATCAAATAGACAAACTACTTAACTCTTTTTCTTGGTATTTGAAGAGATTTAAACTTTTAAGGGAAATTAAACTAAACCAACTCAACTAATGTTTTTGTTCTTTTTTCAATTATCCAGAATAACTAAAATGGTATAAAATGGTAATAAATTGAAGAAATAAATAAATAAATGAAACATCAACTAATTGCTTCTTTTAAGCATGAAATAAACTAAACAGGGAATAACAATGTATAGTTATTCCTTTGTTGCAGGGGCTTTATTTACTATGAACGAACATGGGGAAGCCTGTTGGCCATATGGATATAACATTGAGTAATTTATGAAAACAAAAGCCTCCTACAATAGAGTTTCCATCTCTCGGCTTGCTCGAGAAGGGAATCTTCTTAGAAGTTAGTTCCCTTTTCCAGAACAAACTTTTCTCTATACACAACTACTTCTACTGTTAAATGTAATTATAAAAGATAATAAAAGATTTTTGGATTCATGTACCCTTCTATATCCAATCCTTTCTTGAGAAAATCCGCAGAGGATAGGTTGAGAATTGCAATTATCTCATGATAGAAGCTTCTTGGTAAAAAATTCAACAAATGAATATAAGGTACTACACATATGTTTGTAAGAAATAACAAAGATATTCTTTTCCTCAATCACAAATACAGTTAAATTTTCAAGATTCTGAATTAATAACGTAATAAAAACTTTAAATAAATTGAAAGATACCCCCAACCTAGTCACTACAATGTTATGGTAGTTTGTTCTAATGTTGTTGGCGGTGTTTCCTTTGTCTCCTTGGCTTTAAAGCTCCTTCCAATGTGCAAAATCCAATCGATCCATGTGAAGAAAACAACAAGTGGCAGTGAGGAATTAAGAAAAGAGAGTTGGTTGGTCTGGTATGACAATGGTGGTTAGAATGTGAGCAAAAGAAAAGCAAGGACAAAGAACTGATTGTCTACACGATGACCTCTCCAAAATTTTGCAACATAACACCTTTGAAATTTAAAAATGACCAAACTATGAAACAACCAAATGAGGAGTTTTTGTAAGTTACTAGGAAAGAAGTCATACTACACCTGACAATTTATAAAGGACAACTCAACCAATGTTGAATAAATGAACTGGTTATTTTTAACAAAGGTGAAGGAGAAAATGAAGACAAATTCAACGAGTCTATTCTTGTTGAATTCGAAGAAGTAAACTTAGAGAAAAAAGAATCATAATCAAAATAGGCATTTAAAAACACATGTGGTTTTATTTTGCTTTTCGTAGTGACATAACTGCCCATTTTCCAAACCATCGGGTGCAACCACCAATGAAGAACAACAATGATTTTGTCACAAGAGAGAAAATGGTGGGTTTCTAAAGCCTAAAAACATGGTGTGGGGGTTTTGCTAAGTCAAATTGGGTATGCAAGGAGAAGTGGGAGGGATTTGGATTTTGTTCTTGTCTTGGAAGCAACTTTATCATCATTAGAGATGTGTTTTTTCAGTGTTGCACCATGTAATTTTGGGGTGCATACATATTGCCCCCTTAGAGTAGCATTCTAGCCATTAATGGGTGAGAACATAATTTTCTAAGTATGGCATCATGTCCCAAAAATAGGAGGGTTAGAAAAATTACCAAACCCATTCTTGCAACGAAGAAATTCCAGCCGAGACATCTCACCACATGGAATCAAAAAGCGGGAATCAAGTGCAGCAATACAATAAAATCGACATGATTACTTGAAACGAAAAGATAAAATTACTTCACATCTACATGGGGAGGAAAATACCGCCTACTCCAGTATCGAAAATATATATATATAAAGTTATTACTAGTTTAGAAACCATTTGTTATTTTCCTGATTGCCATTTTTGGATCTTTGTATTTCTGGTGACTATTTCATATGCGAGTATAGTCGAATCGGAGAGCATTAAAACATGATGGCAGCTAGCCCAATTGTAGTAGTTGGAGCTCAAGTATAGCTTATTTATGAATGTTTTTATCCTTTTTCCCCAATTTCTTATTTTTTATATGCAAAATGGTCTAACTGAGGTATTTCTCACAAATTTGTAGTTAAAATGACTGTTGAGGGGTAGGGATTATAGAAATTTAATATAATTTTGTTTGTTTTTGAGTAATTTGAGGGGTTTTTTTGTTTTTTCATATTTGGGGCCATGTTACGGATGGTGACATAGCCTCCATGATGGTTTCTCAATTACCTCCTATGCCAAAGAAAAAAAAAAGAGGGTAAGGAGGGTTTAACTTACTCTTTCTTATTTTGATGAGACATTCTAATACATCATTTTCTCTTAATGTCATAATGAGATTATGTGATATGGAGAAGTACATAAGAGAAATATTAGATAACATGGATCCTACTTTTATTGACCCCGATAAAGATGAATCATCTAAATAGGGTGGGGATTTGGTAGTTGGCATAGATGAGGCAAATTCGTCAACTAGAAGGATATTGCCTGATTTCATGACATATTGGGATGCAGATCGGAACATGTTCTAATTTCCTATTGTTTTCACAGAGTGGACAATTACCCTACACGATGTATATATGATATTGGGGGTGCCAATTATAGAAAGGAAGCTAGTCCTGAAGAGGGATAACTCACCAAATGAGTCCCATATGTGGGAAACCTACTTAAGTGATGGAGGGGCACTCAATGTAAGTTCCAAGCATGGAATTAGATTGGAGTCAATAGAGATAGCCCTTATCCCTAATCTGCATAAGGCCATCATTGGTATATTGGCTTCATGTTTGATTAGGGACAAAGGCAGAGACAAGTTTTTGTATTGTTGGGCTCACATTGTGTAGAGTATAGAGGATTAAGGTAAAATTCACTCATGGGGTCAGGATATTATGGTTGTTGCATACCACAACCTATATAGGATAATCAAATGTAGGTCAAGTTCTCTAAGCCACCACGCACTTTTCATGTTATGGATTTATGATAGGGTTATTCTCTACCATAGGGGTGTAGGGATTGTAGATCTGACTAGTATCAGAATAACGAGGTGCGTGGACGTGGATCCTATTAGGGTGACACCATAGGCATTAGACACACTAACTACAAATGACATGGTCACACAACCTTATAAGGGTAAGATTGGATTATGGTCCAAAGAGGGCATATCATTGCTTTCTTGTTTGGGCACTACACAATTGATTGATCACAAAGAGTTAGAGAGATGTACACCTTGTTTCATGCGTGCACCAATAGTTTGGCCTTACTTATGTTGACTCCCTTCTCGTGGTTCAAGCCATACTCAAATGTATGAGGGAGGTCAAGGATAGCCAAATACAGAGGTTGCGATGGACACTGGTGGTACCAAGGATACCAATAGGGCAACACCAAGCCACACCTAGACAAAGGGATATGAGGGCATTCTAGATTAATTCCCTTAGCTTGTTGTTAGTATTAGCATGGGGTGAGGGATTGACTCAAGATGAGTGTGAGTAGGAGGTCCTAAGGTAGCTACTGTGGTGTGTATGTATTACTTGCAACCACCAATGCAGAGTGGAGAGAGCTCATCTAGTAGATGAACCTTTACTTGTTTATTCTTACATCTGGCTTGTTATGAGATTCCTTGATTGATTGACTCTCGATAACCCTACTTCAATGTTGTAAGATTAGCCTCCATTGATTAAATGTTAGTAGTTGTACCCACATGACATGGAGTGTGGGTGAGCTTTGCTCACTACTGTTGTAGAGTGGAGAGAATGTCATGTTGAAAAATGTTAACCTTGATTTAGTTGACCATAGTGAGACTTTCCTTGAGAGCATAGGTATGCTTTGACTATAGATCTCATATTACTAATGCACACCGACTGATATATAGATGGGTTCACACCCACATGGCATGGGAAAGATCACATCATTCATCACATAGTAGGCTCCCATAATGCCATGTTGTCATAACAAGTAGATGATTACTATGAGATGCTTGCAATAGGAGGTAGGGCTAGCTGTAGCTAGACCATGGGTACTACAACCTTGCATGGGATAGGCACTAGTGCACTTTATTGCTTAGAGGTTCCCATCTAAGGCATAATAGGCTGCAATATAGGAGTAGTAGTAGCATCCCTCATCCCATTGCTTTTCAAAGGTCTAGAAGGGATGAATAGGCCTAGTGCCTTTAATGCTGTGTGATACATGTGTGTGTGTGTGTGTGTGTGTGTATTTGACTCATTACTAAGCATTTTGACCACACTTTCCCTTTGGTGTGATGGTATTATTCTAAAACTTGATGTGTGCGTGTGTGTGTGTAAGTTTATTTTTGGCTTGACATTCCTTCATTCCTTTTTGAAACGTTTCCTTTAAAAAAAATTGTGCACTTTAAATGGCTAGGAATATTCAACATTTTATGATTTTAAAATGAATGTCATGAAAGTAATGTAGTGTGATGAACATAATGAGGTAGATGATACACATACACATGGTAAAACTATAAAAATAATTTCCAAATAATTTTAAAAAATTAATACATTGGTAAAATATAATACTTAGTGATGCAAAGATAAAACATCTTACTTCATTCTTAACCCCATAAAACTAGTGAAATGTGTGGGATCATCACCAAGGGTTTAGAAGGACATAAGATGAGTGAGTGAATGATGTATGAGTGAGAGATGACGAAGGTAAAGTAAAAGACCAATAATGATTTGTTGAAAACTTGTGACTTATTTTCCATTAGGGTTTTTCTGACCCAATTCATAACAATTTACACTTTATTAGCTCAAGTTAGACTTAGATCTATGGATGGCCAATTGATTGATGAAATTCAATTTTAAGGAAGGTTTATCTCTTTCAGCATGGGCTTTTGAACCATCCTTTTGGAATTATTTATTCCCAGGCACTTTGCATCATGTTATTTGATTTTCTTGGCATGACTCCATACATCTTGCCCATTCTATTAGTAAGAAGAAAAGGATCTTAACCAAAAGAAAGACACAAGAGAGTAAGGGCATCTTTCTCCAACTTTAACCTCCCACCACTAACAACAAGTGTGGGCTCATTACCAAATATTAGGGAGGAAGAAATGTGTGGTTATTCATCATATATGTTCACACACACACACACACACACACACACACACACACACACACACACACACACATGTTTCCTTTAGACAAACTTGTTTTGCTTTTGCATTGTGTTTTTTGGGAAGAGACAAATGTCCCCCGATCTCGGCCCCACACAACTAGTAATATGTGAGGGCTCATCACCTAAGACCAAGATGGATGAATATGAATATCCAGGTCGAAATGTTAGAGATTTTTCTCAGAAGATAACTTTTAAAGGAATATTTTTCATCAAGAAGCTTCTAGGTCAGGTTGTGGGTGAAAATTGTTTGAAGTTGGAGAGTTGCAAAGGAATATAGCACATATGTTTTATCATAATCAAAATTAAGTTCCATCTCAAGATTATAATTATAAGATGGATTGTATAGTGGGGAGTATGATGAATTTAGGAGGGTGTAGCAGTAAGATATCTGTCAAGGTGTAAATATTTAAAATTATTATCAAATGAGTAAACTTGAAGCACAAAATTTTTAAAAAGTGCCAATGAAAAAGACATAAACTATGAAGATCCAATTGGGACAGTGAGGGAATGACATGGTTTATATGTAGAAGCATTTATGGTGGAGCGAATTGATGGATTCGCCAAAATCCTCACCTTGCAAAGTTCACAAATGATAATGTACACATAGATTTAGATCAAACACAAGATGTGTTAGTTGATATAGAAATATCCAAATCAATGCTACTAAATAAATGGGCTTACATTGCCATTGAAAAGAGAAGTAAAATCATGGGTTCTTTCAATGAATAAAGTGGGTAAACTTCTTGATTTGAATCTATAACCTACACACAAACACACTTAGAAAAGTGTTAGTTGTTTTTGCTAGGCAGGTATAAAATTTCCACCTTGCCTGCTACTTCTATTTTTCCCATTGCAGCTTAAATCCTTTGTTTTCCAAAAATGTGCCCAACCCCACAGGGACTTTTCTGTGCACAACTTCACTTTTTCCCAGTGATCCAGACCTCCAATGGTGACTTCCTCCGGGCATAATGTATGTATATGTTTTCCAGCTGCTCTAGGCCAAAAATTGGGCTTACCTGGCAAAAGAATTGTTCTAGAGAAATTTCACAAAAAATGAAACGGGAAAACACAAAAACACGAAAAATTTGCCAAAATTCATAAATAAAGCCCAAAACTTATTCCTTGTTAAAATCCTTATGGTACAAGGGAATAATGATATGTTTGATCATAACAGAGTTAAAACGGAGCGCAAATAGCCTCATACGAGGCTCAAAATAATTAAATACAAATTTCCCGCAGACAAATCCCAACAATAGAATACAACAATTTTGGGCATCTGGGTATTTGGCGAAAAAGGCTAATATGGCTCTTTGGGAATATCCTGACACAATACAAGAAATTTTAGGCAATAAAAACACAAAACGACCCATTATTTTAGAAGTACAAAAAAAATTCGGAGGGTAGTTGTAGATTTCAGGCTGAAATCTAGGTGACACCAGTCGGCTCCATCTGTGGACATCTTTTCTCTGTCAGAATGATAAGGGAAAAGATGAGATCCCAGCATCTTTGGTTTCGTATCTTGTCTTTTGGGCATGGGGTCAGGCAAACAAACACAACACAAAAACAAAAACAAAACAAGGAAAAAAAACTTTAATTTATATACATACAGGTTTTAACCTACTTTTTTAGTTCCTGAATAGCTTCAGATGCTACCCGTTGAAAGGAAATGGTAACTCAATTCCATCCTGGTAGGCAAGGAAGAAAGTATCCATTCTTGCAGCTCTTTTGATCACAAAGGGCCCTTTCCAGAGTGGATCAAATTTGTCGTGTATGCCCTTCGGTTCATATCTCTTATCCCTCCAGAGTACCCAATCTCTGATCTTGAACTTCCTTTCTTTGGCCTTCTTGTCAAAGACTCTGGGAAAGTCCTTATCAACTTCATCTGGTGGTGGCTCATCCTTTCTTCTCTCCGTGGTAGGTAAGTCTGCATCAACTTTTCTCGTTCCCAGATTTATTTGCTACATTTCTGAGGAAGAACTATCACCATATTCTTTGTTCTTCTTCAGGCACTGATCATTCTTGTTGAAAGTATCCACTAAGGAAACCAAATCCTTGGGGATTTTTTTACATTTTGGCTGGATCATTCCACTGCTATCACCATAACATGGATCATCTTTTTCTATGACTGTTTTTTGTGGTGGTGATTTACTCCCCTCAACATGCATACATGTAGATGTTTGTTCAAGGATTCTGGGGTGGTAGACCATCTCCACTTTATAGTTTCCTTTTCTGAATATGGACTATGGTCTATCCAGATTCAATAGTATAGCTGTGACTGCCAAAGAATCTACTTTGGAGTTTTGATTTATTGGAATGAAGTCAATAGTGAAGGCTGCAAAATCGAATGTGGCGGAAAGCACTTTATCTTTGTAATGCTCCAACTTATCTCTTTTGACTTGACTCTGCCCTCGAACTTGCTTTACTAGAAGTTCAGCATCTCCTTGGGCTTTGAGGAGTCTTGCTCCTTTCTTTTTAGCTTGCTCCATTCCTAAAAGCAATGCTTCATACTCCACCGTATGATTGGTGTTCTCAAACATCAGCTTGTGGGAGTATAGAAATACCTCATGATCTGGAGATATTAGTAGAGCGCCAGCTCCTGATCCAAAAGAACAACACGTGCCTTTAAACTCCAGAGTCTAAACTTTCTCTTCTTCTTTTGTTGTCTCTAGCTCTGGTTGAAATTCTTGTTCTGGTACATCTTTATCCATTTCCAAGAAATAGACCCCACGGTCATATTCCTAAAAAAGAATCTGAGATCTAGGATCCTTAGATTTTGTAACTGTGTACCTGGACTTCTTTTCCAGCTCCAGCTTATGGTTAAGCCCTTTGATAGTAATGTGCACACAGGACCAATCCATCTTTACTTCTCCTCCCAGCTCTTTGCAGAAGTTTCTACTCAGCAACATCCCGTAGGAGACAGGAATATCTGCAACTAGAATTGTCATATTTAATCTTTTTTCAGGAAAAGCTACCAAAACAACTTGTGCATATTTGATTTGTCTGATTAAAGGGACTTGTCTCTCCATGGAGTAGCACCTTTTTATGGTATTTGTGAGGGTAAGCCCAAGAGCATCTGCAACTTTAGCTGGTATGACATTGTCAGAAGCACCTAAATCTAGAATGCAATTGCTTAAATTGAAACCATTAAGCAATAAGGAGACATAGAAAGGTTCCACCCTTTCAGAAGATGGTGAGGATTTAACAACTGCAGTGTCATTTTGTGGAGGAGTATCTTTGGGCTTAGGCAAAAGGCCTTTTGATGTATTGGATTGTCCTGGTGATTGTACATATTTGACTAGCCTATTTAACTGCTCAGGAAAAGCTCTTAGGTATTCAGCTTCTGACATTTGAACTTTAGTTTTCTTGGCATGATCAATAATGTCAAAAGAATAAATAGATTCAGATACCTGAGCCGCTTTCTATGGTTGAGATGAAGAACTCACATTCTTATCTCTAGGGGCTAAAGAAGAAGGTAAAGGGCTGCCCCTTCTCTGTTCGTATGCTAATGCTTCATCTTGGAGAGTTTGTGATCTTGTAACTACTGCATATGCATGACCATGATAATCTTCATGAAGTTTCTCATCGTCATGTTCAAATTTGTAGTTCAGGTAATTAATATTGGAGTCGCCAGCAGGACCTATAAAATCATCATCCTCGAGTTGATCAGCGTCAGCTTCCAGGTCTTCTTCATTCATCTCCACATTGTTTCTGGGAGTAGCTTCAATTGCTTATCTTTGGGAACCAACAATGTGGTTCCGGTTGTTGTTGTTGAAATTCTGAGCAGGGGTAGTATTGTTGCTTTGAGCTATTTGTGCCATTTGTTTCTTCATCTGCACCATCTCATTTGCTAACTTTTGCAATAGTGAATCGGATGTAGTAGCAAAGGATGAACTTTCAGCTCTCGAAATGTTGCTCTTTATCTTTCCAGCCATGATGAGATCATATTCAATTTCAACCACCATGTTTTGAGCTGCTAACAAATCAGCAGGACGTGCTCTTCGCAATTGATAGCTTACTTCAGGAAGTAAAGCATTGATGAAGAATACCTTTTGATTCTCGTCATTCAGAGAAGCAGAAGCCAGAATTTTGTAAAGTAATCTTTGGAATTTTGCAATAAAATCCCGCATGTGCTCATGTGGCTCCTTCTTCAACTGAGTGAGATGAGTTATCAATGTGCTGGAATCTTTAGCTAGTTTGAATCTTTTCAGGAATGCATCCCGCATAGTAGCCCAGTTGATTATGGTTCCAGGAACTAGCCGGTAGAACCATTTTCCAGCCAAGTCATGCAGAGTCTCTATGAAGAGTCTGACAGATACATATTCATGTTCAACTGCAAGTACTCCACAAGATATAAAAAATGCAGCCAAGTGGTCATCTAGATTCTGCTTTCCATCTCTAAAGAATTTTGGAAAATTCTTTCTCATCCCTTTAGGTGGATCATGCATAGGAGTCAGATTCAGAGGTTCAAAGGTTGCACCCCATGGAACAGGCACTACAGGGGCAAGTGGATGATTCTGCATCATGAAAGGAGCACGTCTTCTTTGAGGATAGACTTGATGAATAATTCCAGCTGCTGGATTATGTTGAAGATGATCCGGATCTGGATGTGTTTGCACTCTTCTTCCTGGTGAGAGACTAGATCTGTGGCTTCTAACTTGAGGAGGATGATTGAAATTGAATTGCTCCTGCAAGCTAAAAAATGATCAGTCCTTCCTTGTGCCTTCACAGATCGGGTGAATGAACATTCAGCCAGGTTGAGATTTGTATGGAAAACACTCTGATCTTTAATAGATAAAGCTTGATCTACAAAGATAGTTGTTCCCCAGCAGAGTCGCCAAAAACTGTTGGCTAGATTTTCTGCATAGCATCAAACCTAGGTATTCATGAGATAAATCTCCCTCATTTAACCGATGAGACTCCTATGTCAGATTTGTCAATAAAAATGTGTTATTATCTATCAGGTTTTACTTTAACCACTTAGTTCATGAACCATAACTAAGAAGTTCTGCAGCAAGTAAGCAGCTATTCAAGAAAGGAAGTATTTTACAGAAGAAGGAAGTAAAGGAAATACAGAGAAGAAATGGGGAATATGTGCATCCCAATTAGTAGATAACAGAGCTAATTGCATGCACATAGAAGAAACTTAATAGATATGAACACATAGAATTATAAAACAAAGGCAGCTCTAGATCCAGATCTAAAATAACACAAATTTTATTAAGAGATCTAAGATTAAAAGCAAGAAACAAGTACACTGTGACACAAAGTTTTCTGGAAACCTACTCCTTTGTATTCCTTTGCTCCAAGTTGCTCTCAGGGGTTCAGCACAAAGTCTAGAACACAATATTGCTACTTATAAATTCTGATCATTAACCTGTAGGTTCTTCCTCTACTTACAGAATGTAGAGGGGCAATTACAAGTTGGAAGCTTTTAGTTGAACTAGCACATGTGGAAGTTGGAGGAAAGAAAAAAATAGCAATATCCCTCCTGGAATTCTTCTTTGCATGACATGTATGATTTGCAACTGAAAAATAGAACCTTCTATTTTGCACGTTTGCCACCTATCTCCAAGTAGTTGACTTCTTCAAGTAATGGCTTTTAAACCAATCACTTTAAGTTGTATAATTTAATTAATCACTCAATTACTTTGTCGGAGGAAAGAAGACGGAAGAGGAAAGCTACAGTCTTGTCCTTTTTCATGTCTGCATGCAGCGAATTCTTTTGCCTTTGATTCTCACCGAACTGGATCTGGGAGTAGCAGGATCTGGAAGCAAGCTAGATCTGGAAACGAATGGATCTGGAAATGACAAGCTGGATCTGGAAGCGGCTGAAATTTTTCCTTCGCCTTGTCTTCTCTTTTATCCTTGAATCTTTTGCAGTTCTTCTCCAGTACATGCATCAGTGCAATGTTTGTCGTAGATGACTCATCATCTTTATTTTTAATTGCATGTGAGCAATTAAAAATTATGGAAAGCACTCTGGATGAATGAAAATTCAATGAAGGCTTCAACTGGAAGATGGGAGCATTTGCACAAGATCTTAGAAGGAATTTTCCACGCACTAACTTCTTCACGAGCTGCATTCGAAACAAGAGGATGAAGCCTTTGTGTCGGAAGATTTTGCAACTATGAGATCTAGATCTGGATTTTCATATGGATTTGCATCTGCATCTACATCGGGATATGGATCTGCACCTGCATAAAACACTCTAGCAACTGGGCTGTGGATGGAAAAGTTGCAACTCGAATAATTCCGCTGCTTTTAATCTGCATGCATGAGTGAAGTTTTTCCTGCACGTATAAGTGAAGTCTTTCCTGCTCTAGATCTGTCTATCAATTCAGCAAGAGGTTCTGAGCCTAGATCCATGTCTCCAATATCTACAAATTTATAAGTGATGCATGACTCCGTTGTGCTTTCTTTTTCATCTTTCTTCGCCATAGCTTTGTCTAAACAATTCTTTTTCTTCTTATTTGACTGGAATTCTTCAAACTGGTGCAGATCTGTATAATCCTTCATATTCGGAGGAAATATTCAATGTATTGGACATTGATTAAAACTCCTTTTCTTTTGTAAAGCACCTATAATGAATTCCAAGTAATTCAGACAAAGATGGCCACCGTAGCATGAATAGTGAATTTTAATTATAAAAATATGCACTTTTCAAGCGTGCTGCCCCAAAAATTGGTGTTTAATTTACACATAAAGAGAGCATGCATCTTTTCCAACAACACCTGAGCACCTGTAACACCTATGCAAACAATTATGCAGACAAAGATCAACCTCCTTCAAAGCATGCGCCAAATTTGAAATCTTTTAGCCTTGTTTCCACCTTGCCTGAGCAAAATCCTTCTTCAAATAGGGCGCACTTTTCCTCTTGGCTGCAATTCTTTACCTGTGAATTAAATAATTCACCCATATGGCTGCCCATGCTTATATAACCCTCACAGTTCTATAATTAATAATTGCCCTAACAATTAAAGGTAATTAATTAATTAAAAATCAAGCTCTTCTCTTTTAAATATAGCATGTTTAAGGATAGTCATCCAATCAATTAAATTAATTCAATTTAATCATCCACACTTCACTTCACTTAAGCTTCACAATGTGCTTTGACCATAGCCACTGAAAATAGGAATTAATATAATCATTTAATACTTTAAAAAGTATTAATTCCTTCTCAAAAGGGGCTGCATTAAATAAATTTAATTTAATTTAATTTTGGAATTCTATTTTTACATTCATTATGTCCACTTCCCTTTGTTGATTTTTCCACAAGCCTGGGTGCCAAAATTGGGTGAATAAATATTAACAAATATTTATTTAATGCATTATTATTCACCCAAGGTGGGTTGCACTTTTTTGCACATAGAATTCTATTTTTAAGATTTTTTCACAATGGGATTCTTTACCCTACAAGGCAGCCCCGAAAATCCCGTGATCCACTTAAGTGATTTGACTTTGACAATGGGATTATTTACCCTACAAGGCAGGCAATAAATTCCCGCCTGCCTGCTACCTCTAATTTTCCCACTGCAACTTAAGTGAATTTTCTATCACAGGAAAAAGTACCCTGCAAAGCAAGCAATAAAATCCCACCTACTTGCTGCTTCTATTTTTCCCACTGCAGCTTAAGTGAATTTTCTATCACGAGAAAAAGTACCCTACAAGGTAGGCAATAAAATCCCACTTGCCTGCTGCTTCTATTTTTCCCACTGCAGCTTAAGTGAATTTTCTATCATGGGAAAAAGTACCCTGCTAGGCAGGTATAAAATTCCCACCTTGCCTGCTACTTCTATTTTTCCCATTGCAGCTTAAATCCTTTGTTTTCCAAAAATGCGCCCAACCCCACAGGGACTTTTCTGTGCACGACTTCACTTTTTCCCAGTGATCCAGACCTCCGATGGTGACTTCCTCCGAGCATAACGTACATATATGTTTTTAGCTGCTCTAGGCCAAAAATCGGGCTTCCCTGGCAAATGAATTGTTCTAGAGAAATTTCACAGAAAACTAAACGAGACAACACAAAAACACGAAAAATTTGCCAAAAGTCATAAATAAAGCCCAAAACTTATTCCTTGTTAAAATCCTTCTGGTACAAGGGAATAATGATATGTTTGATCATAACAGAGTTAAAACGGAGCGCAAATAGCCTCATACGGGGTTCAAAATAATTAAATACAAATTTCCCGCAGAAAAATCCTGACGACAGAATATAACAATTTTGGGCATCTGGGTATTTGGCGAAAAAGGCTAATATGGCTCTTTGGGAATATCTTGACACAATACAAGAACTTTCAGGGAATAAAAACACAAAACGACCCATTATTTTAAAAGTACAAAAAAAATTCGGATAGGGTAGTCGCAGATTTCAGGATGAAATCTAGGTGACACCAAATAGGCATGCTAATGAGTAGGTGGCATGGACATAATTAAATGTGAGTGGTGTGAGGGTTAGTAAACAAGTGATAAGGTGTATTTTATCACCTTTTGATAGGGTTTTATATTTTCTAGCTGATTTTGTGGGATTATTTGCTTTTTTGGGATTATTATGCTTTATAATGTTTTTGGTACATGACACATTATGTACAAGGTGTATTTTCTAGTCTCTACATTTTTCCCCTTTTAGGGCTACATGTTGCAGTAGGAAGAATACAACACAAAAATTTAATACAAGACGGGGTTCATCTAACCCTATGCAAATGATAACCATAGTTGCGGGCTTAGATGGTTGACTAGATAAACATGAACCTAGAAATGTGATCGGTGGGCCACTTCAACCGGAGTCTATGAAGGGATCAATATGTTGATTTTACAAGGCCAAGAATATTGATTCAATTGACTAAGATGATTGATGATTAGATGTCATAAGATTGGACAAGATGGGTTTTGATATGATATTCCTCATCAAGTGACACTTTTTAAAGCCACCGGTTACCCCAACATATAGCAGGAAATAAAGTGACAATTGATAATGATAGAAAATGAACCTTGGAAAAGGCATGATGAGTGAAAGCAAGGACAATGTTTCCCTAGCCATGTGTAGTTGAAAAAGTGATGATATTTGTGTACAAGAATGGATGCAAGTTAGAGAGTGTGGGAGAAGTGTTCCCTATCCTAAAGTGATGAGAAATAATTGCAAGGTAAATGACATGAAATTTGGTGGCTATGCAAAAGCGTATAGAAGGTAGTGAACACCCATCAATGTTCATTCCAAATGAGGTTTAATGCGAGTATGAAAGTGACATGATTGCAATGATGGAGTGTAATAATTGGTAGTGGAATATATTGACATGGTTTTAAACAATATTTTTAGGTGAACAAGTTATGAGCTAGAATCCACGAGACATCACATGAAAATGAGAACTTGAACAAGGTTTAAACATCAAAAGTAGACATATTGTCCTTGTGAATCATTGAGATCATGTGTGTGTGAAGGTTAATTACTGCTTGAAGTGAAGACCCCTAAAACAATGAGTGAAAACATAAGCCAATGTATAGGTGTGAGTTAAATAGGTGATTGATGATAGATGGAATGGAAGGAAATTTTAATTTTTGCATGACTCCATTGCTAGCCATGCGTTTATATCCCCGATGGAGATACATTTAATTCTAGTCATAAAATTTCTCTACTGCAAGTTAGGCATCCATATCTATGGTAGAGATACTGGAAAGACCCCTGAGAGAGAGTGTTGATGTTGGTATTTTGTAATATTTTTTTATGACTTTTCTTTTGAATTTTCTCTTTTATTTGTTTTTGACATGATATTCAACTCTCTCATTTTTCCAAGGGGTTTAAAACCACTAGTTGTTTGATGGAGGGAGTGGAAGTGATAATGGAGATGACATTGGCAAGTGTCAACATATAATGCCATAGGGAAGTCAAGACAAGTTATTAATAATGTAAGAGTTTATGGATCTCAAAGAGGATAGTCATTCTTAATTGACCAATGAGATACCAAGTTCAAGAAATTGTAGTAGACTACTGGCTCACCAACTGTGACAACAAGATAATCAAGAGTTCACCAAAAGTTGTGAAACAAACCAATACGTGGAATGTGAATGAACTATAAGTGTTTATTAGTGAATCAAGAATTGGAATGACATATGAATGAATGGAGAAAATGTGGAAGAGCCTACATGAGCAAGTGCTATTTATTGTGATTTTTTGGGATATATAGATTTTTATTGGATTTTGAAAAATGTTTAGCTATTTTTGGATTTTGTGTCTTTTTTTGTTTGTGTATATGATTATAGTGCGAGATACGTGGAGAATTAGGGTGTGTTTCAAATCTAGGATGGATGAAGAGAGGTCTAATATAAGGAGCATGTAGAATTCTATAGGGAAAACAAATGAGAGTACACCCCCGAGTCCGTGTAAGGACAAGGTGAATGAGATACATGATGTATAGAAGAAGATGATAAATGAGGTAGCTAATGTAATTATATTGGATTATGTGGATGATGAGTGAAGAAATTATGAAAAATAGAATCCATGAGATGATGGTGAGTGGAGGATGTGAGTGTGGGGGTGAAGCAAACAAGAAATATGTCGAGTGTGATGATTTTTCTAGATCAATGGTAGAAGATAAAGTGATATGAAGCATGGTGCTAGGGATGATGCTAGGTGGGTTAGGAGTGGATAACATATTGATGTTTGAAGGAAGTGTGAGAGCTAAGGGTGTGGTCTTGTGATGAATGGGTGTGATGGGAGGATGATTACATGGAATAGGAAGGGGTATGTAAGAGTGGATGCCAAACAAATGAGAATGTGGGATAAAATCAAAATGATTGGAAAGTATAATTGGATGTGGAGGAGGTATGTGAAGAAAATGTGTAAGAATAAATGGTTGTGTGGTTGTGATAGACGATGTGAAAAATGGAGGATATGATAATAATAAAGGTTCTTGAATGAGTGGTGATGCGGAAGAATTCTCCAAAATAGGTGAAGCAATGAGAGCAAATGTAGGTGATTTGTGAAAATCATATGTGAGAATAAGTAGATATGAATGACGAGGAATAGATGGAATAAGAGTGTGAATGAACACAATAGATGGCATATGATGCAATGGCGGTGCCAATAGCAATACGGGTGCTTTAATGAGTTATGATGATGGTAAAAACATGTGTATGAAAGAGGGCTCTAAGATAGATGAACTGATGAGTAGCTCAATATGTGATGAAAAGTACAATGTAGGTTTAGTAATTGGTTTTTGAATAAGTGGGGTGTATACGATCAAAGAAAATGATGAACTAAAGGACGTGGTGGTTAAGATAAAATTGCATGATGATATAGGTGGTGGACATCTAGATATATGTGGTAACATTGTGGAGGAATCCAAAAATAATGAGGATGAGATCAAGTCTAAAGTGGAAGCACGTGATGGTGGATATGATTAGACATTAGAGGAGCATGAGGGTGTTGAGTCCAAGGTGGAAACATGTGATGATGTGGATTTTGGAGTGGATGACATAGATGAGGAGACATTAGGTGCACATGATGATTGGGAGACAGTGTTATTAGATGAATTTGGAGGAGATGGAGGCTCAACAATAATTTTCCCCTTGTCAATAAGGTCTTGAATGATGTTACAAATTTGGGGGCATGATTTAGTAGAATGACCATTAATACGATGATAGTAAAATGCATGTTTCATAAGAGGCATGCCAAAATGGTAGGGGTGGTATTGGAGGCATATTGATGAGATGGGCGTCAAGAAACTTGTGGAGAACAAAAGAAAGTGACTCAGTCAAATGGGTGAATCTGTGAGCAAGTTGAAAAAAGTGATGAGGCCTAGTAAACGTAATGAACGTGATGATGGGGGTGTAGAAGGTGATGAAATGTGAGGAGGGTTTAGTAGGATGCAATTTTAAACATGAAAGTGTGATGGTGGAATAGGTGGAGGAGAAACAAGAACGTTTGCCAAGATAATAGAATGCCCAAGATGGATATCCTTTAGGTGTTGTGCCATGTGCATGAACTCATCAAATGTGTGTAGTGAATGAATATGTAAGTGGTGGGATATGTTAGGGGCACAAATTTTTTATTATACGTAAATGAGATTGAACTAAAGGAGTGGAAATGAGAGGTAGTGGATGAGTACACACCAACCCACAAAAAAACCAACAATATACTTGTTAGGGGATTACTGAAGCATGTGAAGGTCAATTTGTGTTGCTTTGGGTGTAATATGGATGAAAAAATTGGGATAAGAATATGTCAACAATTTTTGTGACTGTGTAAATGCTATGTTTTGGGAGGTAGGAATACCATTCAAGTGTTTCACTAGCGAGTGAAAGTGGGAAGGTGCATAAGAGGAATGTGTCGTCATGTTCAATGAGGAGACATGTGTAATGATATAGATGCAAGTGATGTTGGGAGTCCTTGGTGCCATCAAATTTTTTAAATGTGGGAAGTTTTAAATGTGGTGGATAGGGGTGGCATGATACCATGGGCTAGATAGGCTCATTGTAAATTGTGTGATAATTTGGTGTGATAATTATTTTCATTTGAACTCACAAACACATTATCAAAATAACCACATAAATTTTCAAGTTGTTTTCATACAATTCATGTCGTGTCAAATATATTTTCATACCAGCATTTCACACAAACTCTCATGCTCTCTTTTCACATAGATTTGATGCCCCTGTTCGATCTGGATGTTTTTAACATGTTTGTAAGAATAGTGCTAAATCGTTGATTAGTGATGTGTGCTTTTCAATAATTAAAATTGATTCATCTCATGACATAATAACATAATACCATAACTCTTGACAGGTATGATTGTGGCCAACATTGACCAAATTATTGGAATTATGACACTATGTAACTTTGTTTTTATTAGGTGTGGCAATGCATGTATGTGCAAGCAGTTTCACTCGGCTATATGATTTTCAAGTTATATCCAGGTAGCTATAAGTATATATAAGTAGTTTTCAAGTGTATCTAAGTATGATTTTCTCTATAATATTGCACATGACTGTTTGAGACAATTTCATGCTAAGTCGTGATTGTTGCACAAAAATACATTGATTAGTCAAGGAACCCCATGCATGGTTGAGGAACATGCATCAAGTCATGATTTTGAAATTTGAGTTTTATCCACTCTAGTTGATATTCCTCACAAATAAAAAAATATTGTAGATTGTTCATCCCATTCATCCCATGTTTTCTCTCCTTCAACAGGCTTACCCCTCAATTTGAATAAATCCCATTTCCCACCAAAAATATATATTTAATTAATCAATCATGATTGATTAATTGATCCCCTTAAACCTCATTATCTAAATATTCCAATTAAGTCATATCAACCCATCTAATAATTAAATAATCCAAAAACCACTCAAATCATGAACCCCACTCAATCAAATCAAATCCATATCAAGTCCATTATTTCACCTAATCAGTCAAATCATGTCCCCCCCACTCACCTAATCAGTGTTATTTTATCAAACCGATGTTACCTGATAACCCCTAATCTAACCCCATCTCCAGGCTATAAATACATGCCTTCCCCCTTCTTTCAAATAGGTGGGAGTTTTTAAGTTTTAAGTTTTGAAGTTTTAAGTCTTTCAAACAAATTAGAAATCTTGGGAAATTCTTTTTAAAGTTGGAAGTAAGGAAGAGTGATAGAAAACCTCTGTCATTATAGCTCTCCACTATAGAAGCCTTCCCCCTTCATTTTAAACAAGTAAGAAAGGATAGCGAATTGTTGATATTATAGCTTCTCTTATATCATCCTCGTGTTGCTCTTATGATGCCACTTATGGCACCATAATTTCATCCACATGCCCTTGAAGTACCCTCATCATCCCATTTACTTGGCATATTGTACTTCTCTGCTTATGCATGTTATCTACGGTTCATCATTTATTTATATCTTTCTAGACATGGGGGTTGACATCCTCCAAGGGAGTTAACAGCCTCTTGGAACCGTCATTATCCGGGAAGCCCCCACATTTATCTATATAATCATATTTGTTTCAGTTTTGTAGACATTATCACATATCCATCTATTTGGTGCCCACATATCTACATCCACATTCGAGGATCTATATTTAGAGGTTGTTTGGTGGCTTCCAGTATCATTGCATTCACTTGCATGAGAATGACGTTTCATGTCCAAAATTTTGGCACGCCTGGTGGGACCAGACCCAAGATCTGGTCATTTTTTGTTTCTTTACTCATCTTGTACAAATTTCATAAGTATAGTAGTCATTGTGATTCATATCTCTCGTCAATTTAGATATCTCTTTCAAATATTTCATTTTTTCGGCTCACTTGTTTACAGGGTTTAAATTTTTCTCCACTAGTGTGGTGTCCTTCTTACATTTAGTGGTCTATGTCGTCTTGCAGGTAAGTGTTCTTTTGGTTTTTAGTCGGCTTGTTATTTGGTAGTTCACAGTTAGTATTAAGTTTATTTTTATTATTAAATAAGTAATAATGATTGCGTAAATAAATAAAATTGAAAAAAAAAAAATTATTGTCCTAAAACTACCCATCTCTCAACGCCACTTATCCAACCCACTCTTTGTTCTACCCAACTCCCTCACCAACTCCTTATTGAACTCAAATCCTCCTTATCTAAATTGACTCCATACCCCTTTCATCTTACATCACTGACTTGAGCTTCTACCCACACCCATCCTCACTCCCCTCAACTCACTCACCATCCCTACTCTCTACCCAACTCTCGACCCATATACTCGCCGACTTTGTTTCACCCAACCCTCCACTCTGTCCCTAACTCACCTCACCTAGCCAGCTCAACCACTTCCCCACTGAGTCCTCCATGTTCCAACTCTACACAACTCCTGAGCCCTTGGTTTGCATACCACTCGGCTCCCTATCACCACGTCCCCACAACTCCCTCAAGCTCCTTTGAGATCACCCAGACCGCTACAACCACAACTTTACATAAGGAGAAAGTGCATATTCATGAAAACTCACAAGATTATGATGCTTGATGCTTCCAACTATTTCCAGCTCAGTTTCAAATTCACGCAAATCTTTCTGGGTAGTGACTGTAAAGTCTATTTATAGTAATCGGCTTAAAATTCTTTACAACACATTTATAAACATTTATATATTTCTCATTTATATTTTTTGTGATTCTCATTATGACATTGTACGTGCGAAGAGTTATGTCCATGTGCAGTATTACCAACCGTGGAGAACCGTCAACCGGCCCATCTCCATCCTCCACCCTACATCGAGCTCCTAACTCCTCTTTCCTAACTAGCTCCCCTCAACTCATTCCCAACTCGCCACTCCTCCTCCCTGCTTGTCCTCTTCTCCTCGGCCTGTCCTCTCTACACATTCCATGTACAAGGTCAACGTGGATAAACTTCTTTTTTTACAGTGCTGTCCAGATCTCCCGTAGACCCTTCTTTGATTCATTGGGGGCAATATTAGTTTTTCCCACATGCATGAGTGGTCATAATGGAGGAGAATTTTTTTAAAATGCATAACTGACCTATTGACTTGTGGCTTGGGCCACGTAGTCCCTTTTTGTCGAGATGTGCCACCTGTGTCGAGATTTTTTTATCACTACTGAGTTGTGAGTTGGTTTTCGGTCGAGTCATAGACTGTGACATATATGTGAATCTCGTACATGGTTAAATAATCTTGACCGTAGTAGATATAATACAATTGAATCAGTTTTTTTCAAAAATAAATTGTTGTTTAATGCAACTTGGAACAAACACCTTTCCCATTAGAAGCATTTTTATTTGATCCAATCATTCTTAATCGATTAAGTTAAAATCAACATATTATATCCCTCATCAAAAAAAAATTTGAGTTCTTCTCGGTATCTAATCCTTCTTCATAGTTTAAATTTATATCACCGATCGTTATTATTGTTGTTTAGGGCATGTTTCTTTGCTTCATTGTTTAGATAAACTTCATTATTACTTTTCTCTTTAATTCGTCAATAGTTTGATGTCCTTATATAATTTGTAATATGTTCGACAATTCATTATTTCTTTTATTGTTTGTCATTTCATATTTTATTTCCTAGTTTACAGTCTATCAATTAGTTTTCGTATCCTAATTACTCTAATCGAAGAGGAGCATTGAGTTACGATTTTGTTAATTAATTAGATTAATTTTACTTTTTACGAAGACACTTTTTGTAAACAAAATACTTATGAAATTTATACTATTTTTCTTAACTACATCATCTAATTACATTTATTTTCTTTTGCAGGTGAAATCTACAAACTCCACAAAGTTGTGACCACAACATCACGTTGTCAAAGACTATTATTTTTAAATCATAAAATGCTGCAAGTATCCTTTCACTGACCCCATCCGCAATCGTGAATGGTGTAATTTTAGGGTACCCAGACGTCCCTGACCACTGACCATCACCTTAACATACACCATTATCACGTACAATCAAATAACGGGGGATAGCAATATACAAGTATTCCTCATTTTTCCCTATTTTCTCCTTTCTGCATTGTAATTTCCCTTTCCTACGTGTGTCCTCATCGAAAGTTCACACTTCATTTTGGCTTAAAAAGAACCTTTCTTTTCTACATCCTGCCTGATCACATAGCTTAAATAGGGGTTTAACCTTTTGCATCTCACATTACCACACACTGCTTGAAACTTCACAAACAAAATCAACACACTGAAACATTCCTTTCACTTGGTTCACTGATTGGGATTATAACACCCAACAGGAAACTGTTTCAGACATTTCCCTAGTAAAAACTACCTGAAACCAACCTTAGACTGCCATTCTCTAGGCACGTTCATTATCCACTTTTCTTTTCACATCTTCTAATTAATCATGATGATAATAAACTTGTTGCTTAATTTGTTTGTTAACAATTCTCTATTTCATGTATGTGGTCACTCTTTCTCAAGACGAAACAACACAAAAATCCACTCCATCCAATGACATCACACCCGCTAATGATCTTTCCAAACAAGATTCTACACTTGAGACCACACCTTCGTTACTCAACCCTTTGTCTCTATGGCCTCACTTCATGAGGACCACATCATCCAAAATCATCCCTATCTTGAAACCACTCCTCGTATCTCTCATAAGTCTAACATTTCTAGACCAACTCCATCTCCCATTCCTTTAGAAACTCTTGGACCTCCTTCTGACCCCATTTATAACTTCTTATTTCATAAACCCCCACAATCTCTCAATCTTATTAGTCTACTCAATTGGTTGATCCTACTCCACCCATGTCAGTTCATACTAATTCTATCTCTAATCCAGCAGTTGTTGTCACTAGTATGCCCATCACACAAACTCAACCTCTTAATACTTACATTCCTACCCACCATACACTCCAGCCATCTCAATATTGTAACACTCATATCCCCACTTATCACTTACCACAACAACCTACCCCAACTTCAAAAAACACATCATGTCCCTATTTCTCAACATAAACCTATGCAACAATCTCAACCCTTGACACATGTTAATCCTTATTAAACAATTTCCCAAACACCCACATATCCGCAAATAAATTAACGGTCTTATCAAATGATTCTGTAAACACTCGCACATCCACAAGTTAATCAACCGCCTTATCAACTGGTTCCTCAAACCCCCACACACCCACAAGCTTATCAACCACCTTATCAAGCTACATTTCATGCCACATAACCAATCCAATCCCAACCTAACATCGCATCAAATGATCCTATTCAAGCTCTTATGAATAGGTTAGCTAATCTAGATGTCGCTACCTTGGCACCCAAGGTTACCTTATCCTATGAATAAATCTGTAACGAACTGATTCATCTATCGGTTCCTATCAAACCTTACCCTCCTCGTTGGGAGCTTCCTAAGTTCATTAAGTTTAACAGCCAGTAAGATCCCCAGCAGCATCTTCATGTGTTAAAACACACATGTTTTCTTATTGCACATGATCAAGACCTAATGCTTCGCACTTTCCCCATGTCCTTATCCAATCCTCTGTTAGACTAGTACAATAGTATACCTCAATACTCGATATTTTCCTTCACCCAACACATGTAGTTGTTCTTAGAACACTTTTTTATCAACATTGTGTGCAAAATTACTATCACTAACCTATACACCATTTGACAGTTTGAAGACAAGTCCATCGCGAACTTTGTCGCACAATGGCATGGTGTTATAAACCACCTATCCTTCTCTCTTCCACAAACTGAACTCATTGAACTCTTCTCGCATTCATGTGTGAAGCATATATCATCTACATTAGAAATCCAATCATTCTAAACCTTTGACGAAGCCTTCACCATGGCTCACAAACTCAAAACCCGTGTCATTGAGAAAGGTCATCTTAAACTTAGATCAACCAAACCTAAAATTGAATTTACTAAACCATCCGCATATAATGACACATTTAAGGGTGCAGCCAATGTTGTGGTTATTAATCCCTCTTCCACACCTACATCTAGCACATGGCCTCAACAACAAGCCCCTCAATCAACAACTAATTATACCCCCTTGGGGGAATCCTATAGTTCTATATTTGATAAGTTGATGGCAGTACACTCCATCCAACTTCCTCCCATATGACCCATGGATGACTCGCGACCCAAGCCTATTTGGTATCACGAAGCCCACTATTGTAAATATCATCAAGTCAAAGCTCGTGACATTGAAAAGTGTCTTTCCTTCAAATATCATATCTAACAACTTATAAATCAAGGGGATATCCAACTGGAAAGCTCCACCACTTCACCCAGCCAACCCCTTGACAAAATTACGCAACCTTTTCTTAATCAACCACCAACAAATCAAACCATCCCTTTTACATCTCAACTATCAAATGCTTACACCCTTAACACCGTCAATCAAGATCTCATCTCATCACTGACTCCACATGCTCCAACCTTAGACATTATTCCCACTCCTATTTAGAACATGTCATATCCACAACTATCGCACCTATATCAACTTTTACTACTTGTCCTATACCTATACCTGCTCCTACCCTTACCACATCCACATCAAATTTGATTATACCATCTACTTTGTCCACTTAGATCACGCCCCAATCTATCAAATCAGATTCATATTCAGCATTTGTTTTGGCATCATTGATATACACACCTATTCCTATATCTCTCACATATGTTCCTTCACCCACATCTATATCAAACAAACCTATCCATACATCCACATCTACAACGTCAACCTCATTCGCAAACATATCATTATTACCCCTCAAGACATTTCTTAAACAACCATTCCCATCTACTTCTACACCTAATATTACTCCTAAACCCACTTCATTAGCTATCATATCTACTCCATCAGTTACCACATCCCCTCATTAGATTGATACCTTACCTACATCCATTCCACCTTTACCCATTATACCATCCTTATAGTCAATCCCAACTCCTCCTTCTATACTTTTTTCCATACCAACCACACCAACTACCTTTACCACATCCACATCAAATTTGACTATACATACCACTTCATCCACATTTATCATGCCCCAACCTCTCATATTCAACCCCTTATGCACATCTACATCAAACATACCCATCACCACATCACTTATATCTCCAAATATCCCAATCATTCCCACCTCCCTATCAATTCCAACTACCCCTATATCTATCATGTCAACAAATCCACTTACGCCTACCTTGGCGTCTTCGTCACCCATACCTATATCCTTTCCCATGGCCACATCACCCATTTTATCCCAATACTCTTTACTTAATCCTTCTATAACACCTAAGATAAATAAAAGGGAGATCCATTCTCCCTCTACAAAATCAACTATTTCCACCTTGGCCAATCCAAAACCTACACAATCCGAATCTCGCATAGATCTTAAGAATTGCATCATACAAACACCTCTTTCTTCATCAATATCCACCCCTAAACTACGATATTTAGATCCTCCAGTTGAAATTATTATCATCCCTGCCAAAGGTAAATCTTCTCGATCAAAATCTAAGGCTCGTGGTAAACATCCCCAAAAGTCTCCTGCGTATCCTCGTAAGAATTTAGGTCTTCCCTCTTTTCAGAAATCTAATGTTACGAAATCTATTTTACGGTCAATCCCTTACTCTAATACACCTCGTAACAATAAATCCCAATCCAAACAATCTAACCCTCCTCTCAAAATTAATTTGTTTTGTAAGACATCTAGTTCACCCATCCAATCTACGTTCACTTCTTCCACTAACTCCAAGCCAAAATATTCCACCAAAACCCACAAGATTTTCCTTCCCCTTGACATTTCGATGGGGTCCTACATAGACATCATTCGACATTTAATTCGAATATCTGCCATCACGCTTCCTCCCATTAAAAATTTTAATCCCCATAGTCCAAAGCCATCATGGTTCAATCTCAATTATATTTACGCTTATCATCGTACCCTGGGCCATGACATTGAACATTGTAAGGCCTTTCAGACCATCATCCACAACCTTATTGAGAAATATGATTTCCTCATTCAGGGGGAACATCCTTCTCCAATACAACTAGTCATATTTATATCTCATCCATTGGTTTTCCCATGATTCCTCCATCCACATCATCCCTTAACACCTCTCCTACACATGGCATTCCTCCTAAGGAACATCCTTCATTGTTTATTAATACTATTTATCTTGCCAATCACCATTGTGGTCTCCCATCGTTTATCCCATCCAAATCCAAAACAATCCTATCTAAACACCTTCCACATCCACTAACTCATCCACATCTAATATAATCTCCCTCACTAGGGGGACATCTTCTACTCGTCCTTCATATCCCTTCCACATCAATTCATCTCGTATATGTTCATACAACTTCCTTAATACTAGGGGACTTCATTTTTGACATCGTCTTATCCATCTCATTCAATCTTAAATCCAAATTAATATTTTCCAAATATTCATCTCTTTTTAAAGCCCACTTTTTTGGCCATATTCGTCTCTCCCTTAAGGGATCATGTTTTTTTATTTTAAGTCCATCGTTGTGGCCATACGTGTCCCTTCATGTGGGGCGTCATATTTATTTTGCTTCTTCTTTTTAAGATCTTGTGCATATTTCACCTTATCTGATTTTATCCAATCCTCTCATCCTAAGCCCACCATTGTGATCATACGTGTCCCTTCCTTTGGGGCGCCATATTTATTCCAAAATCCACACTTGTGGACATGTTATTATATCAAAGTCCACCTTTTTGGCCATGTTTGTTTCTCCATTGGGAGGACCATTATTTTCATCCTAAGCCCACCTTTGTGGCCATTTATTCACCTCATTAGGGGGGCACATATTTATTTCGCTTTCTCAAGGATAAAGCATATTTTTTATCTTCGCTCATCATTGTATCCTATCTTCCTACCCTAATACTTTATCCTATCTTTCAATCACACTCTAATACGGGTCTTGGGTTTATCGTTTGTCTTCCCTTAATGGTAAACCAGAGACAAAACCTCTTAATGCATTGCACTTGCAACCATTCTACTATTAGCATACCTACCAATAAGCACTTAGTTATATCATTAGATCATTCCTCCATCATGAACCTCTTCCATTTATCACTGTAATGATATGGAATTATGTGATGTACTGTCACTTCTTAGACATAACCTTAAATATAGGCACCACAACTCTATGCATGACATTTTCCTTATGGATAGGTTCTCCCTTATCGGTGAGGACTACGTGATCATTACATCCATCATCTTCCTATCAACCTATCAAGACTGTTAGGTTGTGGAGCCTATTTTCATGTGTGAAAGTGTTGAAGACTATACACTAAGAGTACTGTATACTTTTCATGTATCCTTGTCGGGGTTCGGGGCTGGGTCGGGCCTTGAGTGGGGATCCAGGGGCGGCAGCCCCTGGTAGTAGGGGTTCAGGGGTGCAACCCCTGAAAAAAAAAATTGGGCCTAAAACATGCCCGATATATCGGGAAACGTGATTTTCTCATATGGGTGGGATTTTGACCCATAGGTTTATGGGACGGTTTTTGCTCATGGTTTTGATACCCACATTTTTGTAAAACTACTTAAGTAGTTGTCTATTTATATGGTTTTATGCATATGATAGATGTATGAAAAACATTACAGATATGCTTTGAATTCAGGTGTGAATTGTGTAGAGTTTGCTGAGCATAGCTCCAAACAGATCTGGGTATTGTATTGAGAGAGTGGTAGCTTGTAATAAAATATGAGCAAGTGATTCTTGGTAGACGTAGCCCAAATTGGGTGAACCACGTTAAATACTATCTCTTTGTGTTGTGTTATTTTATTCTGCACTTTTATTTGAGATCTGTAATATTTTCTACATATTAGTTTCTACTGTTACAATTCTATGAGGGATTATTAGCATATTTTATCTCTTATTCCCTAACAATTGGTATCAGATCCTGGTTTGGTTTGTTGAAGTGTTAAATCACAGGGAAAGTTTTATCTTGAGTGGGAGTTATGGCAAATGATTGAAGATCAAGGGTTAATAAATTCAACGGGCATAATTTTAGTCTTTAGAAGATGCAGATAGTAAGATTACCTTTATCATAATGATCTTTATATTTTCGTTGTCTAGAAAAAGTGACCAAACCCTCGAGCATGACAGATGCAGAATGGGATTTGCTAAATAGTAAGTCACTTGGAACAATCTGGCTATGTCTTTCATCTTCAGTATTATTTAATGTTTCAAAGAAAAATACTACAAAAAAATTGATGGATGCATTAGGAAAGTAATATGAAAACACTCTTCCTCTAACAAGATATTTTTGATGAAAAAAATGTTTAATATGAAGATGTCTAAGAATGGTTCAGTATCAGATCATCTCAAATTATTTTAATACGGTTGTGAATATGCTAGCTTCAGTTACAATATAATTTGATGAAGAAGTTAGGGATTTATTAATTATGTACTCTTTACCTAAGAGTTGGAATAGCCTAGTAATTGCGAAATAAGCAACTCGGTTCCAACTAACTCAAAGTTGAAGTTTGACGATGTTGTAGGGATGATTCTAAGTGAGGAAATGTGAAGAAAAATCTCTCACAGAATCTTCTACTTACATGGAATTCTTTGATGGTGAAAATTAGCGGGAGACAGAAGAATAGAGGAAAGTCGTGGAAAATTGAAAGATTGCGTAAGGTCAAAATCCAAAAGCAAAATTATATGTTGGCAGCTGTGGAAAGTCTTGGCATGCAAAGAAGGATTGTTGGGAGCTTTGGGATAAGAAGAAACAACAGGAAGAAAAAAAGGAGGAAAATGTGGCAGTGAGTAATGTATGTCAAGATGTTTTCATTCTTTCTTTGCATAATATTGTTGAATCTTGTGGTTTTAGATTCCAGGTATTCTTTCCATGCTACTCCACACAGGCATTATTTTGTTGATTATGTTGAAGGATATTTTGGGCATGTGTGTCTTGGTGATGATGAGCCTTGCAGCATAGTTGGAAAAGGTTTTATTCAAGTTAAGATGTAGAATGGGAATACATGGATATTGAAGGATGTCAAACATGTGCCTACATTAAGATAAAATTTGATATCGACAGGGCAGTTGGGAACTGATGGTTGTGACTTTGATATTTATAGTGGACTCTTGGAAAGTTACCAAGGGTGATCTCTAGTGATGGAAAGAGGTAAGAATTTTAGAACCTTGTATTTAACCACTGATATCACTAATGCTCATAATCTTGTGGCTTCAGAAGCAGATACAACATTATGGAACTATAGGCTTGGTCATATGATCCATAAGGGCTTGGATATCATGAAGAGTACATTTACCCGGATGTACAAAAACAGAGTTTAGATTTCTATGAGAATTACATATATGGGAAACAGAAGCGAGTAAGGTTTCTCAAGGTTATACCTATGAAGAAAGATAGTAATTTAGATCTGGTACATTCTGATGTGCGGGAACTGGATCAGGTATCATTTCTTGGGGGTTCAAATTATTATGTCACTTTTATTGATGATGCAACAAGGAAATTTTGGGTATATTATATTAGAAACAAATCTTATGTATTTGACACTTTTGTTAAATGGAAAGCCTTAGTAGAGAATGAAACAGGTCTTAAGATAAAATGTCTCAGGTCAAATAATGGATGGGGAGTATTGCAACAATGAGTTTAATGATTATTGTTCTAAAAATGGAATCCGCAGGAAAAATGATGGTTCTAGGAACTCCGCAGGAGAATAGGGTGTCAGAAAGGATGAATAGGACATTAACGAAATGTGCTAGAAGTATGAGGTTACATGTGGGACTGCCTCTTTCTTTTTGGGTAAAAGCGGTGAGCACAACTATGTACCTGATAAATAGAGGACCCTCAAGTGCCTGGGATGGTGTCATACCTGAAGGAGGCTTGGTATGGTAAGAAAGTTGATTATTCATTTCTTAGAGTCTTTGGATGTGAGGTGTTTGTCCATATTAATAAGGATGCTAAGACCAAGCAAGAGGCTAAATCAAAAAAATACACTTTCATTGGTTATGGTGGTGATTAATTTGGATGTAAAGGTTGGAGCATTAAGGACAAGAAAATCATTTGATCTAGGGATGTGGTCTTTAATGAGAAATTTATATATAAGCAACAATTACAGAAAAATAGGGAAGAATCCAAGAAAAATATTCAGTGGTAGAGGATCTTCTGGATGGGAAAGTGACACATGAATCAATCCAGAAACCTACTAAACATGAACCCCAAAATCCTATATTGAGGAGGTATTCTAGGGTAAGAATAGAACCTGAACATTTTTCCCCTTCTCTTTATTATTTATTACTCACTAATAGTGGAGAGCCAGAGAGCTTTGATGAAGCAATGCAGGTAGATACCAAGAAGAAGTGTGAGAAAGCCATGGATGAGGAGTATCAGGCTCTCATGGAGAACCAAACTTTGGATTTGGTGAAGCTACCCAAAGGAAAAAGAGAATTATAGAACAAGTGGGTGTACATATTTAAAGAGGAAGATGGAGGCAAGAAAGGATACAAGGCCTGGTTGGTGGTCAAGGGGTTTACATAGAAAAAACGTTTAGATTTTGATGATATTTTTTCTCCTGTAATAAAAGTGACTTCTATTAGAATTTTTCTTGGAATAGTGGTAGCAAAATACTTGCACTTAAAGTAGCTAGATGTAAAGACTACATTTCTCCATGGTGATTTGGAGGAGGATCTATATATGCAACAACCATAGAGCTACGAGGTAAAAGGTAAAGAGGAGATGGTGTGCAAACTGAAGAAGAGCTTGTATGGCCTAAAACATGTTCCATGTCAATGGTATAAGAAATTTTATGGCTTCATGATGGAGAAAGTTTATATTAGATGTCATTCTGACCATTGCATATATACAAAGAAATTTCAAGATGGAAGTTATATTATCATGTGTCTGTATGTGGATGACATGTTGGTTGCATCCAAAAATATGTAGGAAATAAAAGTACTCAAGAAGCAGACAAGTGAATCCTTTGTTTTGAAGGATTTGGGGGCAGCCAAAAAAATCATTGGTATGAGGGTATCTAGGGATAGGAAGGAATTGAAATTGACTTTATCTCAGGAAGAGTACATTAAGAAGGTCTTGGGGAGGTTTAATATATAGGATGCTCAACCAGTTGGGACTCTTTTGGTAGGTCATTTAAAGTCATCAAATTGAGATATGTCGCAAGACAGAGCAGAAGAGAAACTAGATTTCTAAAGTACCTTACTCATCAGCGGTTGTCAGTTTGATGTATTTCACAGTGTGAACTAGGCCTGATATTTCACATGCAGTGGGAGCAGTGAGAATATTTATGAGTGATTTAGGTAAAGAGCATTGGTAGGTAGTAAAGTGGATCCTTCAGTATTTGAGAGGGATCATGCGGATAATTTTGTGCTATAGTGGATCAGACACCACTTTGCATGGTTATGTAGATTCAGATATGGCTGGAGATGTTGACAGCAGGAGAAGCACACCAGGTTATATTTTCACTATACGTGGGACAACAATGAGCTACATTTCGTGACTACAGAATATTATGGCTTTTTCAACCATGGGGGTGGAGTATGTTGTTGTCACAGAGGAAAGAAAAGAGATGATTTGGTTACAACAATTGCTTGATGATTTGGGGCATAAGCAGGAGGAAGGGAAGCTGCATAGTGATAGTCAGAGTGTTATACACCTAGCTAAGAACTCTTCTTTCCACTCTAGGACAAAGCATATACAGTTAAGGTACCATTTCATCAGGACAGCTTTAGAAGAAGAGAAGTTGAATCTGGAGAAGATTCATATAAGTCAGAATCTTGCAGACATGATGACCAAGGTGATCACAAGGGAGAAACTGAAGTTGTGTTCATATTTTTTTGGTCTTCACAGATAACAGTGAAGGGTTAAGAAGATTTCTCAGAGGAAAAATAGTCTCCAAGTGGGAGATTGTTATGTTGTGGAACCTGTTTTCATGTGTGGAAGTGTTGATGATTGTACACGAAAAAAATGGCCTTGCAAAATGTGCCTGATACCTCAGGAAACATTCTCTTCTCATATAGGTGGGATTTTTGACCCATAGGTTTATGGGAAGGTTTTGGCCCATGGTTTTGGTACCCACTGTATTGTAAAACTATAGAAGTAGTTTGTTATTAATGTAATTTTGATAGGTGAGACATATCATTGTAGGTGTGTAAGTTCAAGTATGAATTCAGGAGAGTTTGTTGAGAACAGCTTCAAATAGATATGGGTATTGTATTGAGAGAGAGGTGGCTTGTAATAAAATCTGAGCAAGTTATTCTTGGTGGACGTAGCCCAAATTTGGTGAACCACATTAAATGTTGTCTCTTTGTTGTGTTTTTTTATTTTTCTACACTTATAATTCATATCTACGTTATTATTCTACATATTAGTTTCTATATTATGATTCTATGTGGGATTGTTGCACATATTTTATCCCTTATTTCCTAACAGTAGTTAGTGATATTTGGGTTTAGGTCACTAATGCATTTCCTCCTCGTTGTTCTCCACTCACTCACCTATATTTTTCCTCTCTTAAAATATTGTTGCAATTACGACAAGGGAATTTCCGCAGATTCCCCAGTATATGACCAGCCCGAGAGATAGTTTAGTGTATTGCTTTTCCATGTTTCAATAAATGGGAGCTACCCCATTTATAAGCGGAGGCACTTTGTCCCATGAGCATTGACAAAATCTCATTTTTGTCCTTGAAAAAATATTTTTCCAACATGTTGTTATAAGATAGAGTAGATATAGGTTTGCTTTACTTTATTGCATTGTCTTAATGTTACACCCCTTGTCTTTATCCACCTCTTGGTTGTATTCTTATTTATTTCATAATCCTATTATTATACCTATCTTTATATTATTTTTAGGCCTTGGACACCTATAACTATCCTAAAGTTAGGGCTAATGTCCTCTAGATTTATGACTTTAGTGCTCCTTGAGCATCTTTATAATTGCAAGATATAACTAATTTTATATTGAATCATTATACTTGATAACCCATTTGGGAACCTCTCTTTTACCCATAATACACTCTGGTGAACCCGGCATGAATCTTATTTTTCCCTATGCTAGGTCATATTCACTCCACTCTCTAACTTTTTCTACATTGTTTTCCCCTAGTGCAGGGCCCTAGTGCACAGCTGATCTTGTTCTCACTAAGTAAACACTTACATACGCCATCGGCCCATGTGTATGTTTTCTACATGATATATCACATCTCTCTTTTTTCTTATGAATCAACAACTCATATGCCATCAGCCCCTATGTAAAATCATTGCATGACCAATCTCATCTAAAAAAAACATCTCTAGTAAGATTTCTTAAAATGACTTCACTTCGCTATGGAATACTTGTTAGGAGGTTCATATTCCTCTCTAGTTGAACGATCCCTACCTAATCAAAATAATTCCCAAAATTATGGCCTTCCTAAGCTAACTCCATATAATTTTGATTGTCTTGTCATATGAGTTAACACTAAAAACAAGCCTCCACCTTCAAATGTACAAACCAAGTCCAATGTGGGAAAACATGTCTTCAAACCTAAAGAAGAGGGGGAATATGAGGATGCTCCTAAACCTGATTATACTCCATCTATGTGAAAAAATTTACAACAATTTATTGAGTATGTAGGAAAATCTCCCAAGATTTTATGCAAATGCCTTGATGACTACTTCTCTCATAAATCAGATATTTATATTAACCATTATGACCCCTCCATAGATAGATAAAATCCCAATTGATCCAACAATATTAATACCTATCCTAATGCATATTCTACCCAACTCGTCATGCATGTCTTTTCCTGCCTAAGTCAACAACAAACCATGGTTACTAATCATTTTCTATAGCTTCAAACCAGCCTAACTTAGCTTACCAATCAACCTCAAACAGTCTCTTAGGGCATGAAAAATTAAGGTCACTCCCCTTCACTTTCGGTTGGGCCCAATGGAGTTCCCGTTGCACAACCTCTTATTTATAAAAATACCCTTCAAACATCCAGAAATAACCATTAACTCCTTATATCGCTACTATGGACATTAGAGGTGTTTCCCATTCCATCACTTATGATGGTTCTACTAATGCCACTCTTCATATCAAATCCTTTAGTAATATTTATAAGGACAGGGTCCAAAATAACTATTATTTAGCTACCAAGATCCTAGCCAAAACCCTCATAGGATATGCCTTGGATTGGTATCACACCCTCCTAACTAAATCCATTGTCAAACTAGAGAACTTGGTAACCACCATAGTTAGTGAATTGCAATATGATGACCTTCCTAAAAACAATATTAATGGCTTCATCAATTGCAAGCATATGGAAAAAAAATCTTCACAAGCCTTCATCAAACATTGGAAGAATTTATCCACTACAACTAAACACAACATGCCTAATGGGAGCCTATTCCAATTATTCCTTAGAGCACTTGAGCCTCATCTTCACTACAAGGTCAGATAATTTTCCCCTACATCTTTGGAAGAAGAATTCAAACAATTCAAGTGCAAATATTATCTCATGAAATATTTTGATAATCATTCTCCAAAGTAGCATGCCCCTAAGAACATCTAAATCCTCATACATCCTAGAAACAAGAATGTTACTGATGACAGAGTCATGGATATTCTTCCTTGAGGTACTTCTAAGTTAGTACCATCAATAACATCATTGATCTTCTGCCCAATTACACTCTACCTCCTCTCATATTGATTATCACCAACCTCTATCAAAGAAGAGATATAATGATGACTACCTCTCCCATTTACCATGGAATTAGATCCATTTTTTCCTCTCCCTCAATGGCATGATGAGAGAAAATTATTTGGTGGCACTTAAATCGGAGCCATTCATTCAAAAATTAACATGCTCTTTGATCCTTTGCTTACATATTTCTCCTTGGTAACAACTTTTGGAGAACTCCTCTCCTCTCGTCCCTGTTGTTTTTAGAGGAAGAACTTAGGTTCTTCTATTTGCCCCCTTGAAAAATTTTGAGTCTTGTCTTGGATGTTGTCCTATTTTTGTGTGGTTGTATCATTGTTAGTTCACCCTTCTTCTTGTGCAAGATTGTGGATGGTTGTCCTCTTTCCCATGGGCATGGGGGAGGCTAGCATGCATCCCAACCTTAGGAGAGGCATGTAATGATGCCTATGGCTGGGTGGAAAACAAGCTCTTTCTCCTTATTGGTTCCCTTAAAGGCATGAAGGTTGGAGCTCAAAGTTGGAAGTTGGAGATATTGAGAGTTTTTCTTTGTCTTCTCTAATTTGGTGAATCATTTCTTGTATTGTAACCACTTGGGTATGGCTTGTGGAAACTTTCCCCTTACTACCATTTCTCTTCCTTCTTATTTTGTTTGATAACCCTTTGTAAGATTGGTATTTCAATTGTATATGAGAAGCTTTTGTTCAATCTTGGGGTAGGCTCATTTGGTTGTCTCCTCATGCATGTTAGTATGTTGATAAATGGTGTAATGAGAAGATTGTGCAAAGAAGACTTGTAAAATATTGTATTCCTTTAGAATACATTCAATAGAAATATACTCACATTCCTTTAACATGCCTTGGTTTGGAATATTATTTTGACCCAAAAAGAAAAAATTTCTTTATTGGAAGAAATTATTATCAATGTGATTTGTACATTCCTTTGCAAAAAGTTCACATATTTAGATACTAAGTGAAAATAAGATTTTAAACAATATATATATATATGCCACCATGGTTTTGGAAATCTATTTATTTATGTTCAAAACGGAATTTGAATTATTGAGAACATGGTTATTTGTATATTTGTCAATGAATACAAAAATAAATTAAACTTCTATTAATTATATTTTCTTGTATTTTTTTTAAAAAGAAAAAAAAAGGAAAATAAGCATTGCAGATTTTTATACTTATGGAACTTCTTCCTTTGATGTATTTTACTTTTAATTATATATATATATATATATATATATATATATAGAGAGAGAGACGAGAGGATAGAGTATATATATATATAGATATAGAATATATAGATATATATATATAATTTAGTATTTTACTTTTATATTTGTATATAGTAAAATATATATATATATATATGATATATATATACTATATTATATGTTACATAATATATATAATATATCATATATGTTACAAAATGTACATACTATATGTGTTTTTATATTATTAAATAAAACAAAAAAAATGTTTTTATTTTTTTAAATAACAAAAAAAAATATGTATTGGTGGGGGGATTCGGCCCCCCACCCCTGCACATAAAAAAAAACAATAATTGGTGTGGGGGGCGAACCCCCCCACCCCTGTGTTGTTTTTCCCAGGGGCCGCTACCCCCACACGCCACCCCTACCACGGTATATATATATATATATATATAGATAATATATTATATATATATATATATATATATATACTATATTATATATATATATTATATATATATATATATATATATATATATATATATAGATATATATATATATCTCTTATAGTACATAATATATATAATATATCATATAGTTACAAAATGTACATACTATATGTGTTTTTATATTATTAAATAAAACAAAAAAAAATGTTTTTATTTTTTTAAATAATAAAAAAAATATGTATTGGTGGGGGGGTTCAGCCCCCCACCCATGCGCATAAAAAAAAACAATAATTGGTGGGGGGGCGAACCCCCCCACCCCTGTGTTGCTTTTCCCAGGGGCTGCTACCCCCACACGCCACCCCCTACCACGGTAGCTCACCCCCCCCCCCATGTATTGGTGGGGGGGTTCGGCCCCCCACCCCTGCGTATAAAAAAAACAATAATTGGTGGGGGGGCTGAACCCCCCCAACCTTGTGTTGTTTTTCCTGGGGGTCGCTGTCCCCACACGCCACCCCCTGCCACGGTAGCTCCGCCCCCCCTTCTTTGTTGCCCCCCCCCTTCCTCCATCTCCAACGCCAACCCCCACCTGCCCCCCTGCCGCGTCTCCCTCACCACGAACCTCCTCCGCGCAGTCCCCCTTCACACCATCCCCCTACAACAACAAAGAAATCCGCCCCTTACACATTTTAATATTAACAGTAAATATAAATAAATGTGTGTGTGTGTGTGTATTTACCCATAACAAAGAACAATACAGCAAGGATATTGCAACAAAAAAAAATTAATAATAAAAATAGACTCCATAGCCTCTCCCCAACAACCTGCAAACAAGAGAAAAGAGAGCAATATAGAATATAAATAAGAGAAAGAGAAGAAAAAGGCCATTAGAGGATTAGGGCAAAACTTTAGGGCTTTTCCAAAACCAAGGGCCCATATGGATTTAATCCTAGGGTCATTATTAAATCCTGCACTTTTTTTTTAGTCATGGGGTTTTAATGGGAAATATAAAAAAAAGGAAAGGTGTGATGAGTTTAGTAATTAAGGAGAGGGTGAATAGAATAAAAGAGGTGTAGACTTATTCATTTATGGCCCTAGTAAGTTTCAAATATAATTAAATAATTAAATTCGGGTTTAGGCTAGTGATCAATTTAATTAGATAAATTAAATGGGAATAAAAAATTAGTTATTATCAAGGATGGGTTAAGTGATGGATTAGTACTAATTAATCCCTTTAAAAAAAAATTACCCCAAATTTTTCATAACTTATGGTTTGGTTCGTTGTCCTGGGAATGGGTGTTACAGAAGCATAGTTTTCGTGTATACCTCTTGCTACGATTATGTGTCATTTATCTCATTAAGGTCACTGTTTATCAAGATCGCATTCTTACAGATCAATTTTCAAACCATGAAATCTATATCCATATGCTTACCTTTAAGGATGGCATATCTTACAATCATCCATAATTCCATAAATTATGTTCACATCTATGCATGCTCTTGATAAAACACTTTTTGGTTTGGGAATTCTACTTGATCTCGGTTGCATTTTTTGAATCCTACTTGAGGATCTTTCTTAAGTAGCATTTGATATCCGGTAACTCTTCATCCCCCACCATGGTCACCCTAAATTTAATCCATTCATCCTCGCTCCTCATTCCCGCTCATCACCACTTATCACCACATCACACCATTTTTGTCCCCTTTCACCACTATGTGTATCTTTCGTTCCTTTCCCCCATTTTCCCCTCCTTGATCCATCACCCTTCATAACATTTCTTACCATTCTTTTCATGTCCTGTTTCTTCATCTTTACCTCATTCATTCTTGTCCACGACATCCTCTCCTTGTCTTCATCTTCACACAAATAATTATCCCTCCTTTCTTTACTCTTTCCACTCCATCTTCTCTAATTCTCCCACATATCTACCCCCATGCCTGCCCACCATTGTTGTTGGTATTCCCCTAACATTCTTTCATCATCATCTTTCATTTCCACGCTTATAATTATCAGTGGACTTCTCCTAAAATTCACTCATCCCCATTTTACATGGTCTTGTTCACTCTTTTGACCTCCTCCATTTTATCTCCAATCCTTCATTCCTCTATTCCCACTTATCATTATCGGGGGAATTCTCCTAACGTCCCTTCATTGGTGTTTCCTCTTCCATTCCTCATTTACTTTTTCTCTCTTCTCAATTTTCCTCCCATCCTTCCCTATTGACCATTATTAGTGGGCTCCTCCTAATGTCCCTCCAATGGAATTGTCTCTTATATCCCTTTCTCATCGCTTCTTCACCACCTCTCTATATTTTTTTTCCCTCTTCAATATCTTTGTTGCTTTCATCATACATCATTTTTCTATTGTCTCATAATCCTTATATCCTCATCTCATGCATCTCCACATCTTTTCCAATTCGTTCCATTCCTCCCCTCTATCTTCTCTTTACGTTCCTGATACCACTCACTCTTCACTGAATATCTTTGTTCTTAGTTTCCTTCCTTTTGCATCTTTTTCTTTGTTTACCTCCCCTCCTTTCTTCCCCTCGTCTTATTTCACTTCCTATCTATCATCTTCATCCCCTTTTAATATGTGTTTCCTTCTTACTTCCCCAGTGATAATTTGGCTCTTCAGCGTTGTACCATATTTTTTACCATCCCACCATCCATATGCATTTCCATGCAATATGTTCCATATTATTTACATTGTTTTTCCTCATGGTAACTTAGGCCCTTCAATATTTTCTGCTCTATCATCTCTTTTGTTTTCCATCATTTCTCTCCCTTCATCTTCTTCACCCTTCTTCACTCCCTTCGTTTTAAATATCTCTGTCATTTTCTTGTCTTCTCCTTGTTTTTCCTTCTTCATTTCCTTATTCCCTCATCATCCCTCTCTATTATTCTCTTCTCCCTCTTTCGTTCCCTTTTTCTTCTCCTCCATCTCTGTCCATTCTATTCCATATCCTTGTCTCCTTCACCTTTGGCATTTCTTTCTCTTCTCAAAATCAACCACTACTCCTATCCATTCCCTTTTCTCTTTCTCATTACATCCTTCAATAGATCCTCAAACCTATCATTCACATTCAATTCTGATATTTCTCCATTTGTGCACCATCGCGATCCATTTTATTAAACCCAATTCTTGTCCTCCTCTATGTAGCATTAACATCTCCTCTTTTCGAGATCTATGTCACCTCTTCTATCCTTTTCATCCCTCTCGCGGGGACATCATCATATCCATTTCTAAGCATTTCTTACCGTGGTATTTTCATCTTCAAGGATACCATAATGACCATCACTTATCAAATTTTCCCTCGCACGTGCCTACTCTACATTTTTCTTGGAAAACGTAGATCGTAATCTTCCCCCCATTTCCATGAATCAAAATATGTTCTACTTTCTTCTTCTAGTCTTTTCTTGTCAACAAAACATCTTCCATGGAAAATTTCTCTTCAAACCTATTAGCCCCCTCACCTGGGGCATATTAGATCACCATCTGTATTACAACTCACCTTTTCGGCCACTCTTCATGCCCTATGCTAGGGCATCATTATTTTCATCCTCGTCCCTTTTGCAGACACATGATATTTCGCTCAATCCCTCACATCCAAAGGATTTCATATACCTCACATTTACTTGTGCATACTTTGATGTTTTCCTATGACCCATTGGTCATTGCGGTTTACATCCATACTGTAGTGATTTTCACCCACTCAATTGTTCGTAGAACATTGTCACTCGTCTCCGTTGAGACCACAATCGTCCTCTACCGATGTGATATTGGATTCACCCCCATATTTTTCATTGTTATTACAATCCTTCTTGCATGGGGCATCTTGCCTTGGTTATGTGTTTTTCCATCTTTTCATCACCCGCACGACCTTTAACATCTATCTCTTTCAAACTCGTGATTGACTTCTTTTATGTTTTCATTCCCTAGTTTGAGGGGGGACACTCGATCACTCATATTTTCAATACTTCATCGTTTCTGTCTTGTGGATATCAATAATATTTTCATCATTTTTGTCTCATGGTTTTCCCAATGCAAACCACTACTCAAAAGGGGCCAAATTTAGAAACTATTTTTTGGTATCGTTCATCCCTTCATCCCATGTTTGCTCTCCTTTAGCAAGCTTACTCCTCAATTTGAATAAATCTCATTTCCCACCAAAAATACATATTCAATTAATCAATTGTAATTGATTAATCGATCCCCTTAAACCTCATTATCCAAATATTCCAATTAAGTCATATCACCCCATCTAATAATTAAATAATCCAAAAACCATTCAAATCATGAACCCCACTCAATCAAATCAAATCCATATCAAGTCCATTATTTCACCTAATCAGTCAAATCATGCCCCCCCCCCCCACTCACCTAATCAGGGTTACTTTGTCAAACCCAGGTTACCTGATAACCCCTAATCCAACCCCATCTCCAAGCTATAAATACAGGCCTTCCCCCCTCTTTCAAACAAGTGGAAGTTTTTAAGTTTTGAAGTTTTAAGTATTTCAAACAAGTTGGAAATCTTGGGTTTTTTTTTTAAGTTGGAAGCAAGGAAGAGTGATAGAAAACCTCTGTCATTATAGCTCTCCACTATAAAAGCCTTCCCCCTTCATTTTGAACAAGTAAGAAAGGATAGCGAATTGTTGATATTATAGCTTCTCTCATATCATCTTCATGTTGCTCTTATGATGCCACTTATGGCACCATAATGTCATCCACATTCCCTTGAAGTCCCCTCTTCATCCCATTTACTTGGCATACTATACTTCTTTGCTTCTGCATGTTATCTACGGTTCATCATTTATTTCTATCTTTCTAGACACAGGGGTTGACATCCTCCAAGGGACTTAATAGCCTCTTGGAACCGGCATTGTCTGGGTAGCCCCCGCATATATCTATCTAATTGTATTTGTTTCGATTTTGCAGACATTATCACAGATCCATGTATTTGACGCCCGCAAATCGACATCCACATTCAAGGCTCCTTAAGCCCTCCATATTTCGAGGTTGCTGGTGGCTTTTAGTATTGGTGCATTCACTTACACGAGAATGAGGTTTCCTGTCCAACAAGTAGTTTATGCATCAATGACTAAGATTTAAACTTGACATCATCATCATAAATTAGACGGTCTAATACCATGCTCATCTATCACTCAAATAAATCATATTTGGAAATGGGTGATCTAGATTGAATACCATATATTAATAGTCAATATAAGGAACTAATCTCCAAAGTAAGGACCCTACGTAAATGATATTGAAATATTGACGGTTATGATTGAAGCACTAGATCAATGGTCAATATTATAATCAATTTTCAAATGAGATTGCAATATAATGGTCCAAATTAAATAAACTTTTACATAGATAGAAAAAATTTCAATCAAAACTCAAACATTTATTCATATACGCCATTAAAGGTCTTAATATCGATAGTTGATATTAAATCTTGAAGATCAATGGCTAATATTGGTATCTTTTAAGTCAAACATATACATGTCCCCTCACCCAAGATTTAACTATTGATGAAAATTATTGAAAGAGAATATCAACAGACATATTAATATCTTGATTTAGACTTTTCCACTTCCAAGATTAGAAATTTTTGGCTCAGATAAATTAATGAAGATCGATGGCCAATATTTCAATCTTATATCACTTGCTTCATAGAGCATTCATTTCAGATTATAGGATTGGTGGCCATGATTAAACCACTATAAATTTAGGGCCCAAATTCAACTACATGTTTTTACATTGATGCCTATTTACATGTTTTTCAAGTTTTAGCCATAAAATACTTGCAAAAAAATTGAGATTATTTTTCTTCAAACCGTTATATTTGAAACATGGTCGCAATTTTTTACAATGTGTTTTTATATCATTTTTATAATATATTGATATGTATAAAATAAATGTTACGATTTCCTTAAAAAAATAAATTTTATTTTTTAGTTTAAAGAATACTACTAGTATACTGTTGTGCACAATTGGAAGGGCAATACTTCTCTAAAAAGTGGTTTGATACGCATTGGTTTTCATCTAATTTAATCCAATTAAGGGTAAATGTAGGTTTTAAGTAGTTGCAGGTGCTTCCACGTATCTTTAAGTATTATTTGTCATGGATAAGATATTTGAGGTTCATCTACTCCATTTGAGGTTTTCAACAAATGATTGAGATTTCTACCTAACAATTCATGGCACAACACGGTTGTGTGGCTTATGGTTGTATAATTTGATTGGTTGATTTTCCTTATGTATTAAATTCCTATTATCGGTAATGTCAAATCATTTGTTCTATCTCAGTAAGGATAAATGAAGATGTCTACTAGTAATTATAGGTATATGTAGGTGCTTCCATATATATCTCCAAGTATGATTTATCGTGGTGAAGATATTCAAGGTTTACCCACTCCATCTGAGGTTTTCAACTAACACTCGAGATTTCTATCTAGAAATTCATAAAACCCCAAAGCTATACAGATTATGGTTGTATAATTTGATTGATTCATTTGACTTGTGTATTAAATTCCTATTGTTAATAATGTTAGATCATTCATTGTGTCATAGTATGTTGTGTATACTATTATTTCATGAGCAAAAAATTTAATGCAAAAAATATAATACAGTTATTTATTAGTTTTATATTAAATAAATACTAATTATTTTTTGTTAATAAAATGAATACCAATTATTTAACAGTTTAACTCAATTTTTATCATGGGTTAACATATATTTCCCACAAAATTTTTAATAAAATTAATACCAATTATTTAACAGTTTAACTCAATTTTTATCATGGGTTAACATATATTTCCCATAAAATTTTAATAATTGAGTAAAAAATTGCTAAATAACATGTCTCTGTCTCTGTCTCAATGTATCTCTTATCTCTCTCTCTCTCTCTCTCTATCTCTCTCCATATATATATCCATATATACGTAATCCGTATCAGCATTGGATACGTTTAGAAGGCAATAAGTTATATGTATGTATATTGACTATCATTTAGATGTTTAGGGAATATATACCTACTACCAAATAAAATTTACTAAAAATAATTCAATCTTCCAATGATTAGGTGTGGTATCTCCGTATCTCTTTTACTAAAAATAATTCAATCTTCCAATGATTAGAATAATGCTCCAATATTGTTCAACAAAATACATTACATATTTATAGGAGTTGTATGAGCTCCTATTTTCATGGAATCTCAACAACTCGTAATGTATGTCGTATTGGTGTGTGGGTGTGTCTATATCTATTATTTTCATGGAATCTCAACAACTCGTATATATATATATATATATATATATATATTGACTATCATTTAGATGTTTAGGGAATATATACCTACTACCAAATAAAATTTACTAAAAATAATTCAATCTTCCAATGATTAGAATAATGCTCCAATATTGTTCAACAAAATACATTACATATTTATAGGAGTTGTATGAGCTCCTATTTTCATGGAATCTCAACAACTCGTCTTTCCAAAATGGTTGAGTTGGTTTGAACAACTCAACTAGCACATTAATACAACTTCACTTACATAACAAAACCATAATACCCATGAAACACTAATATTCCTAACATCCCCCCCCCTTAGTGTGAACATGGGGCAAGGAGTACTGAAAACATAATTGTATGCCACCACACACTTTTAGGTTTGCATATTGTTGTTTGGATCTTTGTGCACATGATCACCTACATACGGGAACTGATCTCGTATTCACTTACAGTAAAATTATCACTATCTCATCATCTTCCAACGAAGTACAAAATTCATATGATTACTCCAATCAAAGGGTCTCTACAGTCATTTGCCCTCCTATATAACTGTTTTCAACAATTTTACACCTTCCACAACATATCACAACACATTCAAGATATTACATTAGCGATATCATATTTCACACATTCTAAGTGAATAGGAACATATTTTTGTTCTTATTCAAACACACAACTAAAATAAAATTGTCACTATTGCATATGTGTGGCCCCATCATTAGTGACTAATGAGAATTGGTTGAATGACCTCCTTCCTTTGTTACCTTCGTCCTCCATTAAATATTGTTGCTTACTCAACTAATAAATATATGAAGCTCATTGGTTTTCACATTGTGCTTATTATTATATCCCCCCCACAATGTGAAACACTTTATTTTATTGGACATTGGGTTACACTGAAAATAAATTCATAAGGCAAAAAAATCAACACTTTAACAGTGATAAAACGACACAAAAATATTATTGACACTACTATATTTTGATCGATGAAATACTTTGATGATGATGATATGATATACTTGACTATGAACACATTCTGTTTTTGGGTCAAATCTCTAAGAACCTCAATTTCTAATATAACTTAAAGTTATAATTAGAAATTAGATCAATATTGCTTGATTTAAAAAATAATCACTTTGACCCACATAAAATTGTGTATAGACAACTAAGAAAATTGTATGTGTTGATTCACATTTTGATAACCAATAATATTAAAAATACTATTGAATAATACTAAGAGCACATGACAAAAAAACAAATATAAATTTACCAAACTATTATAACTATGGATTTTTATTTTTCCTTCTTAAATATGACTAAGGAAAAATGATCGATTCTTTTATTCATCTGACCAAAATAAAACACTGGGTGAATATCGTTGGAGGCTATTCTCCCCATAGAATGCACCACCATACATAAAACTCCTCATAAAAACACCATAGAGCCATGCATGTTATGCATGGGTGGGACACTCGTGTCAACAGTCAAATCATAGGTTTTTTTTTATATATCCGATTGAAACTAGATGGTCGCATGTGGTAGGTGGTAGGCGGATTGGTAGGGGCGCACACTAATAACCAATAGGTCGCAGGTTCGAAACGTTGCAGGAATTTGTACCATGTGTTGAAAAACACATTGTGCAGTTCAACAATGTTGAAAAACATAACCAAATTCGCTGAAAAAAACTAAGTATTGAAGTACGCACCACATGATAGTGGATGGGCATGATGGTCACCATGGTGCGCTCTATGGTTGTTTTTATGTATGTGGTGCATTTTATGAGGAGAATATCCCTCACCGTGAATATCTACTCTACTGTCATGTGAAGATTAGGCCTACGTATTGAACTCTGAGACCAATGAAGCATGCATGGAATACGCAGCCAAAGCAATGTTGGTTTAACAACTGCCAATACGTAGGCCTAAACAGAGGTGAATGCAAATGGATATGTGAATGGAAAACAAGAAGTAAAAAAATTGTGATTATTGTTTCGAAAAGGGCATTCATTGTGGTTTAAACTTACGTACTATGATATTTTTTTTAAACTGCATCACAATTTTAAAGTGTATAAGAATGTTAGTTCACACCCAACAGCATACAAACTAGGATTAACCACATAACACCATTTCCTACATCTAATTAACACCATTCACGAATCACACACCCAAATCAATAAAAAGAGTGAATATGCACATATGCAACTAGTGTTACATGTGACCAACATAACACAATAATGATGGAGGCAATTGATGACACAAAACACAATACAACAATATTGGGTAGTTAAACAATAGTGTGATGAGTCACTTAGTGGTAGAAAGGGGAAACCAAATAGGAAAAAGAGTATAAAGTCCATAATAGTAGTTCCAAGGTCGTAACTAATACATATGTATAACTCTCCCTAAGAATAAAATTATAAAAATCAAATAGTACTGGTATAATCACCATCATAAGAATACAAGATCATAAAAGTACCTTGACCACTCACCTAGAGCATAAGAGAAAGATTAGAACCAAGATAACTTTTATCAATAAATATGTCAACTGAAGATAGAAAGATTAGTAGGCATAATAGAATGAAGGATGTCATCAATAGCAGATTAAGAGTAATTTTGTCATGTGGAGTGATTTTATATATATATATATATTCTTTTGAGATTTTAAGAAGCATTTTTTATTGCATAGATGCATGGTTAGATGTAGGAATAGAGATTCCTAAGTTTGAAATGAGTGGTAGTGGCATAGAAAAGATATAGTCATTAAGTGTTGGTATGGTGAAGCATAATTAAAAGTTGGGGGAGCATGATAAGATAGGTCATGTTTACCATGAACATAACAAATCAATATAATGTGAATAGAATGTCATAGGTTGATATAAAGATGTCATAACAAAGGAAAACATAATCATATAATTAGATCAAAAGCCTCCTTAGAAATCTCATAATCATCCCTAGATCTCCCAATAACCTATTAGACCTCCTAAAATTCTTCATACACTTCCCATAGTATAAAAGGGTTGAGTGAAGAAATGATTCACAACAATGCTTCAATCCCAATAAAAGGCACGGTGAGAATTTTATTTCTAAGTGCACTTCTAACCCACCTAGGTATACCAAAATAAAATGAGAGAGTGGTCCTAAAATCCTTCCTATACAAGTCCCCACCCTAGACCTACCTTGTTCCATAGGATAAACATCAACATCCCCATAACAATAATCGTTTTATAACACATTGATAGATGTAGAGGCCCAAATTGAAATTGAAGTATATGTGCTAAAAAGATGAGAGATGCAGATGCCCTAATTTCATTACCATGTAGTACCATTGTTCCCCAAATTATCTATCCTTTTCCTTATCTTTTTTCTTGGTCAAATAAATGAATAAGGGTTTGTACTGTAAAACCACTAACTTATGAGATTTTAAACTAGACTTGTATGAAAAGATGGATCTTATGATGTAAATAGAAAAACCCAAAGTGTGATTATGTATTATGATTGTTCCCCAAATTAAAATAAATTGTGTGAATATGGATAAAACCCATGCCCCACTTGATCAATTATCTATCAATTTTGAATATGATCTCTCTAAAGTTTCAAGATAGTCCCTCAAAATCACAAATATAATCCCTCAAAATCACAAAGAATATCCAAATATGGATGAAATCCATGTATCGCACTATCCAATATCCCACAATTTAAATATGGTCTCTTTGAGACTAGGTCAATCATCTAAAAAAATCAATCCGAACCATGTATTTTATCTCTCAAACCAATATTCTTTGTTTGACATAGCCTTAATCTATAAATTAAGCCCATTGTATTCCCCCATTTTGAATGATTGATGGATTTTTCATATCATTCATCTCAAAAGAAAGAGTTAAGCATGCCATGTGTAGCATGTATATAAATATAAAGCGAGAGTTAACCATGTAAAGCATTTATACATACAAGGTAAGTTATGTTAACATATAAATAAATTATCGTTGCAAGCACATATGAAATATGTAATCCAAGACATAAGCATATACCTGTACTAATATATAATATATCATCATGCAAAAAATTGGGTATAGATATATTCAAGTATCCGCAAGACATGGAAATGAAGAACACAATAGAAGGTACCCCAGATGATGCATGATATTTATCATGAAAAAATGAACGCTAGTAGTAGAAAACAATAGTAATATGCATCAAATAAATCATGACACCAAAAATATGATAGCACATTAGATAGTCAAGCACAATTATAGAGAAAGTAGTATTACAATAAAATCTTATAATCAAGCACAAACATGGAACACCATAATGAATATTTTTTTACAAGAAAACAAACAACACATGATATGAAACTAGTATGATAGTGCAATAAGAGGATCCTATGACACAAATAACACACAAAATTTACAAGTGAAAGTATGAACCAATTAATGTAAACATGCATAAGTATAGAACAATCAATATAATCACACATCAGTAGCAAGTAATGTATGCATGGAAAAAGAAATGTTGTTAGAATATGCAGAGAGAGAAAGAATAAAGAAAAGGAGGATTGCACACATTTGAGATTGTGTGTCTGTCTATTAATTATAAATGGTGTAGTTAATAACGGTTGATATAGTTACAACCAGTTACAACCAACTTATAGTTAAATAACTAATGACATCCTTATTTAATAATCTTTACATTATAATACCCCCTCTTAAGGCTTATCCTACATAAAGCAAAAACAAACATTCTAAAAAAAATAGAATCAAAAAGAACTACATAATCTTCAAAGGCTTTCACTTTGAAAGCAATGTTATGACTAGGCAGGGATCCATCAAGCTACTTCGTAACCTTTGTAAAGATTTAGCTCCCGATTTGAATTCCCGAGTTCCCGAATTCCACCTCCTCGAACTCCCGAATCATAGATCTTCCAAATTATTGGACAACCATCCATAATGAGCCATCTACAAGCTCCATCAAGTTGTCTCATGACCCTCATGAGGGTATAATTCCCAAGATCCACAGTCTCCCTAATTGTCTGAGCAACCATCTGTATTGCGCTTCATCTACCATGTATCCTTTCTTTCTTTTAAATTTTAGAGCATCTTTATATTGTGTATTCGTCATTGTCCTCACTACCTTTTGCATTTGGTGGGTCTTCAACCATGGTTATATTGGCTATATTTGATATGACTTTACCCTTGAGCACATCTTTGGCTCGAACATGACAATCACATGTTGTGTGACCTCTTTTCTTACAATAATGACATTAAATCTCTTGGTTATCTTTGTTTGATCTTCTACGAGAGTTTTTGGTTCTAGAATGGAATGCACTTTCTTGTTGAGAGTGACCTTCTACATCTTTTGTAGTTAGTTTTTCTTCAGCTAGAAGAACAGCAATCATATCATCTAGAGATTGAGACTGAATGTGACTAAGGGTAAAAACTACATTTTTGTATTTTGAAGACAAACTATTTAATAAGATAGCGTTGGCATCCTCATCCTCAATTATAGCTTTGAATTCTGCTAGTTGTCTGATTAGGGACCTCAGATTATTGATGTGGCTTGATTTTATTTGAACACCATGTTACCAAAATCAAATTCTATTTCTCAAATATTCTTTTTATATGATTTTGATAAACTCGTGCGTGCTCTAGAACATGAATATGTATGTCCAACATTTCTAATTAATGCAATGTTTTCTCACAATATGTTTTATTTGATAATATCGTTGAGAGACACCCATAGTGATAGTATTTAAAAAGTTTAGGGTACTCATAGATTCCACACTAAAAAAGGGAATAGGGAGTAGCTCGTGTATTTTTAAAGACACTTGTTTGATAAATAATTAGATTATTGTTTAATATTTTTATAATTTTTTATTTGGTGTTTTTGTTTTTCCATTCCCTTGGGGATAGTAAGGAGTGGAAAATGTAAGTTGCATTTTGTATTTAGCTCAAAACTTCTTGAGTTTTTTTTTTAATGATTGTATGTTATCCATAACAATAGTTGAATAGATCCTAAATAAGGAAATGATATGGGTCAGTAAGAGTCTATAAATGTCTTTAGCTGTAACTGATTCTAAAGGAATTTCCTCAACCTAATTTACAAATTATTTGGTATTTGTAATGATGAACTTGGGGCATTTAGATGAAATAATATTTATATTTCCCACTAATTTGAATCCATGTAGACACCTAAATTTGGTAATTAGGTACTTGACAATATTGATTTGGCTTATATCCATTAATCATGAGTTGTACGTATGATGAGAACTTAAATGCATTATTCCATTCTCTCCTAAAGGCTTGCAAATGTCTTTTATTCTCCTATTATATTTCTAAGACACCTATAAGATTGGTCTCATTACTCATATGTATCTTATATCTCATGTTATACTTCTCCAAATTTCCACTTACAGCATTCTACCTCCCTGGACGCTATCATCTAGGTTGGACATAACCATCAAATGGTTATGTCCTTATTCAACATTTATGTTTGTAATGGGCTAACATTCATATTTTTTTTATGTTTGCTTCCTAGTTGTCCTTAGTGTAAGATAACATCCCATGGAATAGTATAAAAGCAAGTGATACATACTCATATAATTACCTAGCATTCTCAAGATCTCTTCCAGTAAATACTTCCCAAGTCTTATGAAAAGCTTCCCTAATCTTCCCTAAATCAAGAGCAGACATTAGGATCAGCCTCTCTACAAGTTTGAAGCACTCCAAACTAAGCTAAGAGTAGACCAAGCCAAGTCAAAAGCATTTCAAGGATAAATCAAACATTATCAAGCATCTACACTCCAAATGACATTATACCTTGAGGTTTTATTCTAGTGAATATTGATCTACAAGCACTTTATTATAGCACTTTATTTTAGCAATCATGTAGGGTAAATCTAAATTATACCTATTTAGCTCACTATTGGTGTTGAGGCATAAGGGAACGCATATGGGAAGGGAACTCTAGACTTGCTTTTACTGTATGAGCACTAAGATAACTACATAGAGTTTCAACCCCTCATTTGAGGAAATGTAATGCAACGGTTGGTCATAATCAACAAGGGGGTTGGCCACCAAGTGAATTACAACTCAACTACACTGTTTTTTTGCTATTTAATGTATATTTGAGTGTTAAAAAAGAAAAGTAGGGTTTCATTATTACAGGAGTAGGTGTAATTATGTTAGCACATGAGAAAGTGGAAGAAGCCATTAAAGATGAAGATGAAGCAACCTAGATCCAGTACAAAACAATGTAGGACACTACCATGCAATTGGACACTAGCATTTTATTTTAGTGTCTAAAGTTAACACTAGTGTCCGGGAGGGTTTCAGCGCTTTATTTCATAGACGAAGCATCTTTATCCTTATAACAACCATTATTTATCTTGTAAAGTAGTAGAAAAGGTAATTTCATTCATCTTCTTGTGTTTTACTATATTTATCATGTGCCATTTAATTGAATGCAACTTTGTAGTATCATTTTACATGTATTGTCATATCTAAATAGTTATAGTATTTATCTACTAGCAATTGCACTTGAGGCGTAAGAAATGTTGAATGGGATGCAAATGAAATATTTCTATGGAAATGCATTATCATGTAGCAGGTGATGCGAAAATTTTAACGTAGTGTCATCATTTACTTGTTCCTACGATGGGGTTGGATGAAGGCCAATGAGAATGGAAGGATGCAAAGAAGGTAAAGAATCCTAAGAGAAGGCAAGATTGGTATATGAGTATAATTACATATTTTGGAGATGGAGAGGAAGTGATTTTGAAATGTAAGTGCCTCTCTTCATCCTTTCTCATAGATCCTTGCAAGGTTTTGGGCATGTGTTTGTAGAGATCAAATGTACATGGATGAGAGACATGTATGCAATTTTGTCTATGAGTGCACTAGTGAAACTAAAACAAATTCAATAACTAGATTGGAATGTAGGGGACATTAACTCTCAACACACAGCCAATCAAAAAAATGCTTTGGTTTGTTACAGAAGCAAAAATACCAGACTGATATTTACAAAATTAAATCTGCAACATTGCTCAAAGATTCAGAAGACAAAACATGTGTACACATATTCACTTCCCCAAGAACTTACATAAATATTTTTTTAGATAAACATTATATATATATATATATATATATATATATATATATATATATATATATATATATATATATATATATATATATATATATATATATATATATATATATATATAAGCATTTAGATTTCAATCCAATTCGTCTCATCATTGCAATTTATGTGATCGCATTTCTTTTAGAGAGTTCGTCAAACAATTCACATGCTTTGTGCATACTTTCACATTTTTACGTGCATATCTACTAGGGTACTTGCAACTACAATATTTGACACAAGTCTATTATACTTTGGTGTTTGTCCACACCCTATTTCAAAGATCATGTTTTGGGATAGGATGGTAGCAAAGGTTAACTTATCAAGTTAGACACTTGTTGGTTGCATTTTGTGAAACAGATTCACTACTTCATGAGAATGTCCATATCTTCAATAAGCTACAAGAATGATATTTCAGAAAAGTATATACAAAAAATCACAAAAAAAATAATTTTTTAAAACAACCAAAGTAAAATATTTTCTATCCACAACAACAAAAAGCAGAAAATAAAATACATAAAACACATAAGCGGTAAAATATTTTTTTACATCTAGATAAGTTGTGGACCCTTCGCATTCTAACAGATACACACATAAGATAGGACCAAAAGAGCTGAGAATCAAAATCAGTAACTCCTATATTTTCTACATAGGCAAATAAACCATGCATAATATATAACCACGTAAAGGCACCTTAATAATAACAACCTGTAATATGTCATCGATATCATTTTACAAAGTTTAAATCTAAGCTCTAATTGTTATCCAATAAAAATACATGTCGCTGGACATGAAATCTTTACTAACATACACTTTTCATTCAAATCGTATCAAATTGCTTGATCTCCAATTTAAAAAATCATGAACACTCATTTTCAAAACAAAAACAAACATGCATCGTAATTTGCTTTTCCTCCAACGAAAAACATTCATAAACCCTACTTCAAATTTTATCCTATCAGTCATAGATCTTCACTAGCATACACTCTTCATTTTGACCAAATATTGGGGAGTGTAATTGAAAACTAGACATATTTCCTTTTTTCACACAATTTTTCTCAAACAATATAGACTAAATAACACATCGGTCCTATACCTTTATCCAAATACACCCACCATTCCGATGACATTTAGAATAGGTAGAGGTATGACATTTAAAATGACAAAGTTGATCATGAACTAAAAAGTGTGTAAGGATAGTAAAATATTTTCTATCCACAACAACAAAAAGCAGAAAATAAAATACATAAAACACATAAGCGGTAAAATATTTTTTTACATCTAGATAAGTTGTGGACCCTTCGCATTCTAACAGATACACACATAAGATAGGACCAAAAGAGCTGAGAATCAAAATCAGTAACTCCTATATTTTCTACATAGGCAAATAAACCATGCATAATATATAACCACGTAAAGGCACCTTAATAATAACAACCTGTAATATGTCATCGATATCATTTTACAAAGTTTAAATCTAAGCTCTAATTGTTATCCAATAAAAATACATGTCGCTGGACATGAAATCTTTACTAACATACACTTTTCATTCAAATCGTATCAAATTGCTTGATCTCCAATTTAAAAAATCATGAACACTCATTTTCAAAACAAAAACAAACATGCATCGTAATTTGCTTGTCCTCCAACGAAAAACATTCATAAACGCTACTTCAAATTTTATCCTATCAGTCATAGATCTTCACTAGCATACACTCTTCATTTTGACCAAATATTGGGGAGTGTAATTGAAAACTAGACATATTTCCTTTTTTCACACAATTTTTCTCAAACAATATAGACTAAATAACACATCGGTCCTATACCTTTATCCAAATACACCCACCATTCCGATGACATTTAGAATAGGTAGAGGTATGACATTTAAAATGACAAAGTTGATCATGAACTAAAAAGTGTGTAAGGACTAATAAAGGTCATCTACAAAGCAGTAGAAATGAACATTTGTGGCTACCATTGTTTAATTAAATTTTACATTTCTTAAATCCTAAAATTGGAGAATCAGAGCCATCTGACGCACTTGGAAGAAGTGCAATTGTTGGAATATAATCACCAAAATATCTTCAAATTTGAGATGCATGACAAATTGATTTGATTAGGAAAATTTTGAATAAATGCGAAGGAAATCGCATATGCCAGCAAAATAGATAGAAAACAACACAAAAAAGACTTACCCAAAAGGCTTGACACTTTCCAGAAAAGGCTCTCACCTTAAGGGATGCCTCTAGCATAATTAATATGATTACACGTTAGTTTTTAAGATGTCTATCCTAATTAGAGTGATATCACTTAAATTAAGGGTTGAATCATTTGGTGAATTGTTTATTGATCTTACACACCTTTTACACTTAAAGTTTGGCTTGACATGTTTTCCATCCTTGGTTTTCTCTTAGGTATTACATTTTTGTTTTTGTTGGGGTTAATGTGGGTCTAGATCCCCAAAGACCTATAGTATGATTTCCATCGACAGTTCTACCTCTAAACATCCACTTGATTTCCTTCTTAGGCCCTCATGTGTGCTTCCATCTTCCAAAGCACCCTTTTAACTCAAGTTGTGGCTTTCTCTTATAGCAACACTAATGAGCAAGTAGATGTGGCTAGTGATAATAGTATTTATCTATATGAGGGAAAATGTGATGGCAATGACTATAGTTATGGTTATTATGATGAAATTTATAGTAAACAAGAAGTAATCAAACCTTCCCCTACTTGTGTCATACCTTATAATTATGGTTACCAAGTGGTTGATGACCAACATTGCCTACTTGATGTGATACATATGATCAAAATTGCCCATACCGAACCCATGTGATTCCTCATAGTTATGGTTACCAACATGTTCCCTTTTTTGTGTGACTTTCAACACTTATAAATGAATTTATTTGGTTGATTTGTTGTTCTTCTCTATATGACATTGTTTATTCCCACTTTCTCATGTTCTCTCTCCTCTTTGGATTTCTCTTTTCCCCATGTTTTGTGTTGTTTTAGATTTTCTCCTAACTCGTACTAGTACAATTTTGGTCTGCCAAAAATATACCACTATAGTATTGGTCACCTTTTTGGGTTGGCCCCATTAACCCTTGGTTTAGGATCCCCAAGTTTCCCTACCCTCTTTTGTCAACTTTTCTCTCACATTGTGTGTCATCTTGTGCACCAATAGGGTCCTAATTTGAACTCAAAAAATTTATAAATAGATAGGTGTGTTAGTGCATCTAGAAGACAAAGGCATACACAATCAATAGCATCTCCATGCCAAATGAACATTTCAAGCATTTATAAAAGAGCATGATGCATTTATTATTCATTGCATCCATTAAAAGAATTAGGGTTGGTATAGTTACATTACATTGGACTGCCCACTCACTTCCATTTGGTATGTTGATTGCCAAACTTTTCAAAAGATTAAGGGCTTGATAGTAAAGGATAGACAACACATTAACCCTTGGTTTAGGATCCCCATTTCTCTCATATTGTGTGTCACCTTGTGCACCAATAGGGTCCTAATTTGAACTCAAGAAGTTTAGAAATAGATAGGTGTGTTAGTGCATCTAGAAGACAAAGACATACACAATCAATAGCATCTCCATGCCAAAAGAAGCATGATCTCTCTCTCTCTCATTGTGTGTGTGTGTGCTTGTGTGTGCGTGTGTGTGCGTGCGTGCATGTGTGTGTGTGTGTGTGCGCGCGCACGTGTGTGCATGCTACTCTCACCGATAATATTTCTTAGACATCATGAATTGTCTATCCAAAACCATATGGGCTAGGACCAGGGCCTATTATGGTTCAGGCCAACCCATATGGTCTTGTCTCCCGCTCTCCAACAACTATTTTCTAAGTGTTATCTTTCTACTGGTCATTTATTATCATATAAGTTGGCATTTATGCGACAATTAACCTACAAAAGCCTATATAAGTAAGTCTAATGCACTAATAAACTCACACAACTTTCTCAAGAGCACCTATTGCAAAATACAATCCTAAAGCACTCAAGGCTCTCTTAAATCTTCCTAAACAACATCACATCTTTAAGAGCAACCACAACTCAAGTTTGAAGCATTCAAATTATGTTCAAGAATCTAGCTTTCCCATCTACAAGCCTCCAAGGTCCTAAAGTCAACTCATAACAAGTCAATACAAAGTGTTGTCAAAGTTTAAAGGGTCAAAGGGAATCAATATAGCATCTGCAAGCATATAACACTATATCACTATTGTGTTGGTTACATTTTGTTTTATATGTAGTTACACCCACTATCTTTGTGTCAAGAGACACAAGGTCACAATAGGGGGTTCGCCATCAAGGGGACATAGTGCAATCCTTGGATCGGTTCAACAGGTGTTGACCACCAAGGATAGTACAACTCCACCACACATTGATTTCTCCTTTTGTTATTTAATTGTTTTCATGAAGTGCTAGTGCATCTATCTAGGGTTTCCATCTATTGCAAGTTACTACACGAGGTGTCACACATTAGCGAACCCTAGCTCCAATTAGCAAAGTATATTTTCAAGCCACCTACAACCACCAGAAGTTGTGGAGCACCAACAGATCTCCATCTGAGACCGCACATCCCAAGACCGTACCATACTATGACCCAAGACAGTTTGTATAGTTTCGTAACATCTCAAATTGGAGTCGTATTTCCAAAGACGAAGAAATTCCAAATTTTTACCAATATGCACAACTAGTCTTCACACCCATATCATCTTTGTACCTCTTTGTTCAACTAAGTGCTCCCCCTTCTTTTTGTTTTAAGCAATTGATTCTATCATTTCCATCTTGTGACTTGCTTTGGGAGTTATACTTTGTTTTGCCCATTAATGTTTATTAATTAATTCAAAATATACAAGCTATACAACCCTCATGCATTTGGATAAATAAGGGACTAAACTAATATCAAACCCTTATTTATTTATTTAGGGTGTAAATAGCAAGGTCTTGCAAGTTGATTACGGTTACAAAGGAGAGAAGGATTGTTTCTCAATGACTCGCAACTAATTATGAACAAATGAGGTTTATAGAGCCCAGGAGCACATGAACATGATCATCTAATCACTTTTACAATATATGACAATTATCATAACCATACTCCTACGATTTGGTTATGCCACTAAATTAGTATTATAGTTTTAATCAATGTACTGTTGGTGTCTATATTTGTTTTCCACCACCTATTCTTAACCCAGGATTTGCAAATAAATATCGATCACTCTAAACCCCTAATCCTCTAGGATTTTTCAAGCTTTTCAAATATTAATAACTTACACATATTAATAAAATTGTCAACGAATGCAAAATGTTACACCTTTTCAATTTTTTTGTTTTATTACCATTCTATTAATTTGGAAAATATCACCTCTCCAATTTATGGATATATATAATTTTTAGGAAAAAAAAAATATTTAGTTTATGACAAACATATTAATAGATATTATGATATTAACGTAATATTATTGAGCTCTTCCACACAAATCCAATAGCGGCAGACATTACAACAAAGAGTAAGTTTGAGAATGACCTGCTGATAGACAGCAACTCTGCCTGCATGGATTATAGTGATCCAAATTGTATAACGACACTAGTAAGGATAAATCATGCATTCTTCGAACTAGTTTTTGAATGATGAATGAATATGTATCTCATTGTGTAATCTTTCCCCAAACACCATAAAGAGTGAGAATGAGAATGACCTGCTGATAGACACCAACACTCTGCCTGCATGGATTATAGTTATCCAAATTGTATAACGACACTAGTAAGAATAAGTAGGATGCATTCTTTGAACTAGTTTTTGGATGATGAATGAATATATATCTCATTGTGTAATCTTTCCCCAAACACCATAAAGAGTGAGAATGAGAATGACCTGCTGATAGACACCAACACTCTGCCTGCATGGATTATAGTGATCCAAATTGTATAACAACACTAGTAAGAATAAGTAGGATGCATTCTTCGAACTAGTTTTTGGATGATGAATGAATATATATTTCATTGTGTAATCTTTCCCCAAACACCATAAAATTTGTTGGATTGGGAGCATGGAATAGAAAGAACTCACCGAATGGATATCGGCAATACAGAAATCGAATAAAAATGTAAGTTTAAAGAAGCATTTAGCTTAAAATTTAAGCCGCATATTCACCCGTCAAAAATGTAACACAGGACTCGAAAGTTGATAAAGATGGGGTCTATACTGCCAATTAATTAAAGGGAGGAAATCTATAAACATTCTAGAAGCAAATAATCCAAAAAGGTAGGTACTCACACATCCAACAGATGCACTCGAAGAAATAGGTAACTGTATAAGAGATACCTTCCCTGGCATGACTGGATTCCACCTTCGGACAAGTCCACCTTCCTAGGACCCTGTAAAGTAATTCTGACCACCAATTTATTTAGACTACAATAGGATGCATAGAGGCCCATATGGGGGTTGCAGGTGGAATTGTGGTAAATAACTTCTCTATTATGAATCAACAGGAATTGAAGAATTCTGCAAACAGGTGGATTAAAGATGGCAGGTCATCTGAATGAAGAGTAGCCTTTAAATTTAGTATTTTTGGTCAGTTGGTGATCAATCCCAGTCTTCCAATCAGGGACAGGTAGGATAATTCTGACTTACAACAGTGTCTGCTATATGGCAGGAGTAAAAGAGTGCAACGCAACTTTGGGAATTATCGAGTAGCCAGCTGTTCCAGAATTCACTATTGCCATCTATTTTTTGGCTCCCTACATTGTAAGGGACAGGCATGAGATATTTATGAATGAAAAATCAAGAGCATAATTCATCTTACAAGAAATTTCTTTCTTTAGAGACGTAGGTACAATGAAACTATTTATGACAATAACTAACATTAACCTGGGTGAACTGTCACATTCTAATGCCGACATCACTTTTCTTTTATCAGCTAGATTGGACATATTAAGATAAATATTGACTCTCTACATGTGGGTGCCATAGCTGACATGTCGGACCTTCTAACCTATGCTGAGGATAGGACCTCTACAAAGATTTTACTTGAATATCTGATGTACTAATCCTTATATAATCTTCTGTTCTATAATCATAGCTTCAACCCAGATTACCTTTAAATTTGGACCTCAGAAGGAGCCCATGCACAAAAAACATTCAATCAATGCTTCTATACGCTTTATGGAATAAGCCCAAAAAAAATTTACAGAAATTAAGCTCTCTCACATTGTCTTGTATCCTATAGAGACTTATATCTTCTCCACCATTCTCACTCGCAAAAGAATATTAGACACCAAATATGAACATTCCTTATTGAAGTACTCCCACCTTCGCATGCTCCAACATCACAAGTAGCAAATCACCTTCCCAAGACATCTGAAACAGCACGGTATTGATACAGCCTCCTCCAAACATGTACGGTATTATACATTACTAGTTTCGTATATTTTTCAGGCAACAAAAATGACAAAGATCAACAAAAAGATAATTAATACAAAAAATATCTTGATCATCAACCATCGATTGGATGATATCCGACTAAGGTAATTCAGCAAAGCTCCTTGTGCTCCTTCAACATTTGCTAAAGTGTCGTCCATATTCTCATCAATCCTGCAATAGAGGCAACGGGCATTATAACATTTAATTTTGCGAAGGCTATGAGTTCCTGGACTGCTAGCAAGGAAAGCATATGAGGTATATTGAAAACCTGATTGCTATTTCTCCTTGCTGGGCAACCATAGTAGCCAGCTGTGTAAATATGTTACTCAGCTCCATAATAGTTGATTCCACATTCTGGAGAGCTTCAGCCCTACTTTGCATGTAGTTATCCTGTACAGGAACCATTTCTTGTTGAACTTGTGAATGTACTCCAGGAAATGCAGAAGGTTCTCCACTTGAATGATGCCTTGTAGCATAAGAAGACAAAGCAGCTTTCTTAATTGCATGCTCTTGACATCATACGTAAACATGTACTAACAAAATCTGATCAGAAAAAAACGATATTGATGAAAGCATTATCATTGTTCTTTAATTAATCAAGTATCAGTCTTCTGGGCTGCTTGTTTGCTAAATGAAAAACATGCAAGAGAAGAAAGAGGAAAGCACCCCCCGATATAGTTTTTGTCGAGATTGGTACTCATAAACCACAAAGAAAAGGTAGTTTCATATATGAAGCCTGCATCTTGGATTGAAAAAAATAAAAATAAAGAATGCCACATAATATATCTTTGATGTCTTAAATGTTCATATGCCAATTTGAGTTCTTCCACTAACAACAGAAACTAGGTTATAACTTAATTATTTTTAACACCGCCATGAAGCTTCTAGATTTAAATTAAATAAAAAATAGCCTTACCATAAACAAACTAGAACAACACTCTGAAAATCATAAAGGCTAACCACTTCCTATTGTGACCAAGGTACAACATCTATTTAAAGCTAACAATAAATCGTCCAAAGAATTGCCAGACGGAGTTTCTATTACTTATCTACATCGTTTCTTCAGTAACCTTCCCTTTTCATGAAACCTTGAAACTCAATAAAAGCTACTTTGGTCTAAGTTATATCGGTCATTTTTTGTTCAATACAATGGCAAGCACTTCCGGGATAGAATCATTACTTTAATACTTTCTCCATTTCCTCTAAAATCAATTTCTGACGAATAATTACTGAACCTAAAATGACAATACACAAGTGTCATATCTTTGAGAAGAAAGAGTTGTGTTTGAGATGCATTATTGGTAAAGGTGACTGTTGTGATTTAAGTTGTTCAATCTCATGGGGTTTTCATGCTACCATTTTTCTAGATTTCTGACATCTGCTTTCATCTCTTGCTTACAGGTGTTCTTTTCTCGGTTCCTGTTGTACCTGTTTGCCTATTTCCAATTATTTAATTTTCTTTTCCAAAATTGTATGACATTCTCTCCCTCCTCTATACAGAGAGGCGGAGCAAGATTTAAAAATCTACACAGGAATTCTCATGTGCCTTACGAGACACAAATGACTAGCTCAGAATACAAACATTTTGTTCACAAACTCTGAAATTTAACAATGAGAAGAGAGAATCTTTTTAGCAAAGACCATTTTTCATACATCTATCATGTTAAATCTAAGTAGCCGATACGTTTCATATACAGGTACGAATATGAAGAATCCAATACATGGAAACGGTAAATCCTCTCCCCACCTGCCCACTCCCCCCCAAGGTACGGCTTTGGATATGGCAGAACAAAAAATATTATACATATATATATAGGAATTAATCACTACTGATAATTTATATAATACCAACCGAATGTTAAATGAAATGTCCACAAATGCCATGATGAATATTGAATTTCATTATTACATCAAAATTAAGGTTTAATCTGTTTATGGGAGAATGCAGCAGGGTCTGAAGCTTCACATAATCATTAAATCAGAAGATGCATGTACATTAAGAGCTACTGATCTTATTTTCTGGTTTTATAGCAGCACAAAACTGAAAATAAGATTTGTAATGGGATTAGATTACTGTCACAATCTTTCCTTGTCCAGAACTGAATATTTACCTGTAAGTGCTCAGATAAAGAGTATTTGGATCGATTATGCTTGTTCCCTCCTGGTCAGATTTGTTCCCAAGATGCATAGGATGATCGCATAAAGATTCACCCCCTGCTGATTTTTTAGGGTCTCGTAGTGTTTAAAAAAAAATGGGTCATTTTATGTTTCAATGTTGAAAATAAAATAGAAAAAAAAAACCCAGATACACCCAAGTTACGGCCTAGACATATCCTGGGCATATCTGGGGCCATATCCTTATCCAACCCTGCTTTCTGCTGTATCAGTATCTGAGTGTTAAATAAATGAAAATGTATCTAGGTCACACCTACTTGGTAGTAGCAATACCTTCGAGGGACATTCACACAGTCTTAAATGCCAAGCTTACATGAAATTCTGACACTAACAAACACTAACATAATATTAGGACATAGGGATCATCAAGCTCATCCTTCACCAAGGTTGTTTTCTGATTTAATCAGGAAATTCCCGTAGTTGTAGTTGGGTTTAGTTACAACCAACATGATAATTGCAGCTACAGTGTAACCAAAACCACAAAAATATAATTTTATTATACCAAGAAAACATGAAGTATATAATCTTAACTCTGCAACAAGAATCTGATGTGGTTCTATAGATTGCCTCAGCTTCTTTGCAAATCTATTCTGCCTATTTCTAACAGGCAGAGCAGTTGAACTCCAATATACAAATTTTTACTAAAATTTTGCTCATCAGGCTGTTTCCTTACCTTCCCATATTCACTCATAAATTTGAGTAACTTGTAAACAGTTATGCATACAGGCTCTAGATTCAATCAGAATAGATATGCATTGCCTTGAGGAGATCTAAATATATTTAGTCTTTCCATTGTTCAAGATGGACTTGAAGAATCTTGTAATTCCTATTCCAATTGACAATCAGTAGTTAATTGTTTTGGAATCTGCATGCATAAGCTAAAATTGACTAGTGATCAACAGAGACTTTTGAACAAGAAAATTATAACATATTATCAATTTATCACCTTTCGTTGAGAAACTCTGAGGAAGATGTCAATCCATTTGCCCATGGGGGGGCAACACTGGATCTACTAGAAGTAGTCAGTCCCAGAGATCGTTGTCGTAAAGAAGGATTTCTCTTGGAAGCAGTAGTAGTAAACAACTTTCTTCTGTTTTCATGCACCTTCAAGTTCTACAAGTGTCATCAAATACTACAGTTTCAGATTCGCGAGATCCAACCCTTCAAATGACCCTAACCATGGGACTTAACAATCATATGATTAATGCAAAACAAATCTGTCCCCAGAACAGGTTGTAAGCTAATTTAAAGTAGTTGAAATTGGTAAGTCGTACCTCAGTGCGGATTGTCAGTACATCCTTGAACTCTTTAGTAGTATTCATCAGTCGACTCTTTAGGTTATCTACAACTGTAGTTGAATGTTCTGTTGTTTGTTTTGAGATGTTCCCGCTTATGTTTTGAGAATCACAAAGGACTTGCAGGTCCGCAATTGCTGAGCTTAAAGCAGTAATATCCTGTTTAATGACTGCTGTAAGCTCTTGAATCTCTATTACTGGATCATCAAACATGGATGTCCTTTTTGCCACTGTACTCATAACATACAAAGTGTCAAGTTTTCCTTGGCAAATCAAAGATATGTTTTTGAAAAACATATATTCATCCCTAATGCCTCTGTGAAAGACCATACTTTCAACTAAAAATCAATAACCATATAAAGAATGTTAAATAAAATAGAAAACCACACAGGACTTGCACAATCTAAAGAAGTAGTGCATACTACAGCCTATTAGAGAAAAGCAACTAGAATTACTGAGTATACTCTCAACTTTAGCATAAAAGAAATATATGTTTAAGTGTAAAAACGGAATACATAAACACATGGGACTTGCACAACCTAAAGTTTGCAAAGTAGTGCATACTACAGCCTCTTTCAGAAAAGACAATAGAACTACCAAGTAAACTCTCAACTTTAGCATGAAAGAAAGATATATTTAAGTATAAAGATGGAGACCATAGCAAGAAATTTTCAAATGTGATATAAGTAGCAATAGAAAATGCAGATTAGCGGCTTCAAAGAGAAATACTCTAAAAGACAACATCACGGATGTACCAGAACCAGATTCCATTCAACATGAACTGGCAACATGAATCAAACATTTTTTTATCCTCAACTGTGGGAAACTTTTAAAATAAAGAGAGTAAAGTTCGAATGAGTCATAAAAGATACAAAAGTCAGTCAAGCTCAATGTAAGGTGGCATTAATTAATTCATGCTTGGATCAAAGAGTAAACTAATGGCAGTCGCAATGGAAGTAAATCTAGGCTTACACCTAACAAAACCTAATTAAGACAAACAAACAAAAACGTTGTGCCATGTTGAACACTTACAAGAAAGCTAACATGTAGACTTGAGACTGAAATAAGCAATTTAATATTTATATCTCAACATTCTTGTTACACAAAACACATTCTCGAAGACAGGAAATACACCTCCCTAGTTTCCTCTGGAATAGGAGCAGGTGAATGGGGAGAATATATCCATTGTTAACAGCAGTAGGAAATGTGGCACCGGAGTGCTGGACTCCCACCTCTGCTACAGAGTCACACAGCAGGCTGCAAAAGAGGTTGCAGACTTATATTTATGTCAAAGCCTTTATGGCATCTACATGCAACTGCTCACTATGGAGCTCTCACACTCTCTAATGGAGCTTTTACAGACTCTTGGTGTTTCCCTAAGGACCTAACCTAAACTGGTTACACTCTTCACTCAGCTCTAATGGCCTACAATGACTTAGCGACTCTCAGTTGGCTTTCTCTTACACATTCAACAACCTCAGCTCTTTCTTCAGTTGCCCTTGCTAACCTTGATATGGCGAACTCGAACACCTTTTTATAGCTGCGCTCTCCCACTTCTCTCTCCTCATAGGGTTCCCTTTGGTGAGCCAGATCCTTCTAGATGCACCCTACTTTTCCTGCCCATACCTAATGCCATTAATGCTCTGGGCTACCTTCACCTAGATGCCTGCAGATCTGTACCATGTCAGTCTAGTAGTTGAGATTATCTGACCGCTGCATCTGATCAGCCGCCCTTGTCAAGTTTGTTTGTTGCTTTCCTGACATGTTCTGTCAACCATCAAATCATTTGTGCACCCTATTTCATGCAATCCTTCGCCGCACCTCTTCTTCGTTCTTCTGTACACTCATGGTCTCGAGATACACCTTCACCTCTTTTCTCTCGCGCACCACTGCCTTCCCGGCCTCATCAAAATATTTGTGCACCTCCTTTGCAATCTATATCATTGTGCAATCTTTTTGCACACCCTTTGCAATCTCCTTCCTTGCACAAATCACACTCCTCTTGCACCTCCAATTATCCATTCTATGCCCAAAATACCTTTGCCCCCTACCGTGCACCATTCTCCTGAGTGTTGCTTCTTCCCTTGTCTTCTCCGTAATTTCTTGCGTGCCCAATGCTTCTTTGCGCCTCTTCAGACTTCCACGCATTAGTTGTGTGCCCTTCTCTTTTTGTGCACTCTATGAACACTGCACTCTCCTCACCTACCCATTGCACAAAGCCTCTGGACACTTTTGCGCAATTGCCTCTTCACTCTATCGTGCCTCCTCTCTTTTATTTCGTGTGCCTTCCATCCTCGCGCGCACACCCATACTTAGCCAAAACTTGTGCAGGATTGCCTTGAACCTAGGATGCTCCTACATCAAACACCCGAGGTGCTTAAACTTGAGGTCCACCTCAAGTAGACTGAGTGAGTGGCAGAACCACCCTTTGAACGATTGAGGTTGATAGTCCTGGCTCGTTCCTCCTCTGAGTCTTATCCTCGCCTCTACACTTCTTTTAACGCCTCTTCCAATCCTTTGTCACCTCTTTGTGACCCTTCTACACTGTCTGACGCACTCTTGTCAGCCTCTGCCCACCATAAACCATCCACCTCCTCCTAGTGCATCTCTTTCTCTCATCCTTTGCAAGTCTCTACTCAGCCTTGACCATCCACCTTCTGTTCCATCTTCTCTAGGATTCCATCTATTGCACGTTCATCTTTCGTGCACTTGTCTTCCTCTGTGCCTTCTCCTTCCATGCTCTTATCTTCCTCATAGGCTCTTCTTGCGCATTCTCTTCTTTCCTTCCTTTGTCCTTCTATCGCCCTTCTATCATGAACTCTCCTCTTCTAGACAATCAGACATTGCACATTTCCGTCGCGCACTCTTCACCTCCACGCCCAATATATCTTTGTGGGCCCTCTTCTCTCTTCTCTTTCTTATGATCCTTGCTAGACCGCCATACGTCCGCTCTCACCAAACTTGGCTCCTTTTCACTCCGCTCAACCTAGCATCAACAGGCTTTTATCTGCTTTCCTGCAAACTCCTCTCTGCTTCGTAGCTTCTTCGCCATCTTCACTCTTCCGGTGTACTATTTTCTTTGCGCACTCTCTCTTCTTACGACAACGCTTACTTTCTTTGCATGGTTCTCCTCCCTGGAGTAGCTTCATACTGCCACATGCATCCTCCTTAACAACTTCCTCTTCACCTTCTTCTTTGAGATCTACTTGGATCTCCTTCTCCTCCACTTCTCTCCTTGCACTATGCTCCTTGTGCAATTCTTCTACAGCCTTCTCTTCGTGTTTCTCTTCTTCTGTTGCCTTCAGGGCGACCTCAGCTCTTCCTCACAATGTTGCTTCACTGTTGTTACACCCTCCATTACTCACACATTCTTCTCTTTGCTCTTTTCCTTTGAGATCTATATGGATCTCTCTCTCCTCATACACTTTGCACTTTGCGCATTCTCGCAGTCTCCTCTGCGAACCGCTTTTCTGTTGACTTCAGGGCAATTGCTTCCATCAACATGGTGCTCCCACTATTGCACGCACCTTCATTTTCGCATACTTCTACTCCATTTCTTGGAACTTCCTTTCTTGCACAATCCTCATTTGCGCACTCATTTCCCTCTACTGGGGATTCTTCCTCCATGCACTTGGCTACGCACCCCTTTTGTCCTTTTGTTGGGACTCCGCACACTTCTCGTTATTCCTTCTCGACGACCTCCAACTGCAACATTAAGTCATCCCCGTGTGCTTTTGGTTTTCCACAACCATCTCCTTCTTAGCTTCTTCTTTCTCCTCTTGCGCGGTATTTGCACACACTACCATCAAGCTGAATTGCACTTGCTTGCATTTCTTCTCCTCTTGTGTTGTTTTCTTTGTGCACTCCCGGGTGATTCCGTCTTCTCCGTTCACCCTTTTCTCACCTCCTGAGTTGGCCTTCTCCGCATTTTGTTGTGCACCACTACACCACTTTGTTGGTTTTGTGCACGCTCGGCCTTCATCTCCTCTGCACATCGCCATGTGGCTTTCATGCTTTGTGCCTTCTTCTCTCAATGGGAATAGACAAAATGTCTTCCCATCCTTGCGCACCTTCATGGTATTTGTTCTCCCTTCGTAGAGCATCTCTTTGTCATATTGCCACAGCCTCCCCAACAGGGCATGACATGTGTCTATCGGCAGGATGTCTCGCAACACTCGATTGGTGAATCTCCTGATCTTCATCTCCACCTCGCATTGCTCACGCACAATGCCCTCCTAACCTTGCACCAACCAGGTCACTATGTATGGGTCGGGATGCCTTTAATGCACCAATCCCAACTTCTGCACCATCTCCTCCACAACGAGATTATCGGTGCTCCTGCTGTCAACCACCACCAGGTAACACTTGCCCTTGGACTTGCACCTTGTGCAAAATATCTGTCGCTTATCTCCTCGCAACTCTGCCTTGATTGTTTTTAGCACTTGGCCTTCTCTCGAGCACTCTTCACATCTTCGCACCTAGCCCTTCTCCTTCTGAGCAATCTTTGTGCACTTACTTCTACTGCGCTAGCCATCTCCTAGCCACACTCTGGAACATTCGACTGTGCAATGCCCTCTCTCTCCACACACATAGCAGCATCCATCGAATACTGCGTGCCAGTCTCTTCTCGCCAAGAGACTTCTTTGTCGACCTTCTCTTTCTTGTGCATTGCTCGCATAATCCTTGTGTGATCCGTCTTGTTGCACCATCAACTCTCCGTCAACTCTTCTCTCTTCCCGCACATTTGTTGTGCTCTCTGCACGCATCTCGCATTCACGCACTATTGACTCCTCTCCGAGTCCATCATGGCTTCCTTATGCATTTTCATTGCATGTCATCTCTCCTTCCTCACCATTATTGCGAGTTTCAAGACCTCTTCGATGGTCTTCATCCTCCAGTTTGGGCCTTACACCCTTGAGCTCAATCATTATCTCCTTCAGCATTCTCATCACTACCAGATCCACTTCACCTCTTCTGGGTTACATCTTGTCTTCTTCAACTCTTCCACAGTTGCACTCCAAGATCTCCTTGCATTCTCTACCCACCTTTCTCACAATGGAGAACACAACTTCTCTTGCTAGCTACCTCATGTTCGACATTCTACCAACTCTTTCGCTTCTTCACGCAAGCAAGTAGCCTGCTCTGATACCACTTGGCACAAGGGGCACTCTTACGTCTGCTATAGAGTCACACAGCATGCTGCAAAACAGGTTGGAGACTTATATTTATGTCAAATCCTTTACAACATCTACATGCAGTTGCCACCATGGAGATCTCACCCTCTCTAATGGAGCTTCTACAAACTCTTTATGTTTCCCTAAGGACCTAACCTAAACTGTTACACTCTTCACTTGGCTCTAAAAGCCTACAATGACTTAGCCAATCTCAACTAGCTTTCTACACACATTCAACAACCTCAACTCTTTTTGTAGCCACTCGTGCTAACCTTGAACTGGCGAACTTGAACTCCTTTTAATAGTTGCACTCTCTCGCTTCTCTCTCCTCATTGGGTTCCCTTTGGTGAGTTGTATCCTTCTAGATGCGGCCTGCTTTTCCTGCCCATACCTAACGCCATTAATGCTCTAGATTACCTTCACCTAGACACTTGCAGGTATGTGCCATGTCAATCTGGTGGTTGAGATTATCTAACTGCTACATCCAATCAACCACCCTTGTCAAGTCTATCTGTCATTTTCCTGACATGTTTTGTCAATTATCAAATCATTTGTGCACCTTGTTTCACGCAATCCTTTGCCGCACCTCTTCTTTGTTCTTCCACACACTCGTGGTCTCAAGCTACACCTTCACCTCTTTTCTCTAGCCCACCACTACCTTCCAGGCCTCCTCAAAATATTTACACGCCTCCTTCACAATCCATACCATTGTGTAATCCTTTCACTCATCTTTCCACATGCCCTTCACAATCTCCTTCCTTGCATTGAACTCCTTTGCACTCGTCTCGCACCTCCAATTATCCATTTTGTGCCTAAAATACTTTTGCGCACTACCACACACCATTCTCCTATGCGTTGCTTCTTCCCTTCTCTTCTTTGTAATTTCTTGCTCGCCCAACGCTTCTTTGTGCCTCTTCAAACTTTCGCACACTGTTTGCGCGCCCTTCTCTTTTTGTGCACTGTGCTCTTCTCCTCTATCCATTGCGCAAAGCCTCTGCATACTTCCACGCAATCGCCTCTTCACTTTTTCGTGCCTCCTCTCTTCATTCCTCACGCCTTCCATCCGCACACACGGACCCATACTTAGCCAAAACTTGTGCATGATTGCCATGAACCTAGGATGGTCCTGCATCAAAAGGGGATAAGGGGTCAAACTGAGAAATAGGGACCAAAAGTTTTGGCAACATCACATTTTAGGTATTTTTATAGAGATATGCAAGAATACCAAAAGCTTTCATGCATATAGCAATATATGCTTCAAATTGGCACCAGATTGGATTTCAATGTTCTAGCACTGGGTTACCCCAGCCACACCTATCTCATATGGGACTTATAAAACTCTAAACCTACAACATGTAAGCTTAAAACCATCATTTACCAGTGCCCCCTTAAAGTCCAATAGTCACTCTAGTATAACAACATTAGAACAACCCTTTGATCAAATAAACTGTCTAACCATGCTGGCCTTCATGAACCACAAACAAAGAAAAAAGGACCATGCTAGATAACATTGAAATATGAGAGAGAATGGACTATTACAAATAAATGCTTTTAGAAGCGTGTAGAAGAAAGGAAGAAGAACCAAAGGCCATTTTTTCTTGCAGTTGACTTGTGAAAGCTATGTTTCTCCTCACCTTTCGATTGCACAGAAGATATCTCACAATATAATTTGATCTATTCATAGAGAAGGCACCCGTACATTTTAGCAGGAAAAACAACAGACTGAATCACCAAATAAATTCCTCAACTCACTTGTCTTAAAGTACTGAAAAACAAATCAATAACACAGTAAATATATCAACATTTAAAAAACAAAATAGAGGACAAGGAGCATCAGTACACAGAAAAAGCTTCTCCAGTTTTGTATTCATGCAGCATTTGCAAGTAAGCAAAATGTAATATAATATCTAAAGCACAATTGATATACCTGTTTAGGTCAAATGAGAGATAAAAACTAAAGCTAATGGTCAAGGGTGAAATTATTTTTATTTCTGGCTACATGAGAAAGAATGCATCCTAAATTCGCCATCCAACATCCAACAAGGTGGCTTTCTTTCCACAGTCCCTAGATGTTACAACAACCTGCAGAAAAATAGTAAAATGGAAGGGAAAAAAATGTGTAGGGTGTGCTTTAGGCTTTGTGTTATGGTTTTAGTAGGGACTCCTAACCAATTTCAGTTTTCTTTTTAATTTTTTGAGGCTTTTTTCATCACCTTTTTCAGGGAAATTAGGTAGCCATTTCTTGTAGCACAGGCCCTATTAAAAGAGATGTTGCTTGAAAAATGGTGGTTGTTTCTCGAGAAACTTTTTTTTGGACTAGAACAGGATGGACTGCCAGAAACGGCCATTGCCATTATGTTGTAGAACATGACAGGCAGCCAGAAATGGCCATTGCCATTGTGTTCCAGAACATGGCGGCTCAAGCCCTACACATTTTTGGTAACATAGGTTCAAATTGATGGTCTAGTGTTCATAGTCCTTGAGTGAATGGAAACTACATAAGCAGTAGAAGTTATCTAATGAATCTTGTAGCAACTACTTGATCTGTCTTGTCATTTTCGTTTTCAAGGCTATTGCTAATCTTTAAAATTTAAATGATGTGATATTATCACACTCGTAAAAATTAAGATAAGTAGTAATAAAAGGAAATTTGTCCCAAATGCATGTTAATCACTACAAACAAGGTTTTCAATACAAAGGGGAGTCCTTTGCAGAAAAGTATGCCATACCCAAGTCTATAGAATTCCTGACATGAGGTTAACTTAGAGCAATGCATTAGACTTTGTGAGATTGCTTATCTCTGCCAGAGACATTTATAGTATCAGTATCACTTGAATGTGTTATGGATGTACTTTCATTGTATTTTTTTTACTCAGTAGCATTAAAGTTCATTATTTTGATTTCCAACATGTACCTTTTTTACTCGAGGTAAAAAACATTATTTTAACATTTTCAGTGATTACAGTTTGAAAATTCTTGTGCTGTCCAGATTCAAAACCCCTTGCCTACCAGCTTCATGAGCAATCATTGTGATGTATATTTGTATATAGATAAATCACCGGAAAGCAGACAAAAATCAGAAAAGACTGCCATGACTGCTGACACAAAAACATATATACTACCAACAAAAATTGCACTAACAAACTGCCTATTTCCTATATATCAACTGTGTTATTAGTATTAATATGAGAAATATAGAAAATAGGCTCGCAGAACAATTCATTCACCATTATGCTAACAAAATCCCCAACCCTAACAAAACAGGGAAAAGAGCTTGACTGCCGAACATCCTTTAACCCTGCTATTATGTTTTATAGTCTATAGACAAAAAGGTAACTATCAGCAATTAACTGGCAGCATAATTACCACAGAGCACGCAGCTGAAGACCTTAAAGTCCATGATTTTTACGTCATTGGAAATGGCTAATAATCTGCAAATTAAAATCCATGACAGCAGCAACAGAGAGTTCCCAAAAACAGTTGGGTCAGCATTCGCAGCCATGCCCTACAAAGGACTCCTCAAGCCCGAATGAATATTTGAGCAGAGATGGCATTTGGTGACCTCCTTGTTGGCATTGGTGCAGTCCTCCAGAGCTTTCATGACTGTTTTGTGGGTCAGAAATAGCCTGTCTCTGCCAATAAGGGTTTTTACGTCCTCCTCCATACCATGCAGAGAGCAACCATTCTCAGCATTCCCTTCCTCCAAAAAAATCAAACAGTTCACGATTTCCACACCCATTGTACCTGACGGAAATGCCACACTCTTATTCTCATGCGGGACTAGTATTTCAAACATAATGGATCTTTAAGTGTCCAAGCCATGGCACTATCCCTAGTCGTACCACCACCCATCAAATTTCTCCTCAAGTCATCAATTATCTGCTCAAGTTTGGGCTGTACAAATTTTCACACTGAATTGGTTCCCAATGCCCATCAATCCTTTCCAAAACAACACGGTCAATCCGAACCACAATCTCTTTAGTATAAAATGGACTTCAGTAGAAGAATTACAAAGGGAATTCCTTCCCAACTCAATCCCACCAAGGTCCTTGTTCAATAAGACTTCCTGGACACTTTCAGGATTGTCAGGGCTTTTGCCCCTTTCTACACAATATTGCAAATCAGCCACCCATCTGCAGCTAAAATCTCATAGGTGGTTCTTTGCCAACTCATCTTTGACTGCCTCTCCAGTGAATTAATGCTTCCTGTCAGACAACTCCCCCTGGTCATACTGAAAATCCTAGCGAAAGAGTAGCTAAGGAGACTAGGAACCAACCATCCCTCACTGAAGATAGAGATCAGGAAAATGACAGAACAAAAAACAAAGATTAAATGAATTGATCATTGTTCCCTACATTAATAAACCTGAAAGTGCCCCTCCAGCTAACATTGGCTTCCAGCCGGGTCCCTGAGTGAAAACAAATCGTTAACTTCAGTCATATTGAGAAGGAATACTAGAATGCGCCACCATAGTACAGGTAATTCCAAAAGGGGAAACGTCACATATCAACCACTCCCAAGATTGAGTGCTCACCTAAACCAAGAAGTTGCCACTCCACCTCTCCACCACTGCAATTCGAAATCTTGGAATCGTGAAATCACAATAATAGAGCTTGCTCAAGCATTCCAAAGTATCTAATAGCATCTGAACCAACTTGCCAACATAAGAAACTCACACACCAAACCACATAACAAATTTGAAGTTTGAGCTATAAACATGGAAGACACATTTTATGCATTTTTTTAAAAACTATAGTTGGACCTTCGTGTGGCTATTTGATGTACTGTTGAATTTTTTCTGAAGCCTGTTTGGCTTATTTTTATAATCTGGCCAGTTATCTGCTGATTGTTTCATTCAGTACTTAGTACTCTAGTTGCCTTTCCTTGCCCGAAATCAGCCTTACATCCCTATGACTGTTTGGGATTATCTTTTAAACCCCATTTAGGTTTTGCGAGCTTCGCGATTTGTTGACATCTCAGGAGACAGTGCCTATTGATTTTCGTGGCCTTATTCCATCTGAAAATAGATATTGTTGTTTTTGCAAAAGGAATTGCATTTTGTGTGTCAATTGCCAATGCCTATTCTTCCAAATTGTTCTTTAGCATTTTTTTAGTGTGAGCTCCTTTGCAAGCCAATCATGTATGGTGCACAGGGATAGGAATTGATTTTAGATAGTTTCATCTTATAGTTCAACTATTGATAATGATTATATATGGAATCCTTGGACTCAAGAACATTACGACTGGAAATTGAGCAAATAATTCCATATTACTTGTTCTTCTTCTTTGCATAGAAAGAACACTGGAAGGGAGAACGTTGTGGTTATTGGTTGGGGGTAGTAGTAGCCACCAGCCACTACACAGCATACTTACAAGAAGTCATTAATGACGCGGTTAAGTATTGCATATCCTTTCCTTAATAGGCTTACACCTTGAAGGGAAGTGGATTATCCTGTAAAAAATGTTGCAAACAGAAATCCCTCACAAATCAGACCTTATAGATACCCATATCAGCGAAAAATGTGAAAGGGAATTATTGGTCCAGGAATTTCTCAGCACCAGTGATACTGATGGGGAAGAGTGATGGATCTTTTAGATCGTATATTGATTTTATGAATACTCAATAAGATGAAGATAATCATCTACAACATATTCTGTACTCCATATTATTTATTCCCACTTCAGAAATTTCAATTCTATAATATAAAATTGGCACAAACAATAATTAAAATGCCAATAGAATCCTATCCATTCAAGGAGTTGGTACATGATACTGAATCCTGAAATCGTGACTTATATTTGACATATAAAATTCAAAAAGTGAGTGCTACAAATAAAACATATGAAAAAACAGTCCAATCAAATCATGGTGTAATGGTAATGGGGACACCAGTTACAGCATTCATCCAAGTTTAAATCTCTCTAACTGCAATAAGTCGGCAAATAATGCCTGGTGGACTTAGGGCCAAGTTGTGGCACAGTAACATGGGCCATATTCAGGCATGGTACAAGATTAATAGGGTGCCTCCGAGCATGACCCAAGCTCAAAATCTGGCCCAAGCTTTAGTTTAATGAGGTACATTCAACATGTCCCAACTTTGAAACCTTAAAAATATGGTCTATAATTAGCTTAAATACTGTTAAATGTATACATTTAATCATGAGCCAGACTCAAAATAATCAAAATACCAATACATTTTTATCCCATGAAGGAGTTGGTACATGATAATAAATCCTGAGTTCATGACTTATATATTAACTTTTAACATATAAAAATTCAGAAAAAAAGATCTACAAATAAAATATTAAAAAAACAGTCCAATGGAATTAGGTGTAATGGCAATGGGGACACCAGTTACAGCATTCATCCAAGTTCAAATCTCTCTCACTGCAATAAGTCGGTTCACAATGACTAGCGGGCATATGGCTAAGTTACTGTGTAACAAGGGTGTATTCAAGCACGATCCAAGTTAAATAGGGTACATTGAGTATAACCTAGGTTCAAAACCTCGCCCAAGATTAGTTTAACGAAGTACATTGAGCATGACCCAAGTTTAAGAATATGGTCTATAAATAGTTTAATGGATACATTTGAGCATGATCCAGATTCAAAATCTGGCCGAAACTCACTTTAATGGGTGTAGATTTGGAGATGACCCGGATTTAAAATCTTAAAAATGTGATATAGACATAGTTTAATGAATATACTTAAGGATCCCCCGCTTTAAAATCCAAGAGGATATGGCTCAAGCTTAGTCCAAACCAGATTAAAGGTGGCCTGTAAGCCCACCCAAATATGTACTAAAGAAGCAAAAAACACAGGTGAAGCAATTGTGACTTACATTGGGCCAATCTTGCAAGCTTTTGTGAAGTTTGATGAATACCCAATCCAATCCTGGATGCCGTTTTGTTAAACTCAGATTGCAGAGATGCCCCGTGAAGCCTTGTTGGGTGATCAAGGGCTCCATTGTCATTAGAAGAATATGAAGTGGTAGCATTATAAGAAGAAGATTTCCTTAATCTTTCAGCTACATTAAGGAATTCTGATGTCCTATCTCGGTATGAAGAGGGGGCAGCCTTGGTAAGCATGGCTAATCAACCCTCAATCTGCTTATATGTGCTCTGGTTCTCACTATAATTCTTCATATTGGGTGAAACAAATGTCCATCTGTTCAGGCGGAAACAAAGAACTTAATTATGTGGGTAGGAAATCTTAAAGACGAAGCGGTTGGGATTCTAATTTGGATGAATTTGGGGACGTTAGCAGATCTTCCTCCCTGTATGTTTGTCAATTTTGTGCTTCATCCCCACTACGGTGTCTCAATTTTGTTATTTTTCCTTTATCTATAATGTTTTCGCATTTATTTAATATATTTTTGAACGTTCCCACCAGACAGTTATTGTTTTGAAGTTAAATAATTTTTTGGCACACTCTCTAAGTATAGACAGGCTAGTTCTTAGTAGGGAAGGATATTGTTGTTCTCTTTCAATTATTGTTGTGGATTAGTGAACTTTGAAATATTTTAATAGAAGTTCTTTCTTGTATTTTTATGTTGAAGGCATTCTTCCAAATTAGATAGATGGCTGTCAAATTGAATAAATGTTGTCACTATCATGTTAACGATAAATAATTTTTTTCATTGTTATCATTCATTTTTCTTAATTTTTTTAATGTTATACAACTTGACAATTTTTCAATGTTTATGTTGTAGTCTCACGAGGGAGCGCTCACCACTCCCAACCACGTCACTGCCTTCATGCAAGTGTTGCACCTAAAAGTGCATGTCTCGCTACTGCAACAGGGAGAATACCTCTTTGGCATTGTTGAGGGGTTTAAAAATCTATTGCTCAGACCACTCTATATTGACGAAAGTGATAGAAAATTCGGACAGCTAATTACTTAGCGAAGTGACATGGCCTTGAGCAGGAAGAGGCACCACTTTTGTGTGCAGATGGGAATGAGTTGGATTGGTACAACTTGATGTTGTGCCTCATACATGTTTATGGCGACACTAAATTACCACACGCCCTAGTACTTATCTAATGTCTATCAGTTCACAATGTGGCTCGTTGTTGTTTCCTGTTAAAAGAGCAACATTTTTTTAAAGAATTTGTTGTTTTTTTATCTTTTAATTCCACCTTTTCATTATTTTATATTTATAAATTTTTCCATAAAACTACAAAAAAGTAGCACATTTAAAAAGATATGCCACATTTCCCTAACAATACACATTTCCCTAGCAATACACATTACAAATGGAAGTGTGCCCCACTTAATATAATATTTAACGAGCAACATCAATTATAGGTGTTTTTGGAATGTAGGTATAAATGAAGTGTGTAAATAAGTGTCATATAGTGGTTTGCTAATGGTATTTATTAGTATAGTACAAGTTTATTTGTGTTTAATATTATAAAAAAAAAAATGGGATGTCAAAAGGGTTTAAAACGCAAAATAGATGATAGATTGAGGAGGGGACTAGTTGGATGCACTTCATCATCTCCTTCACCACCAATAGGAAAGCTTGTAAACAACATTGATCGAGCCACCATGGCATAGACATTAGTGTCCATCCTCAATTACTTGTCACGCGACAGTCCCTCCTATCACAAACCCCTAATGACTAATGACATTCTGGTAGTGATGCGCAAGATGATTGTAAAGGATGTTTAGAAACACATGTCGATTAATAGCAATCAGTTTAGTGTTTTCTTAGTACGTGCAAGCTTTCTTATAATGGTGTATGCTTGAATTCCTCTTGGTCGGTGTTATACAGTTAGAGGGCATGGTGGGCAAGGCCAAAAACATGAGGGATTTAGACATACAAGCTTTTTGTTGTGTAGGAAGTGGTGAATGAGAGTGTGAATGCATCCATATACTCCCCTCCTATTGTTGGCTCGCATCTCCACTCAGGACACCAATGTGGCCCATGGAATGTTTTGTGTTTCAACAAGCACTGCCAACATGGTCATCATGTGTCTAAATTCATTGAGATAGTTACTTGATATGTGTTAAAACTTATTCTTAATATAACATGCTTTTATATTCTAAAGTATTTTATATTTTCATTGTGTTTATGGTTATTTTTTATTGTACCAGTTCAATGCTTATGTTGTTTAAAACACATAATAATGTAAGTGCATTTATCCCAAAAAGGTTGCACCTATGTAAAAGTGCAACATCCACATTGATTCCAAAGTGTGATTACAACTTCATCCATACCTTTGTGAGAAAATATTTTTTCTTCTTTTATTTACAACCATTTCCAAAACTTTGAGGGTTTTTAGCATATTTCCTTAAAGGATATTTCAAGTTATTGAATATATAAATTAGTTTTCGTATTAAATAATAAGGTTGAAAGAAAAAATATAAAATCACTGTATTCGAGATATACCTATTACAATCAATTTCTTGAGTAATAGTATTACCCAAATTTCCTTCCTTTTCATAGTATTGAGTTATTGCTAATATTGAAGTGCAATTTTTTTTTGTAAATCCCCTTTGCAATATTTTATTTGCACATATTTACTTTAAAATAAGAGGGAATTAGAAGTCTTTATAAATGTTTTAACACATATCAAAGTGAGGAATTTATAGAACCTAGACATTCATTCTAAATAAGGTGTGACATAATACTTTTGATGTGGTGATGTGTTTAAAAGGAAGAAGTTTTGTTTCATGTATGGTAGGGTGAAAGGAAGTGCCCATAAGTTTTGCTAGAGAATTCATTAGAAGGAACCATTTTGTGTGAGGGGGAAACACTACTCAAGGAGGCCCAAAAGGACATTGTATACTAAGCATAATGAGTGGAAACATTTTTGTTGTACAATTTGAGGTCCCAGATCAGAATGCAAAGACCATTGAATTTTAAGTACCATATTAGAAACAAATCCATATGATTTTAGGACCCATATCTAAATAAAAAGTGGTGTTCATGAATAATAATATATTTTTTTAGGGAAGAGTGATGGTGTACATGGTCTATAAACCATTGCTTATAAGGTCAACATATTTTTTCCATATGTAGTTCACTATGTATGTACTTGACACATTCTCCATTTTCTATTTTCCATTTTATTGTGTAAGAAAACCCCTCATTGCATCGACATCATACAAGGAAATGAAATTGAAGAAGAGGATGTGTTGTCATGTTGTGGACTTGCATCATACTATTATATAGGTTACATATATATATGTTTCCTTTTTCATAGTATTTCTTGCAAAATTAGGCTTCGTCTCATTTCCATAGATTTTTTTTTCATTCATATTTACTTAGATCACTATAAATTTACAAGGAATAGGATTACAAAGATGGTCAAGATGGAGGAAATATTATGCATGACTAATGGTGGAGGGGTGTTGTGGTTGAATCTATGTTTTACAAGTTAGATACTGATAAATGTGCTATACAAGACAATATGAAACCCTATCTCCATAAAATACAAATTATGTGATGATCACGTGCCTATACATGCAAGAATATTTTGGTCGTAAATGTATGGTTTGTATCACACTCATTATAGTGTGTTTGTACCCAACATCTCTGTCAACATGGTGAAAAGTTGGAGGGTCTGATGTTTGTTTGTGGCCAAAACACAAATGGTTCAAATATTGTCAAAGACAAATGATAGAAGGGATATTATACATATAGAGGTGAGTTAGGAGAGTTAATAAAAATAGGACCATGTTGCAGGTAGAAAGTAGTGCCATCATTAGTGTGGGTAACTTGTTTAGTGGTGGTAATACAATCCTAACCACACCCAAGATTGACCGTTCAACATCTCCGTCCTTGTACCCCTTTATTGTTCATAGAAAGGAAATATTTCTTTTAGAGAAATTCTAACCCACCTTTAACCAAATGGATGCCCATGCCTATAGGGGAAAAAAAATCCAACAGGGAAACATAATATGTAGTTTTTTTTACAATGAAAAAGTAAAATTGGACCATAATTACGCAAAAATTTACCCACACCATCTTAGAATTTACATAAACCTAATCAAATCGAATTTCATGAGATTGTTGGTGAGAAAATTGAGGGTGTGAGAGGTAGAGGAGATGCCCTCGTAGTAATTGCTTACACCATGCACTCAAATCTCCAATCCATGTTGTATGTAACACTGCACTAACATCACTACATGTTCCCTCCTCTCCAAGATAATCAAAATATATAGTTTAGGAACACTTGATTATGTATACCAAATATTTTGAAGAGAACAATTGATAAGGGAATCATAATTTATTGATGGTGATAGTGACGGGCATGTCAATGTAACATTTTTGTAACCACTCCCACTCGGACATGAGATGAACACTCCAAAAGTTTCATTTTCATTTCAATTTGGTGATGGATATGATAGCATAAAATATCCCCTCCAAAATTTAAGGCCTACAGTACCAAAAAGAAACTAATAAAGAGAAAAAAGTAGATATCACTATGATAAATAAAATGAAATATTATCTTTAAACTTATTAATAAAATTATAATATTCAAATCAATCAAGGGAAATATAATATTTAAAATGATAATCCAAATTATAATAATTATAATGAAGTGCTCCGTATTTATATCCTTGGATGAGCTAAAGCATTGAAGTAGGACCCAAGAGCGCACACATAAATTATATTTCCCTTTTCCCTATGCCTCAAACATTAACTATTCTGATATTTATTTCCAAATGGGAGTGTTAATGGTTGGATCTAACATGTGTCTGGGAAATGGACAATCAAGTTTGTGGAATGGATGGTTGAGATTTTGTGCCGATGGTTGTTGATGGAAAATGTCATCTAGACTAGTGTTGAGGGAAACCATAATCACTATATAAATTTATAAAGATAAACCCTAATCATAAATTCGCATGAAATTGACGACATAAGGAACTTTCAACTTGGAGTATTTATATCCAACATATGTAGAGTTTGGAATTCAAACACATGTAAGTTTCCCTATCTACAAGCTATGGAAAAAGAGACTATAGAATGCAACCATCTGACCCACCTCTCCATGCAAGATGCAAAAGGGTGCCACTCTAAGACTAATTATCATTATCATCTACTTATCAACCGATTTGGGAGGGTAATTGTTATACGAGCAGTGTAAGGTTACACATCCAAACCTTGACGGTAACATTTCTAGTAACAACGAAGTCACCGAAAGTGTGGTGGTCCCAAAAACCTTTCCTAATATAGATACAAATGAAAATGGTTAAAAATTAATGAGTGTTAATAACTTAGAATGTTGAAGAGGTGGTATCAACTACAAATTCTCAAAGAAAAATCTTACGGATGAGATATGGTGTTGTCTGGGAAAGCATGGAGAATGGCCTAAGATAAGGATCTATTAAACTGGCACAAAACAACTTGATCAACCATTTTTTGTGGTTATAAAATCCAACTACTACATTTAATTGACTGGGGATGTCGAGTCCACTCCACATGTCCCTATTTCTAAAGTGTCCAGAGACATGTGCAAGTGAATTCCCCTTAAATTGATGTGTGCTCTAATTAACCAAAAATCACAAAGGATGACATTTCAAACAACAACTATTGACATTACCAACATTGATTAACCACACTTTACTTTATAAGATACCTCAAAAGTTTGTGTGCTCAAGGATTATGCACCGTGCCCCCTTCCTCCTTCACACGATTGGAAAAAATGGCACATGAATCATATGTGCTTGATCGTAAGAAAGAATAATTTCACATAGGTTTCCCCCAACATTATCCCCACTCATGTACTTCTCCTCCCTGAAACCCCATCTTCATCGACTCTCTTCCTCATGCAATGTTTCACTACCTTAAGTTTAGCTTATTCAAAGCATCCCCTTTGGTGTATCCATTGCACTATTCATGTGTGATTTCTAGTTATAGTCATCTTATATTTTGTTGTCAAATAATTAGAGATAATTTTACATCAAATCTAATACAACCTATATTTTTAACTTTAAGTTTTAAACGTAAAAAACATTTTTTTAAATATTTAAAAAGCCTCGAGTTCATTATGCTTATTTTGCAAGAATGGTATTATTATTTATTTTGGCACATTTCCATATTTCTGTTAGGGTGTGCAACCTATGATTTTAATACATCACCCTAAAAATTATTATTTATTTTGTCCTCTTATGGAGGAAGGATTTTTGTTTATGGGAAATGCCTTCATAGGTTCTAAATAACGTTTATCTGTAGGTTGTTGTGTCATTTTAATACACTATATATGTGACATTATGCATGAATAACGATGTTTTTTATGTAGTAGCCAACTACATTCCTACATAAACAAAGATAGGTGTATATATTTCCATCAGCTTCTCTACTCAATTGTTATTCATGTCGGCATGGTTAAAACTTCCCCCTCTACCTATTTTCAAATCCCTACAAACAGAACTATGACTTTTGTGTTCTTTTTTCTTATGTTTGGATGTATAGATACTTATTAAATATTTGACCTTTTTCAAAGATAAAATATTAATGTTTCATATTAAAGTGTGGACACTCATTTTGGTAAGTCATGTCTTGCAACAACACAAATTGTACAATGCTTTTGCATTATCCCACATTTGCTCAATTTGATCACTTAGGTTATCCGTAGTTATATCTCACGCATTCTTACTTGCACACACAACCTATTTATTTGCAAAATGATCATATTAGTTCATCAAATTTTGTTATACCCTTGTGTATTACAATCCCAATTTTCAAATTATCCGCACATGCATATGGGACCATAGCATTAGGTTAACCTAGCCACTTTTGTCCCTTTCCCTCCAACGATACTTTTATTAATTTGAGATTTTTTGGTACACTTCTAGTTATCCTTATCCAATTTTTCTAGATCCAGTATGCATATATAAGTAAGTTATTCATCTCTCATTAGAAAAGGGCATTCTATCTACTTGACTCCTAACATTCCAATGAGAAAATAGTAATAGAAATCACAAGAAATGTTACTCCAAGAATCCCTTGAGCTTCATATACTTTGCATACTCATTATAAGGAAATCATCCACTCAAATTTGCAAGCAAAAAAGGCACATTATCAAAGTCAAACCAAGCTAGGAAAAAGGTTCAAGCACAATAAAATTATTGCAAGGTCATGATTTTTAATTTGGTTATATACATTATAGATATCACATGCTAGGTGAGAATGATGTGTGGTTTGAGCCTTATTTGGAGTAGTGGTGACATAAGTGGTGCACAGGGGTGCCCACATCCCAACTAATGTTTGTTTTTTAGGACTCCTTCACCATCTAGGTTTTTTGAAGATTCAATCAGCTGCACAACAAGCATCACATAGTGTCGAAGGTCCAAATTGTAGACATGAGTAGATTAGGTAGTAGTGTATAGGCCCATAAAGTTTTAGGAGCTAAAGTATAAAGGGATAAGGGAAAATAGAAAAGGCCATAGTGGGGGTATGCTTTGGGCCATACCATACACCTTGGTCTAGGAAGCTCTACAAGATAAAAGTTTGTGGCGAAGCCTTGTCAGACCCTTTCCAACCCATTTTAGTCATCAAGTGAGCCCAAATCATCACACAATATAGAATATCGTCTAAGCCACTCTTCATCCCCTATTACCAGTACTTTATTTCACTATTTATAATTATGTATAGTTGTTCAATTATCAATATTGTTGTAATTAGCCTTAGAAAATAATTGATTAGGATAATCTACCATTGGTTACTACCCTCATAAATTTAACCATTTAGGTTAAATCATTTGGTGAACTTTACATTGGCCGAACCCTAGTTTCCCTAATATCCCTAAGTGTTTTCAATACATCTCTATTTGTCTTCTCGGCTTGTGTGTCTCCACTTCTTTTATGGCTTACAATAAGCTTTTGTACAACTATAGTACTTGCTTCTCTCTCATATCTACTTCTGTAGATCTATCCAAGTATCATGATCTTGTCGATTGTAGCTATAGCACATATCATGAAGATGATAATCCCAAAGTGTATGAGAATTTTTGTAATAAACATAACTTTCTAGATGCCTACCCTACCTTTGTTTATGATCTTGATTTTAGATATGTAATTCTAACACTTATACTTATTATGATCATATTCCTAGTGCTCCTACTGTTGTTATTTATCCAGTTGCATCTGATGGTTCTACAAATGTGATAGATGACTTACCACCTATTGACTCTAATTGCTCTATTTCTAACGATAGCGACATTGAATATCTTTCTGATAGTGATATGCAATCATAGAGGGTTATTTACATTTTTCTGATGATGAATATTCTATTGATAATGTTGTCCATAATTTTTGTGTTTCTTCTTTAGATACTTATACACAAAATATTGGTACAAATGAGGCATGTTTCTGTACATCCAAGAATCAACACGTGACTCTAAGTCACACTTGACCTCCTGAGGTCATGTCGGGACAACTAATATGAGATGGAAAGATGGCTATGGAATGGATTGATCTGCATAACATTGGACCATATCTCAAGTTGTGGGACTTGTAAACTTGAGATGGACCTCCAGAGAAAGTTGGTTCTTGTTCCTAAACTACCTGCCACAAGCTACTCTAATGTAGGAAAAACTAATCTAATCCTAATCTAACCATTCCAAGGAACCAGAGAGAAAGAGAGAGTGAAAGAGAGCCTACACTAAAGTGGTGATACACCAGAAAAGGAAAGAGGTGAGATACTCTGCTGAGGGAGGATGAAATAGGGAAAAAGGAGATGAGGGAGGTCAGACAGAAGTGACACAGACCCAGATCCTAATCCACCATCAAAACTCCATGAAACACAACATCCTACACCTACAAATGTGAAATACATGCATAAAAAAACAGATCTGAAATAGAGAGGCATAGAGAAACAATAAAACACGAGAGAGGGTTGAAAGAACACCACAAAAACACGATTTTATTGCTCTAGAAGGTGCACAGACCATTACATTTCTACTCAGAGGCATAAAATCCACTTGCCAGGCATAGGAGAAGGCTTACAGCTCAAATGGAGTCAGGAAACAAATTTTACAGAGTTTCCCCACACCCAGAATGTCTCCCCTTCTCAAATGAGAAGTGTTTACAATATATAGAATGTCGAGGCGAGAGAGAAAGAAGAAAACTCAGACTCTACTCTGAAATCTCAACCACCAACCATTAATGCCCTACAAATCTACCTACAATCTGTCAATTCTGGTTCCCCATGTTGTTTGGCATGTTGGAGAAGGAAAGATGGCAAATCTAGATCAAATCTGGGTAGTTGAAGCAATCGGATCCTTATTAATGGCTTGAAAGACGTTTTCCTATTTTCACCCATCCTAACCTTAAAAATTAAAATTTTATGCTTCCATGGCATAGAGGAGGTCGAGACCTTTCCAAAAAGTACCTTTGTTCAAATCTGAGCTTCCTAGTCAAAAGATATGCCCATTTGAATATTTGAATCGAATCTGTATAAAAATGGCAAAAAACTAGTTTTGCAAAATGGATCCATGGGCCCGAAATTCACTTTTTTTGAAAAGCCTCAATGCAAAATTGAAATTCCATAGCCTTTTGCCAAAATTCACTTTTTCCCAAAACCCCCCGCAAGCCCACAACCTTCTCATTTTCCATTTTATCATCCCCGGGCCTGTGCCCACATTTTCCTTAGCAAAATGAAATCCTTCCCGGGATCGATGGGCCCGCAATTCTAACTTGTGCCTTTTGCAAAAAGTGGAAAATTCCAAAATATCTCTTGCCGCCCCACAACTTTGCTCATTTCCCCTTTGGCGAAAAGTCTTCCCCAGGCCCTCTAGCTTCCCGCTTTTGGCAAAAAATCCTTCCAAGGCCCACCTTCCCTACTTTGACCTGACACATGGCCATCGTGTAGAGCCAGCGCTCATGTTTGGGAACTGCCTTGGATTTTCCCTTGAAATAGCACCGAAGAGACACATGGCTCCTTTCACTTGTTTAGCTCTGTTCTCATTTGTCGGTTGGCTAAGTCCCTTTTGTTTGGCGGGGTTGTATGTCTGACATGTGGACACGGGAGCTCTTGTTTGGAACTTGCCTCTGGATTTTTCCTTTGAAGTTACACATGGTGAGATGACACATGGAGGCTTCTCTATCAGATCCTTGAAAGTGCGCTTAGTCCCCAATTTGGAGGCTTTCAACGATTCTTTCCTTTTTGACTTTGACCACGTGGAAAGCTGGCACTTATTTGGGGGACTACCTTTTTCTTCAACCCTTGAAGGTGCGTCGCTGAGAGACACGTGGAGGCTTTCCGTTGTTCCTATTTCCTTAGCTGATTCGACGGCTGCTCTGTACCCCTGTTTTGGACCCCTGGGACACGTGGAATCTTCACGCACATTTGGGACTCTCCATTTTGGATTCAATTTGAAAGTTGCGCCAATGAGACACGTGGAGGCTTCCACTGACCCTTTTATACTTTTCAATAAATGGCTGACTCTGTCCCTTTTTCAGACCTGGGACACGTGGAAGCTTCACGCTCATTTGGGGACTCCCTTTGGGTCTCACTTTGGAATTGCACCGATGACACGTGGCAGGCCTTCCGTTGAGTCTACTTCCATACTTAGCCGATTTGGGACTCTGAGTTTGACTTTTTGGACCCTAGACACGTGGAGAGCTGCGCTCATTTGGGAACCCCCTTTTGATTCCTTTTGAAGAAGTGCATGAGGTGACACATGTGGAGTTTCACACTTGTCTATGTTATACCCCCGATTTGGGCTCACTATTGGATGAAGTCCAAAAACTTTGAGCCCTTTTGACTGTTGTTTTCTCCTGTTGAGCTCTGGTCTCCTTTGACGTTGGCTCCCCTTTCTAACCTCCTCCCTTGTTCGAGCCCTGACTGCCCCTTGGATTTGAAATTTGGTGAGCTCGTAGGTGACTGAGCCGACCCTTCTATTTTCTTCTGTGCAGGGTCGTGTTTGATCAATTTTTCCAGGGGAAAAATTGGGATAACAGTTTGGCAACTCACGGGGACATCTGCCTGCTAGATGAAGAGATCAGTAGCCTTGAAGTATCCATTGGGCATGGAGTCATGAATTATAGCCTGGTACTGATCTTGTCCCTGAAACCATGAGCCCAACTGCTTGTGCTTGCTGACCATGAACTTGCCCTGCTGTCTGCACTCTCAATTATTTCATAAGAAAATCATGGAGATGAGGTTCTGAGAGTAGAAAATTGTGTTGACCTGGGGCTTTCACCTGTCTTAGAAATGGACTCCCTCGAAAATTATTTTAGTTTCTCTGCATTTGTTTCATTTGAAATTAGCAACTGTTACAGAGAACTATGGGTCTCTCTATTTCTAATACTGAAGGGCCTGGCACATGGTACCTCTGGAGCAATACGAATCAAAACACATACAAACTATTAAATCATACATGCCTCAAAGTGAGACATGCAGAGTGTGCAAAAGCACTTGTTCTGCTGAAAGAAAAATCTACTCCTACTCCTACACTAACCAGAGAGAAAGGGGACTCAAACAAATCCTACAACTGGCAGGGAGAAGTAGCTTCCCTTTCTCAAAAGGGGCAGCCATGCAAATGATTTGACACTGAATATGGCTGCTTGTATGAGTGAAAAACTGACTATAAGCTGATCCTCCACCCAAATCATCAAGGTGTCAACTGGAAACAAGACAAATACCTCTTTTAGTTGCTTTGTATTTGGATTGAAGAGGCATTGCAGCTGATCCTTGGTACTTTGATAGCTCATCCTCATGCTCAGAAGTAAGCATGACTAGTTTTGGCTTCTCCCTTGGCTCCAATGAAGCCAAGTACCTGATTGGGCATGGTCTGATCCTTTGGATGTGCCCATTGCTCTGAATTTCAACTCCAAGAATGGAGTCTTCTTGCTGACCTTCTTGGGTGGATGGTGTGAGAGGGATGATGACATCCTCTTGCTCTTTTCCTTCCTCTCCTAGTGAGAACATGGAAGATCAAATCTTCCAACCTTGGTTCAGAGGGCTGTTAAAGTGCAGGTTGTGCTTGCACTTGGTATTAGGTTCATGTGTTTGGAAGGTGGATGATGGAGGAGAAAATGATTGCAATTTCCTCTGGCTCCTCCCCATCAAAACAATCTTCCAAGTCAGACAGGAAATCAAACTCCTTGTTGTCCTACTGGAGTTCCTTCGTTCCATGGTGTCCTCTTGAAGACTACAACTTCACCATCTTCCCCTCATAGCAAACATCTTCCTAAAGCATCAAATTTTTCGACAGGTTAAATCAAAGGGATCTTCAATTTTCTCTGGGAGGAATTTTTCAGGCAAGCTCTTCTTGGAGCCTCTGAACTATATGGTCTCCTCCATCATGGATTCATCAATCAAATCAGGGCCTTCAAATGAAAGAAAAAAATCTTCAATAATTCTTTCTTCATCAAGTGGCCTCAACTCTGATTTGATCTCTTCCAGTTGCTCCTCTTCAATAGGACTTGGAGCTGATTGTTCTTCTTCCTTGATGACTGATTGTGCAGCTTGGATTAGATCAACATCCTCTTCAGACAAAGTGCCATTATGGACACTGCATTCAGAGAAAACAAATTATTGATCTTCTCCTTCTTGTTCTTGTTCTTCTTCTACTGCAAACTCAGCCTTAGCCACCATTGGCTCTTCAACCTTGACCTCCTCTATTGGCTTAACCATCAAGGGGATCTTTGTAATCCCAAATCTGGCAGCCCAACTCTTCATATTTTCTATCATTTCTTCTCTTTTGGGTTCCTCTTTTCTTTGTTGTTCTCCTTGACTGGATTCTTGAGTATCTTCCCAACATGGACTTGGGAAAGTAGGAGGAGTGGTAGGTTGGGATTCAACCAGTTTTGTTTGTTTGTGGTGGAGAGGGAAGTGGAACTTCTTGTTTGTTTAGAGGGGATGACTTTGGAAGGGAAAAGGGCAGAAGAATTGAGATGAGATGGAAGACTAGGAGATGGAGAAGGGAAAACAACATTTGGGGCAGCAAGTGAGGGGCTTGACTCTTGGCACTGCTGAAATGATAAAGCTTGAGAAAGAGAAAATGAAGGATAAGGAGCTGGTGACTGACTTACCCATTGACAAGGTTGTCTCACACTTTGCTCATATGCCTCAATATCCTCAATCCACTGTGCAAGTTGAGGCAACATTTCAACCATGAAGTCAACCTTCTCCTGAGGGTTGTAATGTCTTGGCATAGGGCCAGCCCATGGACAAGGTGCCCTATAGCCAATTCTGAATGCTTTCATCTGAGTTGTGGCCCTTGATTGTACCATGTGTGCCTCCATTCTCAGAGTTTCCATGTACAAATTAGCCTCTTCAGGTGTGGAACTACCTCCAAAATCTATATATCCATGCTCTGTAACAACTGTATAGTTTGGAAAATGACCAAACTGATTTGAATCTGGCTCACCTAGATATCCATAGTGTTGATTTTCATTGTGAAACCTTTCTGGAGGTGTGTTGAAGTAACCTGGAGATGGATCTGAATAGCACTGCTACTGCAAGTGTGAATTCCAAGATGGAAATGAAGTCATGATTGCACAACTTCATGGAATGGGAAAAAATGAAAGATGTGGAAGGAATAATGGATGGAAATGGATGGGAAGAAGGTCTACAACTCAGAGAATGGGTTGTTGACCAGATGGAGTCACCAGATGTGCTTTGCATGTGCCTCAAAAGGTTGAATCTCACCAAGAACACATCAACTTGATGAAATGAAGTGGTAAGGTGCTTCAAACCTATCCCACCAGGCATGCCAAAATTGTTAGTGTAAAATCACAAAGATGAGAAAAATATAACACCCCCGAATGGCCTCATGAAATCTGAGTGGGGAATTCAGTGTGAATTGCACAACATTGGACCATCTCTCAAGTTGTGGGACTTGCAAACTTGAGATGGACCTCTAGAGAAAGTTGGTTCTTGTTCCTAAACTACCTTGCCACAAGCTACTCTAGTGCAGGCAAAACTAATCTATCCTAATCTAACCATTCCAAGGAACAAGAGAGAAAGAGAGAGTGAAAGAGAGCCTACACTAAAGCGGTGATACACCAGAAAAGGAAAGAGGCGAGATACTCTACTGAGGGAGGATGAAATAGGGAAAAAGGAGATGAGGGAGGTTAGACAGAAGTGACACAGACCCAGATCCTAATCCACCATCAAAACTCCATGAAACACAACATCTTGCACCTGTAAATGTGAAATACATGCACAAAAAGCATATCTAAAAGGGAGAGGCACAGAGAAACAATAAAACACGAGAGAGGGTTGAAGAACACCACAAAAACATGAGTTTATTGCTCTAGAAGGTGCACAGACCATTACATTTCTGCTCAGAGGCATAAAATCTACTTGTCAGGCATAGGAGAAGGCTTACAACTCAAATGGAGTTGGGAAACAAATTTTATAGAGTTTCCCCACACCCAAAATGTCTCCCCCTTCTCAAATGAGAAGTGTTTACAATATATAGACGTTGAGGCGAGAGAGAAAGAAGAAAACTCAGACTCTGCTCTGAAATCTCAACCACCAACCATTAATGCCCCTGCAAATCCACCTACAATCTATCAATTCTAGTTCCCCATGTCTTTTTGGCATGTTGGAGAAGGAAAGATGGCAAATCTAGATCAGATCTGGGTAGTTGAAGCAATTGATCCCGTGTATTAATGGCTTGAAATACGTTTTCCTATTTTTCACCCATCAAACCTTAAAAATAAATTTTATTTCCATGGCATAGAGGCTTCCATGGCAACAGTAGAGGATGTTGATCACTCGAAAGTTATGCCCAAAGTTGAATATCTTGAATCAAATCTACAAAATCTAGTCGAAAAATATGGCCGTCAAAGATTCGGATCGAGACTAGGCCCGAAAATGGTCAAAAATGTAATCTTTGCAAAAGCGGATCCATGGGCCCAAAATTGAAATTGTGTTTTTGCACACAAATTACAAAAGTGCAAAAGTCTCCCGTAGCCCCGATTCTTTTTCCATTTGTCATCCCCGGCTCGCTGGCCCGCATTTTCCACTTAGCAAAATAATTCCTTCCCGGGCTCACGGGCCCGCAATTATAACTTGTTCCTTTTGCAAAAAGTGTAAAATGCCAAAATATCTCCCATCGCCCCACTAGTCCGCAATCTTCCCCTTTGGCGAAAAGTCTTCCCCAGGCCCGCCTTCCCGCTTTGACCTGAAACATGGCTACATGTCCCTTTTGTTTGGCGGGGCCATATGTCTGACCCTAGACACATGGAGGCTCAACGCTCATTTGGGAACTTCCCCCAGAGTTGATCTTTGAAGTTGGGCCGAGTTGACACATGGCACCTTCCACTGGCTTTGCCGTGTTTAGACTTTTCACAGTCGGTTCTGCCTTTTTGGGCTCTGGACACGCGGAGGGCCTGCACTTGTTTGGAACTTACCTCCGAATTTTTCCTTTGAAGTTGCGTCGAGATGACACGTGGAGGCTTCCACCGGCCTATCCTGAGCTTGGACTTTTCAATGACCGAATCTATTTCCTTTTCAGACCTGGGACATGTGGAAAGGTTGCGCTTGTCTGGGGGACCACCTTTTGCTTTGACCCTTGAAGGTGCGTCGATCAGGCACGTGGAGGATTCCGCCAAACCTCTTATACTTAGTCGATTCAACGGATGAATCTATCCCTTTTTTGGACCTTGGACACGTGGAAGCTCCGCGCACATTTGGGAACCTGATTCAGATTTTTCCTTTGAAGTTGCACCGAGATGATGCGTGGAGGCTTTCTTTGATCCTTCTATACTTAGTCGATTCAACGGTCGGCTCTGCCTTTTTGGACCTAGGACACATGGAAGCTTCGTGCTCATTTGGGGTCCCCGCTTTGGATTCTTCCCTTGGAATTGCGTCGATGAGGCACGTGGAGGCTTCCATCGACCCTCTTATACTTAGTCGATTAAATGACTGGATTTGTCCCTTTTTTGGACCTTGGACACGTGGAAGCTCCGTGCTCATTTGGGCTCCTCTCTTTGGATTCTACCCTTGGAATTATGCCGATATGACATGTGGCATCATCCTTTGGCCTACTATACTTAGCTGATTCGGGCCTCGATCCATTTTACTTCTATTGGACCCTAGACACGTGGAGAGTCTGCGCATGTTTGGGAACCCACTTTTGATTCTTCTTTTGAAGGTGCGCCGAGCTGACACATGGCACCTTCCGCGAGTCTGTTGTTCAGCTCCGAGTCGACTCGTATGCAATGAAGTCTGAAAACTTCGAGCCCTTTTGACTTCAATCTTCTCCTATTGAGCTTTGATCTCTTTTGACAATGTTGGCCTCCTGTATCGACCCTGCCTGCCCCTCAGATTTGGGATTGATTGCAAGCTCACAGGTCTGAACCGCCGCTTCTGATTTTGTTCTGTGTGGGGTCGTGTTTGATCAATTTTTCCAGGGGGAAAAAATTGAGATAACAATACCTTGAATGGGATGTGGAATACATGGGAACTATCCTACGTCTCTCGCGTAAAAATCTCTAGACAAGGTCATGGAGGTGCGAGAAGAAAAACCTATGGATTGTGGAATCTAGTCTCGACCAGGCTGATTGTGCCAAAACTTGTTAGTGTTTTCTGCTTCTTCGTTCAAAGCAATCAGCTACTGGATGATGTTAGGTGGGACGTGAGTGGTCTGGAAGACAAATTTTCTAAAGCCCTAATCAATGTTAGTCAATTGTGTAATGGTATTCAGTTATGGTACTTTTGGGTCACACACTATTTGTCTAGGTTGTATGGGGCCTTGGATGGTCATGTGGACATGCAAACAAAGAATCTAAGGAAATAAAAAAAGCACGCAATGAAACCAAAGGAAACTAAAGTCAAGTTCAAGTAATCTAAGCCTCTAAGGTAACATGGGGAGCTTGTGTTAATTCCCATCTAATTAAATATATGTGCCTAAATTAACAAATAAATGTAAAGATATTTAAATTAAACCAAATTGATTACTCTCCTTGGATCTAATTAAATCTACGTGCAACTAATTAATTTAACAGAAAAGAAACTAATGAACTAAATTAAATGGAATTAATCTAACCTACTTGTTTTTGTGTTTTTCAAGGACCTTTAAAAGAAAGGAAATAAGACAAATAAATGAAACTAATTAATCTAATCTATGTTTTTGAATATTTTCTTGGTTTTCTAGAATTAAATAAAGAAAGCTACATAGACAATACAATTGCTTCTAGTTAAGTAGGAACTACTTCTATTATAAAACAAAATAAACTAAAAAGTGAAATAGCCGAATGTGGTTATTTCCTTGTTGTAGAATGAATTAAATCTAATCTGAAACAATAGAGGGGATTTTTCTAATTTGAAAATTTGGATGTGATTTCCTCTAGTTCTACCTCAGAATCACAGGAAGATTGGAAATCTTCTTAGAATAAATTTATTTTGTGAGACTTCCCAGGTAAAACACTAAATCTACATAATCTTTTTTAATATGAAGAAACTAAGACTAATGATAGACACAGAAGCTTCTTAAAACTAACTTCCCTTGCAAATCCACAAGGATAGGTAGGGAGGAAGCTTTCAAGAGAAGCTTTGCTCGTGTGCTACTGAAATCTAAATAATGATTGCAATGAAATCTACATGTAATTTGATAATGAAGAATGAAAGGACTCTGTGCACAAGAACTTACTCCAAATCATTCCCAGAAAAATCCACAGGGATGAGATGAGAAGAAATCTTCAATGGAAGATACTTACAAACAATAAAAATATTTGTAAATTATACCTTTCTTAAAATAGATGTTTGAATTGATTACATATTAAAATCTAAACTAAAACAGATAAAGATTCAAATAATTTAATTACACCCCCAACCTGTAAGTGTGAAACTGAGACAATTTCTAGTGTTGGTTGTGCTTTTGTTGATCCCCTCAACTTATTTTCCAATGGTGAATCCAATATTGTCCAGGTAACTATGTTAATTGGTATGCAAGAAGAAGATGTAGAAGTGTTGGAGCTAGCTGGTTTGCAGGAAATCTGGTAGCAATGTAAGTAAGAGAGTAACAAGGAAAAATATCTATGTTTTCTTGTGTGCTTCTTGGCAAGATTTCGATAGCATAACAATGCAATTCCAAATCAAAAGACTCCAACCAATGCTTTAGGAAAAACTTGGTTTTTATATAAATTTGGTAGAGAAGTGGTCCATCCCACTTGGCAGCCAAGAAGTGCCACATCACTCATGGGAAGGTTAGTCAACCTACTAAAATTAGTAAGTGTAGGAGGAGAATTTGATACACATCTATCAAGCTTAGAAACAACTAATATGGTCAAGAAACGTGTGAGAAAAGTGAGCTGGAAGAAGGCAACACGTTATTTAAGTCTCGGATAAAAGCACACGAAACACTTGTCTGCGCAGAGAGGTGGTTGCACAACCGCCCCTCTAGGCAGACTGGCGGTTACATAACCACCGTGGTGGTTACGTAATTTAAGGCCAAAAGGTTAAAGGAAAAGGCTACAAAACAACTTAGAAAAGTGGAAAAAGCTAGACAATATATAAGCAAGGTACAATACGCTATAAGAACATGTTCTAAGAGAGAAATTGGACCTGGATATCATTAGAATTGATATTTATCATCATTGGGGATTTTAACTATTTCGATAATGTAGCACCGTGCAAATTTGGGTGCGTACAATGTCCCTTCTTCCTCTCAAAATAATCTTTCAAATACTTGTGGGAAAAATTTGGTTGTAAATGATACATATGTTTCTCCCTCCCTCCTCCAAATGATATTATATCTACTCATGCACACATTTTTATTGCAAATGATGCTAGTGTTCCTTCTTTCTCTTCGCAAAAAGATGTCTTAGATGCTTATGAACAAAATGTTGTTACAAATGATGTGTGCATTTATACTCTTGCTTTTCCAAAGGATATTTTACATAATGGTGAACATCATGATACTTGTATTTCTTCTTCTTCCCATGCTAAGGAATTTGTTGATAAGGGTGTCCAAGCTTCTATTTCTTCTAGTTCTTCTCATGCCCCCCTAGTGTCAACACATCTTCTCCACTAGTTGGCTCAAAGATTCAATTATAACCCAATAGTGCCCCCATGGATACATATAATGGAAAGGTGTAACCACTGATAAAGACTCTTACCACATATGTTATTCCTCCACAAGAATTCCTTTCTCTCATACATGTTGTAGGTGACCTACAAAATTAGGTTCATAAGCTTACCCTTGAAAGTAAGGCCTATTATTATAGTATCAATAATGATTTCATTTATAACAATACTATTCCTAATAAGATATGTAATTCTCCCTTTCCTAAAGGTTTTACCATGCTTACTTTTTCACTTTTTGTTGGAACGAGTAATCCTTACATGTATCTCAAGGATTATCAGTTAGCAATGGTTGCACATCCCAATCAAAGGTATCTCCTCAAATCATTCCCTCGTAATCTCATAGGAATTTCATCAATTTGGCTTCATCATTTTCTCAGTGGATTTGTGCATACTTTTTTTGACATGGAAGCAGAATTTTTCAGGTTGTTTGTCTTTAATAATGTACCTACTTGGTTAGATATGAACATTTTCCATCATCACATTAAGGAAAATATGAATTTATTAATTATTACATCTTACATTTCAAATCTTGCATGTATCATTTACTATATCATCCTATTGATTTGGAAATGCAATATATATTTTGTCGTGGGTTTCTCTTTCCTCATAATAAAGTTATTATATGACACATGTGAATCTTTTACAATATTTTTTCTTTGAGTTATTGACTTAGAACATGAGATAATTAATCCACACTCTATTACACCCACATATGACACATCTACCACTCACTTTTCATAATCAAGATTTATCCACTGACATTATTGTAATAGTTTCACATTCATCATCCCCTTATACACATGAGGTTAAGGTCCTTCATTGTGGAGATACATCTCACCTCAATTCACCTCCATGTAGACATCTGTCATGGTTCACTCCTCCTCCTAAGAGGGAACCCTTATACTTTTCTCATTTCACTAGGCTACATGATATCTTACACACACTAATTGATGATTTGGTTACCTTCTAATGAGCATCACCCTCCTCATCAGTTGCACCAAAATCATAATTAATCTTTCTATAAATTCCATAAGATCAATGGAGATCAAGGCAATGGTCTTTTATGAACTTAATGATAAGCTCAAGTTAATTGAAGATAGGGGCATAATTTCCTTTCGTACACAACATCTTGATTGATTATACCCTCATGAGTCGTGATGTCACTCACCAGAATATGTAACTCTAAACGATCATCATCTTACTACTAAGATGGTTTTACAAATTTCTCCACCATATCCAACCCCACAACAAGAGATGAATTCAAAACCTACTACTAAGGCTAAACTTAAATGGGTCACGAAAGAACAATGCTTTGTCTTATAAGACCCCAATATTAAAAATTATTATTTGTCTATTATTCCACCACCATTGGGCATTTCTTCTTCACATGTATCTTATTTAGGATCTCTCAAACTACACATAATCATTCATCACCTCACCTCTAGATAGGTTCTATATTGGTTATTAGTATGTGTCCCTTTGTATGTCGGTCACTTTTCATGATTCATTGTTAGTAAGAGAGGATAGTTCATATGCTACTAACACACTGGGGGGCATCTGACTCCCCTCTCTCTTCCTTATGACACACTCTATTTATAGGTTCAACTTAACTATTAAGGGAGTGGCTACACACTTGAATCTCACTTTGCACACACACACACTAGGGGAAACCTTGCTTCTCCTCTCTGGTTACATATTATTTATTTATATAAATGAACTCAAAATCTAAATGTTTCCCCCCTGGTGCATTCTTGGATCACCCTTCCTTATCTTTAAATAATAAGTTTTCATATATGCCCTCAGGGGGCCTAAAAATCCAAAAACATTCGTATATAATAAAAATTAAAAAACATTCAAATATATACTAACATCCACCAATATTTGCATTTATCTTGCTTAGTTTTTTCTATTCCGCACTTATATTATTCATGTTGTACATTTCTTATCATGTTATCTTGATACATAGTATGACATGTCCTTTTTCTATACACATGTGCATTCACACGGTATATTGAGTTGGATGCAAGATATACATAGATTGTTACACGATGCAGGATGTTTAACACTACTCTTTACTAGTTCTTCTGTAGTAATTAGGGGAATCCACTTTACACTTTATCACATACATGTACTATTATTTCAATATTTGTTACTTTACTTTCTCTTACATCATTCACTCAATACATACATCATGTCATACTATTTATTACTCTAACATGCTAATAGCTGTTTCACGTGTAGTATTTGTTTTGTAGGTTACTTCCAAACCAAGAACATTGTCATCCTATATCTTGTTTCTTATTTTACATGCTTACTTTTTGCTTTCACTTGTTTGGAGGAAATGCCCTATGTTACTTGATTATTGTTTGTTGTCCTTGAGTGCCTCAATTGTATTGCAACATCTTGAGTGGTGTCCCATGTATGCATCATCTAGTTTGCCATGTTGTTATATTTGTGTGCCCTTGTATGGTTTTTCTTACATTTACTGTGGTATTTTCCTATTGTTTTCTATTAACACTTTGCTAGTTTATTTGCTATATTGTTATGTATGCACCATGGTATACACCATGCACACTCCCCTCTTTCCCCCTACAAGAATATTACAACAAATGTGTAAATCATCTACAACACATGTGAATATTTCAAAGGATTTTCTATGCATTTACAATGGGAATACATGGTACTTCGAATAGAGTAAGCATAGAAACTAGGTGAAGAACCAATGAAAGGACTCCATAAGGTATGAGAAACAAGGGAAGATTTTGCAGAGTAAAATATTACATAACCAATGGTGAGTATTACTACAATATATTAACATGAATGAAATACACTATGATAATCAATACAAAATTAATACTCACACATTTCTAGGTCTTCTCATTTCTTACAAAATATGGAGATATATAACCCCTATCCAACTTCAATCCTTCTAGAACCTCTAATTCATTGACAAATGTTTTTCAATCCTGCATAAATGTGATCCCACTTTGAGTGGAAAAAATAATATATGTTAAAAAAATCTACATATTAGCTTTGACTTAACTGTCATGTAAAATGAATCTTGTAAAGATTATAATCATCTAGCAATGAGAGTTATTTGACTTGCCACTACAGCTATGACTCCTTCCCTGCCAACATTTTCCATTACTTTGGAAATTGAATCACCAATTTTTGTTTCCCCATTTGTTGAGATGGTCCCGACATGCTCTCAAGTAATATGCAAAACACAAGAAACATGGATTCACTAACATGCAATCATAAGCCTAGAATAACATAAGTAATTTTTGAAGAAATATATTCATGTAGAAATGACGTAAATGTGTTTTAAAAACTTCTATATACGTTCAACAATTGTAATTATTAAAACTTTTTGTTAGAATAAAATGTATTGAATAATAGTTGGATATTTAAATGTCTAATCAATTTCCTCAAATTGTTCTAATGTGATTACTACAAGTTGCACAAACTAGTCTAATATTATTTTTAAGGGCTAAAAATTACAGCTCTCAGACTCAAAAACACAAGTCAAAAATGACACTAATACACCAATGTGTGTAAAACACACAGTTTTTTTATACAAATCCAAATGCCAAAAAACACAAGTACAATCTCCTGTAGCATCATTTATTGCATTAACAACTTGTTTTACAAGGCTTGCACCAACATTCTTTAATTTTTCACTAAACTCTATACTTTTTTCCATGATGACTTCATCCTTAGTAACTTTTGGAGCTGTGTAGCTTTGTTTAATAGCCATAGTTTGGCCCTTCAAAAATCAACAAACCATATATAAGAAAGATAATCAAGCACATTATGTAGCATAAATATTTTCCATGTAACTAGGCTAAACAACGCCACTTGCATGAAATTACTAGAATTTTCAACCATATAACACCTTTGGTCTCATTGTCACTTTTATGACATTTGCAAGAAGTTCCTCTCCTACAACATTACACATTGATTAACTAAAATATAATATTATAGTGTAATCTAATGATATAGGAGCAATAAATAAATGACAATAAAATGTAGCAAATATACCCAAGCAAACTAAGAAATAAAATGTGAAACCCTAATGTGCAAAGAGGGTTAAGAAGGGCTTAGTTGATTTGCAGATGTTATGGGACTGTGTCGCAATGTAGATTGGGTGAACATGAGGAGGAAACCATCGCACATGAGCCTGAGAAAGTGTAGATCCAGACTCTCTAGCTAGAGTGGGGTGCCTGGAGAGGGATAGGGGCACATGTGGGTGCCCTAATATGAGATCTAGGTTCCCTAGTCTGCAGAGATGACCAAGAAACCTCCTCTGAGGTGTCATTGAGTGTTCACCTGTGTTATCTTCCTTTCACATGAATGTCATTGTATGGTTGTCAAAGTAATGGTAAACTTGTAATAGAATAATCACCTACAAAACCCCAAACAAAGAATCAAAAACCGAAAAAAGAAAGATGCATATGAAGGGGTCAAACTGTCCTCAACGACCACAATGGTGGACTTACTAAGCATTGCATTACATCTTAGACCCAATGTAGTTCTTGGTGTGTGTGTGTGGAATTGTGCTCTAGGTGCTCTTGTGTGTGTCACATTTTTTGAGTAGCAAGCAATAACTAGATGTAGAATATAGATAATGTGTGCATAGAATATAATAAACTTCCCTCCTATGAAGTGTGATGTAAAAAACTAGCCTTTGTCCCTTTTGATGGAGCTATATGGATACAAACGGATCTATAAATGCCTTGGATGGATGCACTCTTAGGTGCTAATAGTAGATGCTTAGTGTTTGGTTCCTCATTATGGTCACATAAATTTATATTTATATGGTTCTCTTGCTTTAATTTCGTAACTAGCCCCGAAAATTCTGACCACAAAAATATAAGAAGCTCAAACAGCTAGAAAGTGCTCAAAAAGTGAGAGGAAAGTGCAAAGAGGATCAGGGCACCCAGAGGGGAACATGGCATCTGGGGTGCCCTAGTCCTAGCTGGGCATCCTAATCAAAAATAGGGAAAACAAAATTTGAAAGTAAAGAATGGAAAAGTATGGGTGCAAGATCAAAAGTAGAAATAGAAACCAATGCAAGATGGCCAAAGACATGGGTTAATTAGTACTCTTTTTCACTTAAGAACCATATGAATAGTAGTATGAGACCGAGACTAAATAATTACCCAAAGTGCGTGATTGTGTGTCTACATTTTCCCCCACTTTATGTTGGTGAGCAGAATGCTCGGTAACATAAAGTAAATAAATATGTGTACTTGATATCCATGTAGATTGATGTAGAACACATGCCAAAGTACTAGACAAAGCATGGAGTGATAAAAAAATGGAGCGTGGAGACTAAAGATGTAAAAGTGTAAAAAGTGATGAGAGTGAACCTAGGGAAAAAGCGCATGTGTAGATGCCAATGTATGTGATGTACCTACATGTTAGTATCATGTGTGTGATGTACCCACTATGTGTGTGATGTTGACTGCTTGCTTCCCATACAGATGGACTTGCAAAAGAGAAGATTATCAAGTAGTCAAATATGCACATGTATATGTGTAATGTGTAAAAATGCATGTATATATGTAAAAAAGCATGTAAAGAAAATATGAAAATGAAAAAGTAACACGTGCACATGATCCATGATGAGAAAAAAGGGGTGTAGAAAGGATCCTATCGATGTCATGTGAGTTTTTTTGGGCAATCTCATGCCATTGGCCGAAGAAGTGTAGGAAGGAAAGTCTTATTTATCCTCCAACCTGTAACTACTTCCCAAAACTAAAGAGATCTTCTGTACTGTCTGGTTTTTTGGGTGATCGATGCCATTGGCCGAAGTAGTGTAGAGAGGAAGGTCTATTTTATCCTCTAACCTGTAACTACTCCCCATAATGCTAAGGATAATATGCCCTGTAAAATTCATTGTGTATGGAGTTCTATAGACAATGGTTTGAACCTACTCTCTATGTAACACACTATGTCATCAATGAAAAACTAAAAAAAGTTGAACTGTACTGGTACTATTTTTTGTACTATGTGTAAACCCAAATGATGCCCCCCCTCTTTGGGGGCGCATGCGACGTCTCAGGATAGGAGAATGTGGCTTAAAAGAGGACCTCCACTGATATTGTGCCCTACAGGGGGAGGGAATTTGCTTGGTGAAAACCACAACACACATAAACAAGTGGCTAGGAAACATGTTTTAGTACAAACAAGCATGCATGTATAAAACAAAGTGTAAGCTACATAGACAATGTAGAAGCTATAATGTAAGTAAACACCCAGAATAAACATAGACCACAAAATTGGGTTGTAAACATGGGACATTTACAACATAGAATCAAAAGTGATCTTAAGTTGCATGCAACCTGGCCCAAGGTCAAGTGTCACAGATAGCCGAAATGTGAAAAATTGCGGGAATAAGATAGACAAGTATAAGAGAATCAAGGACTAAGATCGGGTAGCATGAGTTCCTAGTAGTTGAATTGGACAAAGTGGAAATAGAGACTATGTACGGGTAGTGTAAGTTCCCTATTGATTGATTTTTTGATTTGTTTGTTATGCTACGTTGAAATATAGGTTTAAATAAATAAACCAAAGTAAATTCAGTATAAATAAAAGAAAATTATGTTTAATCTTTTAATTAAGTAAATTCATTCCAAATCAATTAAATGAAATGAAATGAAATACCATCTATTCTATTTGTTAGAACAAGAAATGATTTAAAATAAAACTAATTTAGCGGCTAACATCTTTCTGTATGAATTTAGATAAAACAAATACATAAACTATTCTACAGAAATAGAAAACTAATTAAAATAAAGTACTAATACTTATAACAAAAAGATTTAAAAAAATAGACGAATAGTCGGATGTGGTTATTCCTCTGTTGCATGGTTTTCTAAAAATACTATTAAAAGACGATATGAAACTATTATTAATCTAAATAAAATAAAATAAACCTTCTGAAAAGGCTTCTTCCTCAAGTTTTCCCTAAAAGGGAATTCTTCTAAACGAAATTTCCTCTTTGACATATGAAGCACCCTGGCATAAGTAAATCTAAATTAATTAAAATAAAGAAATAACGTGCAAGGATTTCTTTAGTTCTTCCTCCAACTAATTAGTCTCCAAAAGATCCACTAGGATAAGTTGTGGGACTGAAGTTATCAAGGGAAGGTGTATGCAAGAAATATTTTGTAAATCTTCAAACACAACTAGAAAGCAAGTGAACGTGCATGTGTGTATGATAATGATAATGACATATAAGATATATATCTAGCATATATAATAAAGCATACATGTAAAAGCAAATGCAAGTAAGAGTAAATGCGACCATAAAATGTAGTATGTTGTGGATGGGTGGAATGTGATTCACTAAAAATTAACTAATAATGTGGATATATGATAGTTAATTTGATCTAGAACGGCATGTAAATACATTAAATAAATACAGAAATAACCCAAACAACTATGAAAATGGAAATGCTAAACCCTAGAGTACTAAGAGAGTTAGAATGAACTCGGCTGATTAGAGGAGCTCATTGGACTGTGTCACAAAATAAACAACATAATTTGGAAGCAAGAACGACTGTGCAGAGGCCCCGAAAAGAATGGATCCGAGCTATCTAGCTAGACTGGAGCACCTGGAGAGGTACTGGGGTGCCTATGGGTGCTCTGGTTTGTAGAATGAGCGGCATGGTCTGTGTAAAAGGTCTAGAAATGAATTTCATAGGTTCGGTAGGTAGTTTGAAACCCTTGATGTTTGTCACATTAACGTTACTGCACTTCTCTAGGGGTCGCTAATAATCCAAGATGATAGAAATACCTGTGAGAAACCCCGAGAAGTATCAAAACCCTAAAAAAATGCAAATGAATGGGTCAGACTGACCTTAGCTGCCACAACAATGGGCTTACTAACTGAGTGTTACACTACATTTCGGACCCAAATGTAGTTCTAATGTGTGTGTGCATCATGTGCCCTAGGTCCTCTTGTGTCAGTCACACTTTATGAAGTAATAAGAAATAAATAGATGTAAAATTGTAATAGAATGGAGAGGAATAGAATAGAATTCCCTTATATGCTTGTGTGATGCATATGAACCAACCTTGTCCTTTGTGATGGAGCTAAATGTATGTAAATGATCTCCAAATTCCTTAGATGAATGCAACCCTAGGTGGATGATAGTAGTGACTAGTGTTTGGTCCCTCACTATGGTATCATAAATTTATATTTATAGGGTTCTCTTGATTTAATTTCATAATTAACTCCGAAATGGCCGACCACAAAAAAATATAAGAAGCTAAAATGGCTATAAAGTGCCCAAAAGGTGGCAGGAAAGTTAAAAAAGGATCGGAGCGCCCCTGGTGGGACCAGGGCGCCCATGGGTGCCCCAGTCAAAGCTAAAATGACGCAAAAAGAGTGAAATGTAATCTAGGAAATGTTTGAAAAGGTTGTGTGTAGTGATTTGTGGTGAAAATAAAGTAAGATGGCCAAAAGATGGGAGTTAATTAGTACTTTCTTCACTCAAAAACCTTCTAAATAATATTATGAGGCCGAGACTAAATAATGTCTAAAGTGCATGATTTTGTGTCTACAAAATGGAATGCAGTGTGAATAGTAGGAGTTGTATGCCCCCCTGAGTGAATGGAATTGTATGTAGTGAGGTTCATTTGTTTATGCCCCCTCAGAATGAACCATAAACAAGAGTGTGTCATCAGGAAATGGTTGAACTATATGTTGTGTGTAGCGTGATGTGCTGAATATGTAGTAATGATGTGCAATATGGAGATGAATTGTGTGAAGATGTGTGATGATTTATCCTAAAGTGTATATCACGTGATGATGCTAGAGGAAGTGATGATGTAGCCTATGGCGTATATCACTAAATGATGCAAACGAAAGTGATGATGCAGCCTATAACGTATATCACTAACCTAGGAATGTCACATGAGGAAAAAGATTGAATGATTGAGTGTGAGAAAGTGATGTGGTCTATTTGTGATGTATATCCTCAACATTCCAGTATGGACTGTGAGACTAGAGTGTGTCATTGGGTAGTGAGTGCAATGCATAAAAGTAGATGTGTAAAATGTGTAAGATGTGTAGATGGTGTAGTGTAATATACGATGTATAGGATGTAATGTCAACTGTGTAGAGGAGATAGGTGTAGAATATGCATGATGTAAGATGTGTGAAGACATGTAATGTGTAGTGTCTATAGTACAGTGTGTGTGGTTCATGTGTATAGGACACCCTCAATAATAAAGTGTGAACCGAAGTACAAAAGTGTGTCATCGGATAATGATGATGTTTGTAGTGTAGACAACTATTCATATGTTAAAAGGTTGATGTGTGGAAATACGAGTATGCAATGTGTTTTGATGTTAGGTTGGGGGGATGTGTGATTGTTATGCCCCCCAAGTGTGTGACTAAAGGAGAGGATCAAGTGATGTCATTAAGAATATCATCAGTGTCTGGATCAAAGCCATAAGGTGTTGTATCAAGAACCTGATAAGCTATAGTGTTGGGTTAGTCGTGCAGTGAGCCATTGAGACGTAAACAATACATTCCCATAGTATATTCCTCATTAGTGAAAGGGGATAATGGAAATTTGTACGCATACCCATGAGTGAGATTGTGTGTATATCCTAGGAAGGAAATATTGCAAATGAATATACGACCAAAGGGGATAGGGAATGAGATATCAATATGATCAGGGTCCAATGCACCGCTATATAAGTAAGCCAAGACTACCCTAATGTGAGTGGAGAAGAGAGAGGAGTACAAGATAGATAGACTGTAAGATGGAAAACACGTAAACCATAAGCAACAGTAATAATGATGAAGCCATAATACAAATGAGGATGGTGAGTAAGAGGATTAAGGTCCTCAAAAGTGAAGCTGAGTTGAGCTAGATCATCATGTGAACATAGAGTGACATCGCAAGTAGGATCAAGTGGAATATGTTCCCAATATTAATCATTCATGAAAAGTGTGCATGTAAATGGTAGGAATGTTGACAGAGGCAATCCATGTGAAGGTGTAGGGGATAAAGCAATGTCTATAGACTGGATAGGTCCCCGATAAGGAATCATAACAGTTGTAGAAGTAGGTGGAGGCAATGGTGTAGAAGAAACAACATCTATCACACAAATAACACCTTCAAGAGGTGGTAAATGAGGTGGTTCATCCATAGGTTAAGGATCATCTGTAGTATTAGTGCGTGGATTAGGAAGAGTAATATTAGGATCTTGGCCAAAAAATTTGTAAGGGTCATGGTCGCAAAAAAAAAAAAATTAATTCCCCCATGTATGAATTTGACACGATGATACACAATAGAAGAAACGGATTGCATGGCATGAAGCCATGGTCTGCCAAACAAACAGTTATAGCATAGTGGAAAGTCAATGACTAAGAACACAGTGTTAACATTTTTTGGCCCTATAGTGATAGGTAATGTAATGTGACCAACACATGGACGAAAAAAACCATCATATGCATGTAGTGAAAGACAAGATAGATTAACATCATGAGCGGAAAGACCTAGCCTCTTAATGAATGACATGGGACATAAGTTGAGGTTAGATCCATTGTCAATTAAAGTGCACTTGACACCCACATTGTAAATGCAAATCATAATATACCAGGGTGGGTCATTGTCAAAAGTGTTAAAATTAATAGGAAGATGAGATTTGAATGCCATGTGTTGAGAAAATGCATAAAAAGATGAATGATAGACCGATTCTGGATGCATATCAATAGGAATGCGAGTAGTAGTGAGAATCTACACCTTAAATCAAGATTTGTAAGTAAAAAATCATTAATTAAGAGACTCGTGATGACTAGAATCGAGGATGACAAGCAAAAAATGAGGATCCTAGAAGCATGAAATCAAGTATGGGTTCACCAAAATGGTTAACTAAAATAGAATATTCTAGTGTAATCCAATGTTATAGGAGCAGTAAATAAATGACAATAAAATTTAACAAATATACCCAAGAAAACTAAGCAATAAAATGTGAAACCCTAATGTACAAAGAGGGTTAAGAAGGGCTTAGCTGATTTGCAAATGTCATGGGACTGTGTCACAGTGTAGACTGGGTGAATAGGAGGAGGAAACCATCATACAAGAGCTTGAGAAAGTACATATTTGGATTGTCTGGCTAGATTGGGGTGCCTGGAGAGGGATAGGGGCACCCGTGGGTGCCCCTAGTCTGAGATTTGGGCATCCTGGTTTGCGGTTTTGACCAGGAAACCTCCTTTGAGGTGTCATTGAGTGTTCACCTTATTTCTCTTCATGTCATGTGAACATCGTTGTATGTTTTCCGAAGCAATGGTAAACTTGCAATAGAAGAATCACCTGTAAAACCCCAAACAAAGTATCAAAACCCTAAAAAAGAAATGTGCAGATGAAGGGGTCAGACTATCCTTAGTGGCCAAAATGGTGGACTTACTAACTAAGCATTGCACTACATCTCAAACCCAATGTAGTTCTTGGTGTGTGTGTGGAATTGTTCCCTAGGTGCTCTTGTGTGTGTCGCACTTTGTGAGTATTGAAAAATAACTAGATGTAGAATGTAGATAATGTGTGCGTGGAATAGAATAAATTCCCCTCCTATGAAGTGTGATGTAGAAAAATATCCTTTGTCCCTTGTGATGGAACTAGATGGATGCAAATAGAGCTATAGATGCCTTGGATGGATGCATTCTTAGGTGGTGATAGTAGTTGCTTAGTGCTTGGTCCCTCATTATGGTCACATAACTTTATATTTATATGGTTCTCTTGCTTTAATTTTGTAATCAACCCTGAAAAGTTCGACCACCAAACATATAAGAAGCTCAAATGGCTATAAAGTGCCCAAAAAGTGTGAGGAAAGTGCAAAGAGGATCAAGGCACCCAGAGGGGACTAGGGTGCATTGGACACCCTAGTCCTGGCTAGGCACCCCAATCAGAAATAGGGAAAACACAATATGAAAGTACCAACTGGGAAAGTAGGGGTGCAAGATTGAAAATATCAATAGAAAATAATGCAATATGGCCAAAGACATGGTTTAATTAGTACTTTTTTTCACTTAAGAACCATCTGAATAGTAGTATGAGATCGGGACTATATAATTACCCAGATTGCGTGATTTTGTGTCTACACAGACTGAGCTTCAACTCCAAATTTTATTTCTTTTGCAACATACTTTCTGCTCTAGATGAGTCTGCATGCACTGTAATCATAGACTGGGATGAAGAAGTAGGGTATGTACATAGAAATGAGGGACTAAAATAGGGTCAAAAGTGGCCACTTTTTCCTGAAACTAGAAAAATCTAAACTTCAACAAGGAATTTGACATGCCTATGCACAAAATTTGACAATTTAGTAAGACCAAGAATCGTAGTGCTCATAATATAGTTTCTAAACTAATAATTTATCTTAAAATGGTGGAGATTAAGAGGGTGAAATGTGGTATGCACACATATTTATCTTGTTTTTGTGTAAAAAATATAACACAGTGTCACGTGTGTGCCCCCCCATTCTTTAAGTTCTATAAATTATTTTACAGATCCCTTTGGTAGAAATTTAGCTAAGATCATATATTAGGTCCCACTATTTTTTCCTAATTTTTCAATAAGTGTATTATTTTTTACTAATTTTCAACAAGGACACATTCTCAAAATGAAACAATCATGTGTACACCCCCCTAATTTTGAGAAAATTAATCAAAAATCATTTTTTCTTTTTTTGAATGTGTGTAGAATGGAGCATAGATTGTGCAGAAGTATTTTTTTTGTAAATTCTGATGAGCAGATCAAAAGCTATGTATAAAAACAACACAAAGGTTTTGGTGAAAAATAGAGACACTACTAAAATAGATTAAGGATAAAAACCTTAAACTATTCAGATTTTAGAAAAAAAAAATCGACACGAATCTAAGAAGAGCTTAACGTCGTAGTAGCATTTTTCCTTAAGTATTGTCATAAAATATGAGGGATGATGGGGTGTACACTTGAGATTCTTATGTTTTTCTCAAAATAATGGCTCAATCATGGAAGAGACAGTCCAAACCTTAGCCTTAAACATCCGAGCCAAAGGGTAGGTGGTTTTTAAGCCAAAAAAATCAAAATGAGCTCGCGTTATAACGTGCTTGAGGTATTTTTTTAGTTAAATTCAGTATTACGTAGTAAAAAATGCACTCACATTATATACACCATAAAGTGAGCGTGTTATAACATGCTTGTTTCATAACACTATCACATTATAATGCAACCGAACCATAATGCACTCATATTATGTGAAAAATGGCCAAAAAGTAGATTTTTGTCGCTTTTTGGTCCCCTATCTCCATGCACATGCTTAGTAAGAGTATTAGGGAAACTAGATCCCTTTAAAATACAAACCAATACAGTAAAAATGATTATCCACAAAATGTAGAAACTATTTTTGTAACAATACAAAGCATGATGGGTTCAAGAGTCAATAATCTAGTATAATGATTTAAGTTTGAGTTATCACTCATATTATTTATTTTCATATTTGATAAAAGTGTAATAGGCAAGGAAATGGGTTCCTTTCAGTTATAGATTAAAAGTAGTGTTATCATGAAAATCTCTATTATATCTAATAGAATCTATGATGAAATATAGATAAAATAATGTCAGAATCCTTGACATGGGAAGCTCGAATGAACAAATGATATTTACTTAAGAATGTGTGTTTATTATGCATTTAGAGAGTGTAAGAGGGAGTAAGAGAGAGCTAAGCATGAAATTATTATGCCCATAAATTCTATGAAAATGTTACATTCAAATAGTTTCAAATTTGTAGTCATTGAAGCACAATGAGGGTTTCAAAAAAATTATTTATTTGCATTATATCTTTGATTATGTTATTTATACATCTTTTGAACTAACTGTATTATTGTTAGACATGCGTACATAGAATTATATCCAACATTTTGGATGGATAAAGGAAATGATATTGATCTATTTCAAATATCATTCCATGTCACTACATAATAGAGAGAAATTAAGATGGAAAGAAACTACCTATTTTTCAACATCTCTATGAGAAATTAAGATGATAAAAGAGGAATATACAAGATTTAACTGGCCTATCTTGGAAATCACTTATAAATTTTCATTATGAACCTAGTTTGTATATTCACTAAATGACTTATCGTTTGTTTTAATTAACAATGGATGCATTCTTCATAGTTTGGGAGTTGTGTATGCTTTCTCATGGTTGATATGGATCTGCTGCAAGAAAGATAGAGGGAGAGTTGAGCTTTACATTTTTGAAGCCTCGATAAGGGGTAAAATTCTTGAATCTTGATCTGCATTAACACATGACTTGTTTTCCTTGAAAAACAAATAAAGAGAGTGAGCGAGATAAACATGTGTTCATAATACGAATTTAGTTGCATCATTTAAAGTTAAACCAAATTGAACGATACATATTACGCATGCATCGTAAAAGCAAGATAGATAAATTCTTCTTCTTTATTGTTGTGTTTTTGTGGTATTCATGATGCAGATGCTATGGTTGAAATAGAATAAAACATTTCAATATAAGATTATAACACTAATAGAATATTTTTGAAGATAGATTATGAAGTCCAACCATGGATGCAAATCTATTTAAAAGTAAGACTATGCTTAACTTCCTTCGATAAATATTCTTCACAAATCTACATTGTCAATTTCTTCTTGACATGATGAAAATTTGAGACATGTCAGTCAATGATATTAGGGATTTTTATTCTTGATGATCACTAAATGAATCAATGAATAATGGTATAGAAAAAGAAGCTTTGAGATCGTGCATGATAATATGCACTCTAAATATGAGGTCCCAAAGAATTATATAATATTGGAACTATTTATGTCACTCAATATTTTTTTATAGGCTTAATGGTACCAAACCTTGCATATCTTTAGAAAAAAACACAAAAATTAGAGGTGTATCTTTACACAATAACAAAAATTGAGGTATTATGTCAGTAGTGATGTGTGTAGACCTATGTTATTTACTTGCAGCTATGTTGCCAGGAAACGGGTACAAGTATGAAATGTGGAAATGTCAATTTTCAAACAAACCTTGGGCATGAAACATTATGGAAACATACATACATACATAGTGGTGTGACATATTAAGGAGGTGGAGTTAATATTTAGATCTTCAACATTTTGGTGTGGTATATGACAATCCTTTGTCCAGTAGTTTTTTTATGCATAAGGCACGGTTGAGGGGGTTGTTAGGCATCCCCTACTTGGGAGTTAAGGGAAAATCTCCCAACCTAAATTTTTACCGTCTAAACACATCATTCATTAAAGAAGGTTGGGTGGGTAGATAACAAATATTTTTCATTGCAAGAAAGCTCTAAATTAATGGAGTTATTTTCTGAAACTCACTCTCTCATTTTCCATCAATTGAATAATCATAAAAATTATTTTAAAGATTTTAAAATATAGTAAAACATTCAAAAAACCCATCCTAAGGTTAATAAGAGAGATCTTAGTATTTGTACATTTCATCAAACACTTGGAAAACATCCTTATTTCTGTAATTTGACTTATGAAATTCCATAAAAATGATCAAATAATAATTTTTAGGGTTGTACATGAGTTCAAAATGATTACACTTATTTAAAAGCCAAAATTTCAAATTTTTCAACTTTTAGAATCAAATCTACTAAACCCATATGAAAAAAACATTTTCTCTAGGTTTCCATAGGAGAGAAAATGGCATGCAACATGTAACAACCCTATTTTCTTACTAATATTTCTTATTTCAGCTCTATAACCTTATTTAAGATTTTTTTTTGGTTTTCCATTAAGGAATGACTCTAAATATGAAAATATCTTTTTAGATTCAGCTCCATTTCTCTACAAACCCTAGGCATGAAAATATTACTTTCAATAATTCTAAATGCCATCTAAAATGTAAAAAAACACAAATTTGAGAAGTAAAAACATATGGGAAAGAATTTACCGATTTAAATAAACCACATAGGAATTCCTTTCAACAATTTGTTTCCCACCTCTACCAATCATTTTCCCAAATTTGTACAAAGGTTTCATGCATTCCATATTTTTCCAGCCCTTCCCATAGTCACCCAATGAACTTACAATATTTTTTTACATGGCCATGTGTTCTTCCATGCCACTTGTTTTATTCTTCTCTTCCAAGTCGCACTCTATCTCATTCCACCTACATTTTGTTTTTCTCTATTTTGTGAATGCATAATAGGATAACATAAAAATGGGTGCAGATGGGCCCATCCATGTTTATTTCTTAAGTTAGGGATTATGGTGGTGCAAATGTGGCTCAATTGTGACATTAATGATGTTACCTTTGCGCCACTAGTTTTTGAGTTATTTTTGTGCTGAAAATCCCTTTCAAAATCAAGAAAAAATCCCATTCACGAATCAATGCAAATTGACCCCATTTTCCACGTTTTTAACACTATATGTAGTAGTGAACTATTATTATTTTTAAATACCTACAACCACAAAAATATAAATCACTATAAGTGACATATAAAATCAATTTAAAAACTTAAACTAATACAATGATAAATTATTCTAACTCAAATAAAATGTATTCAAATATTTACTTTCCCCAAATATACATTAATATCTTCACATCATCATTTATATATAGGTCCATTTTGAGGTCCCCTTGCACTCGGTGTTTATAATTACTATGAATAAGATCAGAGCATCTATCAACGTTTGTTGTTAGAGGGGGTGAGAGTGCATTGTCATCCCCCCTTAATCCACTCAAGAGTGGGTCATTCATAATTTTTGGTGTAGTCTCTTTTTGTTTCACTTCTCTAAATTTTTATTACAAATAGGCTGAGAGGGACCTACCTTTGATGAGGATCTACAAAAAAATGTTGACTCATTATAAAATAATTAATTAAAATCACTTTAGATAATAATTGAATACTTTATATCTTAGCACAGACAACTCCCTCATCCTATGACTACCCTCATCCTCATGTCAGTTGATATGGGATGTAGACTTGTCATAATCAAGTCGTATTATAATTGTTCAATTAAGAGAAAAATTTCATACTAACAAATAAATTGTAAATTTATACCTTCATGCAAGGGACACCCTGAGAGTAGAATAAGGACAAGTGCTCACTCCACCATTGCCATCCTCTCATCAATCTATATGGGAAGTAGACCTATGATACACAAGTGGTATTATAATTGTTCAGTGAAATTAAATAATTTTGTAATTAAAAAACAATTATAAATATATACCTTCATGTTGAGTCCCTAGAGGTTGAGGGATGTTAACTCATAAAAATGTGGTAGTCTTCATTATACGGGTCTTTTAGGTCTCTATAAGTAGTAGACCTTTCATTATGAAGATGTATAATTATAATTTTAAATACAAAATATATTATAAACTTATACCTTCGTGGTGGGTGCGTAGAGGTCAATGAACATCAAGATGGCACATGGGTTTCGTCTAAATCCTCATCCATGTCATATTTTTCTAGACCCTAATCTCTAGAGCCGCCACATGTAAAGGCATCAAACGTATTTCTGGATTGGTTTTTTCATCTCTAATATCAAAATAAAAATTATAGAATGTATTGAGTGAGAAAATAACCTTTCAAAAAAGATACCGAAAATAAATTTAGTTTTAAGTGCATCAAATACAAATTTATGCCCAAATTTAGTTTCTAATGAACATGATAATTATTCTTTGAATTCTAATGTCAACAACCAAAATAAACAATCAGAGTCTATATGAGATGAGAAGACACGATAAAAGGAGAAAAATGAAAATAATATTACTAAACCCACCTTTGATGGACACTTTGTTGTAGATATTAATCCCATAAAATGGGTAATATAAAACACTACAATAGAATGTATAATTTTAAATACACCAAAAAAATACATGAATGACGTTTTAAGTCAATGGGTTGATATGATAATAAGTGCATGTTCACTTTGAAATGTAAGATATAGTCAAATACAAGGTTCGTCTTACCTCTATGTGAGGAGGGTAAATGCTCATATGTAGCTCTAGGGCCTCTATTGCGACCAAAGTGGTCTAGAAAAACATCTTCAAGTTATAAAAAATTACTTAAAGACATACTAGGAAGTTGAGTACACTAATACATAACATCACCTATGAGACTCTTAGGAAGATATTTGAATAGTTTATCATTGTTATGCGAGGCCATAATAAGTATTAGAATCAATGCTAGCATAATAATATTTGCTCTCTAAAGTCAAGGTATGTACTTTATGTAGGCCGTAAATCACCTACAACATGCATAAGAGAGATGACCCCTTGAGGAGGTATGACATAACTATATAGAGGTTCATCTAAAGGTTGTACCTATCCATTAATAGTAGACATAGGGACATTATTTCATTTAAAATTAATATGGAGTGATGTGTCGTTTAAAACCACATTATGTATAACTTGGGATTCTATGGGTTTGGTATCACAGTGAGGCTCTAAAGGAATATTACCATTATCTATAAGCAAAACATCCATTCTAAGAGAGAAAACTAGACTATGTGTATCACATGCCACTAGAGGAGAATCAACATGTTCATTTTTTCTAAGAGAAATATAAACAATGTCATGTGTTCATTTTTGCATTCAAGAGAAGTGGTAGAGAATTGTGTTCATTCATATCATGTGCAAGAAGGAGAGAAGAATCATCATTTATGTCATCACTATGGCATTCACTAGTAATTTATTATATATCGCATATCAAAAGCATAAGGAACACCATAAATGAATCTATAAATGGAAGGAACATCATCCATGTGAAATCTAGAAACACTTTCGTCATCACTAGATTCTAAATCCTTTGTGGCATTAGGAGGATCATTCACTAGTGGAGAAAAATGAGTTTGTTCACCATCACTATTCCAGCCATCCACATTACCCTCAAAGCTATGATCATCATCAATATGGGTAGTGGAAGTGGGAGATAGAAATTTCATGTGATCTTCTAGGGTAGTGATTTCTACAATAGAATGACTAGGAGGATCCCTTATTATATGGTAAAAGCATGATTGTATTTTGTGAAATACAAGAGGATTGAAATTTTGATCATAATTGTATATTATATCATTCATATCATGATATGAAGAGGGAACAACATGTTTTGCAGCCTCATAAGTGGTATGGACCTAGTTATAGGGATGGTAACCATTATGTTTTTGTAAGGTGTGAAAGTAAGCCATGGTCACACAAAGGATAAGAAAAACTCTCAAAAAAATCACACACATTCCCCAAGGCATCCCTAAGGTGTGGAAAATAGCAGGCCTAATGTGAAGGAGCTAACAATATATTTTTTATATTCCACTAAATAAAAAATTGTTGATCGAATATTATAATTTGGATTAGGGTTTACACAATTTACCATAGAATTTACTCAGTTTACCCCAGGGTTAACACAACATTCCTTATGATTTACATAATTTTCTCTAGGGTTCACAAAATTTTACCTATGTTCTACACAATGTATATTAGGCTTTACACAATATTCTCTATATTGTACATAATTTACCATAGGGTTTACATAATTCACACTAGGGTTTACAAGATTTATCCTAGGGTTTTTTAGATTTTATTTAAGATTTACATAATTTACTTTCAAATCTATTATAGAGTTTATATAATTTATCCTAATATTTGCATTTTTACATCCTACAGTTCACATACATTATTTATCAACTTTAACAGAAAATATGCATATTCTCAATTATCTAGGATTTGTCACATGCTCTTCTTCTTCTTCTAGTGGAGGTTTTTCTTGCCTTCTATGTGTTAGTTTTGCTTTTTGCTCTATTTTTTTTATTGCACCATTTTTTTCTATGTTGTCTTTTTTCCTTTCTCCTCTTCCTTCTTGTTATGATTTATTTTTCTTCGAGTAGGGTTCTCCTCTCCTCCCATTTTCGCTTTCTTCTTTCCTCTTGTCATTCCAAAAAGAAATAAAACAAAATGAATTGGGATTTCATTTTGGCATCCCACTTTATGTTTTCTAAAGTTATAGGTGGTTGTGGCACAACCATGACAAAATTTTTCACTAACCCCGACATTTGTAAAAAATGATAATAAACCATGATCACTAGATCCCTTAAACCCATATAGAGTATATGAGTCTAGATAGGCCCCCTTTTATAGATGGTTCATCTTTCCCCCCATATCCATAAAAGGATTTGGAGATAGGATCCCAATTATCTATATTTATAAGTTTTGTTGCGACAAGATATGATAGATAGGGAGATGAATGGCTATATCTATATATATAGTTGGGATAGATCTATAGAGATAAACCCTCATACTAGATAGGTTCCTACAAGACTCTATATAGTTGATCTAACCAATATATATAAGTTTTTAAGATGTCAAATTAGTGTTTGGTGTGTCATGTTAGTGTTTAGGGCGTCGTTTTAGTTTTTAGGGTGTCCTAATTATGTTATTTATGGTGACACATTATTGTTTAGTGTTTCATATTAGTGTTTAGGGTGTCTCATTATTGTTTAGTGTGTCATGTGAGTATTTAGGGTGTAACATTAGTGTTGGTGTTCAACTTGTGTTATTAAGGGTGGCTCATCAAGGTTTACATTAAGGCATCTTATTACTATTCAGGGTGTCATATTATAATTTAGAGTGTTGTATTAGTGTTTAGTGTGTTGTGTGAGTGTTAAGTGTGTCATATGAGTGTTTAGGGTGTTTACATTGTGTTATTAAGGGTAAGTATAGACACTAGAAAATTCACTTTGCACATAAGGTCCCTTATTAAAAAAAAACATTATAAAACACAAAAAAATCAAAAAAATCATAAAACCCCACAAAAAGGGGATAAAAGACAACTCACCACCCATTTACTAACCTTTACCCACTCACATTTAATTCTATCCATCCCACCTCCCATGTGCATGCCCAATGCACTATGGTCCCTATCATTTCACCCAGGTGTGTCCCATTCTCCCATGCACTCTACATCTATAAAATCACCATCATCCTCATCATTTGATCATCTTATGCTCTCTTATCAACTCTTGACATCCTATACTTGAGTTTTCTTGCTCTCTTGGTCGCATATCTTGGTTTTGTAGCTCTTGAAGAAGGAAATATGAAGAAAAAAGGATAGATCTTTCTTGTTACAACATTGTTCTATCGAAATCTCAACACATGCGGGAATTGCAACAGTGATTATCTTGTGATTTGAGTCATGTATACTTGTCATTTCATTTACTATTTTATCATTTGACATAAATAAGATGTTTTTTATCTCCTTAAAAGGGTTAGGGATTTAACCGAGGTAGGTCCCCTAACCACAAAAAAGCTAACATTTTTCAAGGGTGTTTGTGTGCAGGTTTAGATTCAAATCTGAAGCGTTTTACCCACTTTATTCAATGAAAGAAACCACAATAGTACCTCTCTTAACAATGGAATCATAATCCCATTCTATTTTAGTAACATTGATTTGGTTGTTATTATTTGACTAATCCATCTCGTAGGTGATCCAAATCTAGGCATACATTTTGGTGACCACAGAGGTACCATTTTTGGTTGTGGGTAATTCTTTTTGTTTTTTTAATCTAAAATTTCTTTGTTTAGGTTTTTACTTTGTATTTTTAGTTTGTTTTGTTTTCCCTAATGTTTCTATTGTAGATCCAACACTTGATTTTGCAAATTTGCCCAAAAATCTAAAAAACACAAAAAAAGCAGGTTGTTTACCAGTTGCAACTACAACTGGGCTACAAATTTTTGACACAAAAAATATTAAAATTCGGTTGCAAGGTAGTCTCAATTGTGACTATGTTATAACTTTGTATAAAACTTAAAAACACATTTTTTTAAAGGCACGAATTAGGAATGAACTACACATTTTACTATAGGTCTGGCTAAGGGTAAATACCCATCTACATAATTGTGGAAAGTGCATGGGCATAATCCCAAAAACTCATTGTGATGAGTACCACAGGTGAGAGGAACCCCAAAGTAGTTGGAAAATTGAGGGAACTAGCTAATGAAACGGGTACCCCCACTTGTTTGACCAGTATGCCTTTGAGGATTAGAGCCAAGGATATCGTTAGTGATGACACCAGTTTGATTGATTGAGCATAGTAAAATCCATCTTGGTTAATCAAAGGGATAAAGTAAAGCTGACGACTAGAATTATTTATAGTGTACTGCACTCATTTGGGTAACCCTTGGTATTTAGGGAGAGAACCTTTTACAAGAAGCTAATAGACTGAGCCCCTTTGTTCCATCTTGAGATAAACAAATAAAATTATTTTTGAGTCACCCATGTGAATATTTTTGTTCTTCAAAGACCTTTCTCACATTGCCATACATGTTTCTGTCACCCATTATGAGTTATAATTTTCCCATTCTCAGTCGCAACTGTGACTATGTTGTAATTTTCCACTCCATATTTATTCCCATAATCAATTACAACTGTGAGTGACCTGTCACCTTCTAAATCATTCATTTTATATTTTGTTACAATTCCTAATCTATCCCAGATTCATTCGCAACTGCGACTGACCTGCTATTATCTAGTCTTACCATCTTGTTGACCTTTTCCATCCATGTTTCCAATTCCTTATCATTGTTATTCCCCATGACTTCTAGTCATTTGCATGTTCATTCAAACCCTAATTTTCTTCATCAACACCTTCTTAACCACATTGTTAACCTTGAGTACCAACACTTGGGGGGACTTTCACCCACACTAACCTATCATACCGTTTGTAATGAGCCTATTCACACCATGGTACCACACAACCCTTATCCACCACAATTTAAATTTCCCACATTTGAAAAATTTGATGACACCAAGGATCCCCAACAACACTTGTATCTATTCTACTATGCATGCCACCTCATCCAACATGACGATGCTTTTCTTTTACGTACTTTCCCACTTTAACTCATTGGTCACACACTTGATTAGTACTCACACCTCCCACAACATAGCCTTTACACTCTTACATAACTTGCAGAATCCTTTTAATCTCATTTCTCCATCTATATTTCTCCCAAATCCACGTTTGTTGACCTCCACATGCTTCGACAATCCCATAGTGATTCCATTATCGAATTTTTCGTGTGTTGGCATGCAGTTTTTCACCACCTTTTATTTCCTCTCCCCCAATAAGATCTCATTGACCTCTTTTCCAAAATTTGCATCCATCACATCTCCCACCACTTACAAATTCAATCATTATGCACCATTGATGAGGTCATGTACACGACACATCGCCTTGAGGTTGTCCATCTTGGTCGTCCTCCCTCCTTGCCATTTTTTCCCCTTCCTCCACCACTTAACACACCATTCCCCTCCCATGTTCACCATGTCTACCAATTGGATATGCTTCACACTTTATCCCCCTATACACTCATATCTTTGAACTCATTACGTTCTCATAGAGTTTATAGCTTTATCCAACCTCCTCACAAATTCACCCCTTGGCTGAGCTAATTTTTTCTATCCTGCAAAATTTTCTTGATGCCAATCTCATCACTCTCCCTCCCAAACCATCCTTTCCCTTTTGGTGTTTGACTCATGACATGTGTGCTTACCATCGTACTAAAGGTCACTCCACCAACTCATGTCGCCAAATCCATAATATCATTCAAGACCTTCTCTACAAGGGGGACATTATCGTTGAACCATCATATCCTCCATCTTCATCCACTAGAGACCATATAATCACTTCACATAATACTATTTCCACTTCTCTCCCTCCCTACCTAGTTGCAAGCGTGATCGGGCCAATGTCCTCTGCTTCACCCTATGCTACCCCCAAAATAACCCCACTATAACACTCCCCAGTCACCATTACGAATCCACTCCTACAAGTTCCCTCTCATTGAAATCCCCACGCCAAACCCTCCCTTCACCTCAACAAAACCCTTCCTCCTCCTTCACAACCCACCAATAAATCTCTTCACCCCTGCCATGCCCTTCCTCTATCGTCATAACTAGTCACCCACTCCACTTCCCCCTCACTTTACCCTAGCCACACCCTTCCTCCACCATCGCCACCGCCCCCATGCCAAACCCTTACTCTCCACCACTGTGATTCCCACCCCTTACCCTCTGCCACAGTGACTCCCACCCACCACCACCACCACCCATTCCACTTTTACCTCCACGCCTTTCCTCTTTTTTGGTTGCTATAACGACTGGATCCCCATTTCTTTCACACCCAAATCTCTCTTTAACCACCACCACTCAACCCACCATCACCCCTGCAACTCCCACTATCTTCATCTCACCCAAAATCCTTATTTCCTTCTCCTTATGTCACCCTTATAGCCCCTTACCCCACCGAATCCCCTGGATCCACTCGACTTGATTGCTTCACTCTCCACTTTCCATGAGTCAACCCTATGACCCGCTCAACAACCTCACTTTACCCTCAACCCAACTCGTCTTTTACCTCACCGTAATGTCACCTAACTTGTCCCATGATCTCTTCAACCATCACTTTCCTTTTAATCACTCTTATGATTTTCCCTTCAACACGCACATATAGGATCTCTATGAGTCGTAGGGCTAGTATGTTGCCTTGTGCAACTTCGACCTTGTTCAAACTCTCGTTTTGGCTCACTTGTTGTCTCATATTTTGTGTCTTCGAGTTCATCATGTGTTCAACACCATGCCTTCACACATTCATATTCGTATGCCAAAAACCATGACACTTGTACTTCATCCCCATAAGTAGGTCATTATGCATCTTTGCTTTTCACCTCAGTCAGACTGAGCATATGTGGGCATCTGTTGTCTTTTTCACACCCTTTTCCTTATCATTATGTTTTTTATTCATTTTGATGGCATCATCATTTCGATGGCATCATCATTTCTTTTATTTTTCATTTTCACTATTTTTCATTTCCACTACCTCACACTTTACCTTTCCCCTCAAAAAATTCAAAATAAATTCAAAAAATTCAAAAACAAAAAAACATACCTAACCTACCCTACCTTACCCTACCCCTACCCCTTACCACCTAACTTATCTTGGTGAGTCATCCATGTGTCTTTTTGAGCTCCTCACACCACTTATCCCCATCCTCAGCTCGGTGAGCCCACACACCCTACCCCACCTAATATTCCTACCTCAGCGAGTCGCCTCTGCGACTTACTGGCCAACTCTTTCCTTCCCTCCCACCTAGTCAGCTCAGCCACCAATTCCTTTCCCTAGATCGACACACTTCCCTTGCACTAAACACCTATTTTCCACCAACCCGACCCCTCGACATACCTTACACAACTCACTCCTCATCCTGAGCCTAATTCCCTCAACCCCAAATCATTTGGGCGAGTCGCTCTAATGAATTACTAAGTTTCTCTCCCTAATTACTTGACCTAAACCTACCCTCCAAGCCAATTTCGAATCACCCCTCACTCTCTGAGTCACATATTTGATTCTTCATTTTCATGTGACCCCCACTCACCCAATACCATGTCACCCGTATGACTCACCCTCTACTCTCACCCCGCACCAGTCTTAGCTTACCCCATCCCTCCTTGACTTCATCCCAGTTCAGTGAGCCACACACCACACCTTGAAATTCCCTTCCTATTTATGCATGTAACATACTTTCCTTCTCCACCAAGCTCGCCCTACGAGCTCCTCATTCTCCCCCACTGATCCCATCCCTAAACTAACTACCTAACCCCTTCTCAACCCATTTTGTGCTCACCGTGCCAAGTCATGGTAGTGACTCAACTCGCTCTACCTCCTCTGACCACTCTAAACCCCATACGCTCCCTTCTCTTACCCCTCGACTCACCCTACCCAAGCTCACCCTATCCTTCCTCTACATGAGCCCACTTACCATCACTCATAACTCACCTCCACTATTCATATCGAATCCTTCCTTGAAGTGCGAAGCCATCTCATTCTGTTGAGTTCTCCACTCACCCCAACCCTTCTCCCTCATCTCACTACCTACCCATCTCAACCTGCTGAGTCCAAACTCCTTACTCACCATCGAGTCACTCATGTGACTCAACTAAAACTCTACCCCCTCCCCTCCCTAACTCACTAACCTAATCTCTCCACTCTCCCCTTATTTCCAACTTGGCTAAGTCACGCATACAACTCAACATCCTTATTCCTCATGCCCTCACCTCACACATATCCCTTTCCCTCCCTAGCTTACGTGAGCCCTTACCCCCTCCTTAAAATTTATCCTAGATCACCTGAGCCCTTGAAATACACGCACCCTATTCTACCTGGTCCCTAGCTCAATCACAATTGCGACCAAGCTCATCCTACCACCCTATATAACTCCCCCATCTTGATGACCCAGCTCGCCGAGCTCACTAATGTTACTTCCCCAACTTGGCGACCCAACTCACCGAGCTCACCATCGTAACTCTCACAACACGACTCCTTATAGACATAAAATATTTGCACTTGGGTACATTTTTAGGTTCTAGAGCATACTAATATATACATGATTCCTAAGTAAGAAAACTAGTGATTGATAACATATTTTGGGCCTTTTTCTTTATTTCTTATATGTTTATTGACCTTATACACCCTACAACCCTACCAATATTTGACTGATTTATATTTTATGGCCTCGGACACTAGATCTCATTTAGGATAGAAGCACCCCGATGCTTCTATCTCTTCTGGGTTCTCCCAACCCTTTTAATATTTTTCTTGCTCTTTTGGGTATATTTTACTTCTTGGTTACCTTTTAAAACTTTGGGTTGGCCTTTCAGTTTTTAATTACGAAATTCAAACAAGGGAATCATATATATACTTAGTTATTTCTCTCAAATAAAGGGAAAAGCACTAAGCATTACCTATCATCACCTAAGCTTGTATTCAAAAGAACAAGAGCACTTCAAAGGCATTCATCTAACACAATCAGACAAGGGACAAGTGATACAAAACTATGCATACACAACATAGGAGGGGGAAGTTTATTTTACTCAAACACACACATTCTATACATTGCTACATTCTAGATCTAGCCCACTATCACTGTGAAACTTTCACAAGGACATCCTAGAGCATTATTACACACACATTCATATAGAACTACATGGATTCTGGAATGTAGTGCAAACCTTGGTACTAAGTTCACTCTTTGGATGACCATCGGGGTCAGTCTGACTCCACATTCTGCATATTTATTTTTAGATTTGATGTTGTTTATGGGCATGTGCAATTAGGTATCTCTATTTGCAGGTTACATGTATAATCAGTTAAAATATATCAAAACTAGAGTGATAAAAGAAAGCTAATAATGAAGCTCCTCATACACAAAAATGATAGAACCTGAGCACCTGACTGGACACTAGCACCCAGATCAGTCACTGGCACCCGGGCACTCCTGTCCTCCCATGGGTGCTTTTGTCCTACACATTTCTTAGTCTCAGAACCTTCAATGAGCCTTGACGACACTGCTTATAGTTTTTTCAACACTTCTCCTACCCATATCATCTCTAGGTTATGTGAAATCACTTAAGTCACACTCTCTCTCTTTCTTGTAGGGTTTCATATTATTGATTGCTTATTATTTGTCCATTTCTATACATTTATCATTTGTATATCATGAGTTACATAAATTAATTTGGAAATAATATTTAATTCAATTTATATTAAATCACTCCTCAACTTTCACTCAACTCATCCACACTAGCAACCGAGATTGATCCAACTTGATAACCCTCCACAACTAGCTCGCTAACCAGCTCACCCGTCAGCTCATCCATCCAACTCACCAACCAACTCTTCTACCAGCTCATCCATCCAGATCACCTGCCATCTCTCCATCCATCTCACTCACCATCTCACCTCATCCATCTCACCTTCCAACTTTCCCCACTTGTTCCCAACTCCCTTAAATCTCATCCATCTCGAATCGGTTCACCTCCAACTCATACGCTCATTGCCTCACCTACACCACATTACTACGCAACTCACCATATAGTTCGCTGATTCACTCATGCCACGTGGCTCATTGCCTCACCCACTTAACCCATTCATCATCAACTTCAATCAACCCAATATCAACCCCTTCACATCATCACTTTTCATACTTTCATGCACTCTTATACAAACACTTCATCAATTTTTCACATGCACATGAATGGGGAAACATTTTCCTGGTTTTCACTCAAAATAACTTTGCCAAGGATTAATTTCCCTCATCTTCAAGCATCACTTTTTGTCCCATGTCATGCTGGGGCAACCTGTGGTTCCAAAAATTTTCACTTAAGGGGGGAATCATATAAGAACCCTTCTCATCATACGTTATGGCATCCAATCAACATTCATCAATCAATCGAATCTATAGTCTCTGAATCATGAAATCAATCTATCAATCCCTTCATACAATCTAGTTGAAGTGGCCCATTGATCACATTTCTAGGTTCCTATCTATCCAGTTAACCAGCTAAGCCCGCGACTGCGACAACTACCCTTATAGGGTTAGGCGACCCCCATATTGTCTTTAAGTTTTACGCTACATCTTTTCTGCTACAACATGCGGCCAAAAATGAGGAAAAATGTAGGCACTGGAAAATGCACCTTGTCCGTAAGGTCCCTTATTTGAAAAAAAAACATTATAAAACACAAAAAGACCAAAAAAGTCATAAAACCCCACAAAATGGGGATAACAGATAACTCACCACCCATTTACTAACTCTTAGCCACTTACATTTAATTTTTTCCATCCCACCTACCCATGTGCATGCCCAATGCACTATGGTCCCTATCATTGCACCCATGTGTGTCTCATTCCCCCATGCACTTTAAATCTATAAAATAACCCTCATCCCCATCATTTGATCCTCTTATGCTCTCTTAGAAACTCTTGACATCCTATACTTGATTTTTCTTGCTCTTTTTCTCACATATCTGGGTTTTACAACTCTTGAATAAGGAAAGGTGAAGCAAAAATGATAGATCTTGCTTGTTGCAACAATGTTATAGTAAAATCTTAACATGAGCGGGAATCACAACTTTGATAGGCTTGTAATCTCTATGCAATTCTTGGCAAAACACAACTACGATTTTCCTGTGATCTAAGTTATGTATACTTATCATTTCATTTACTATTTTATTATTTTACATCAATAATATGTCTTTTACCTCCTTAAAACATCTAGGTATTTGATCGAGGCAGGTCCCCTAACCACCAAAAACAACTAACATTATTCAAGTGTGCTTATGTACAGGTTTAGATTCAAATGAAGAGTTTTTCCCACTTTATTACATGAAAGAAACCACAATCGTCCCTCTCTTAACGATGGAATCATAAACCCATTCTATTTTAGTAGCATTGATTTTGTTGTTATTATTTGCCTAATCCATCTCACAGGTGATCCAAATCTAGGCATACGATAAAACATTATTATTTAGAGTGTAATATTAATCTTTAGGGTTTCCTTTAGTGTTTAGTGTGATGTATGAGTGTTTAACATGTTGAATTAGTGTTAATGGTTCTTGAATCATGTTATTAAGGGTGACTCATTAGTGGTAAGGGTGTCACATTAGTATTTTGGGTTCTGTATTAATGTTTAGTGTTTCGTACATGTTTTTATGGTAATGTACCAATGTTGAGGGAGTCTAAATTATGTCATTAAGGGTGACCTATTAGTGGCTAGGGTGTTGTATAAGTGTTAAGTGTGTCACATTAGTGTTTAGTGTTTTGTATGAGTGTTTATGGAGTCCCTTCAATGTTTAGTGTGTTGTATGAGAGTTTAGGGAGTCCCTTCAATGTTCAATGTGTTGTATAACTGTTTAGGTTAGTGTTTAGGGTATCTGAATTGTGTTATTAAGGGTGACCCATTAGTGTTTAGGGTGTCATATTAGTGTTTTGTGTGTTGTTTGAGTATTTGATGTGTCATTTGAGTATTTAGTGTGTCGTATGAGCGTTTAAGGTATTCCATTAGTGTCTAAGGTGTATAAATTAAGTTATTAAGTGTGACCCATTAGTGTTTAGGTGTTTTATTATTCTTTACGGTGTCCCATTAGTGTATAGTGTGTCAAATGCGTGTTATCAAGGGTGAACCTTGAATTATGTTATTAAGGGTGTTTTATTAGTGTTTAGGGAAGCCCATTAGTGTTTAGCATGTTGTGCATGAGTGTTTAGGTTATTGCATTAATGTTTAGAGTTTCTAAATTGTGTTACTAAGGGTGACCCATTAGTGTTTAGGTTTCGTATGAATGCTTAGGGTTTTGTATCAATGTTAAGGGTGTTTGAAGAGTTTTGAGGGTGTATGATTTAAGTTATTAAGGGTGACCCACTAGTATTTAAGGCATCATATTAGTGTTTATGGTGTCTTATTAATGTTTAGGGTGTCTTATTAATGTTTAGGGTATTACATCAGTGTATAGGGTATCATATTATGGGTCGTTGTAACTTCCAATAATTTAATCAACCTATTCAAATGTTAATGGAATTATAGACCAAGGATGTGTTTAAGGTTGTATTTAGAGAAGTTGATATGCAGCTCAGTCACTATAGTGGTTCTCTTTATAGGGGGTTGTTTGGTATCAATTTTCTTGTTCTACACTACTTAACTACTGAAAGTAAGTAAAGGTCTAAATTATTGAATATTAAAATCTTCTAAACAATAAAATTGAAAGAAAAATATATCAAATGCATCTATACTACTGAAACGAAGTTACTGAATGAAATTATTGTAAAGGAAATTCTTTGTTGAAATGGAATGCTTGTTTAACAGAAATGATAGGTAAAGGAAATTTGTTGGAATAAAGAGATACAAAATTGCATTCAGATAATCACCAAACCAAGATGTTAAAAATAGAATTTAGTGAATGTAAATATTTTTCATGAAATACCAGTCCTTGAATCTCCTCATTCGAGTGGGCCTTTGCTCTACTTCGGGATTGAGGCTCTTAACACAAATGTATCCTTAGAATATCATATATTTCATTGATAAAAAATAATTTTGTTACATAGTTCAGAGAGGAACTGAAAAATAACTCATGGCTATTAACTACTATAATACTATTAAAAAAACTAACTAAGAAACGGTTCAATGAGGTGTCTTATAGACAGTTGATTGAAACACATACCACAACTATAGGAAAAAAATTAATCGATGGAATTTAACATAAAATTTTGATGACACCCCATAACTCTGCTAGAAATAGGGGTCCTAGTTTGTAGCTTGTTAAGAGTCAACCTCCAAAATGGCATAGTGGTTGTGGACTCGGTCTCCTTTAACTGTGACTACACAAAATGGCAGAAAATGCACCTCATCATTTTGCATATGTCACCAAATCACTCAACAAAGTAATTAGTGGAAGTTCCATTGGACATTAGTTCACATAAGACAGAATAAGGGAAAATGCATCACTTTCTACTTTAGATATAACTATTTAGAACGTTCCCATGCGTTGATTAATGTTTTTAGGAGTTAAGTTTATAGTTATATAGATGTTATGATGAGTCAATTTATGGAGTCATCATCATAATTATGTTATTGTGTGACCCATTAGTGTTTAAGGTGTCATAGTAGAGTTTAGGATGTCATATTAGTGTTTGGCGTGTTGTGTGAGTGTTTAGTGTGGCATATTAGTGGTTAAGGAGTTATATTATTGTTTAGGGTGTATGGATTATGTTATTAAGGGTGTATTATTAGTGTTTAGGGAATATCATTAATGTTTAACATGTTGTGTGAGTGTTTAGGTTATTGCATCAATTTTTAGAGTGTTTAAATTGTGTTAGTAAAGGTGACTCATTTGTGTTTAGGTATCATAATGTAGACACTATAAAATGCACCTTTCACATAAGGTCCCTTATTCAAAAACACCAAAAAACATCATAAAACACAAAAATACCAAAAAAGTCAAATAAAGCCACAAAAATAAAATACATAATATAAAACCTCACAAAAATGAGGATAAAATACAACTCACCATTTATTTACTAACCTTCACCCACTTATATTTAATTATGTCCACCCACCCACCCATGTGCATGCCTAATGCAATATGGACCCTATCTTTGCACCTATGTGTGTCCCACTCCCCTATCCACACAAAATCTATAAAATCACCCTCACCCCCCTCATTCCAACCCCTGAATATTTATACAATAAGGCTATGCTTGAGTTTTCTTGCTCTATTACTCACATATATTTGATTTACAGGTCTTGAAGAAGGAAAAGTGAAGCACAAAGGATAGATCTTGCTGCAACACTATTCTAATGACATTTCAACACATGTGGGAATGAAAACTACAATTTTCTTGTGACCTACATGTGATTTTCGGTGAATCAAAACTACAATTGTCCTATGATTTGAGTTTGATATACTTGTCATTTCATTTACTATTTTTTCATTTACATCACTAAAATTTCTTTTTTATTTCCTTAAAAGGGTTAAAGATCTAACCGAGGCAGGTCCCCTAACCACCAAAAACAACTAATTTTTTTTCAAGTGTGCTTGTGTAGGTTTAGATTCAGATCTGAAGAGTTTTACCCACTTTATTCATTGAAAGATACTAAAATTATCCCTCTATTATTAATGGAAACATAAGCCCATTTTATTTAAGTAGGATTGATTTGGTTATTATTATTTGACTAATAAATCTTACAGGTGATCCAAATATTTGCACATATTTTGACGTCCTTCTACCTAGTCATTCCACATAGCTTCTATTCATCCCCATACTCACTTACACCCCAATTTGCTCCACTAACACCTTTTTGACCACATTGAAAAACTTGAGTTCCAACACTTGGGGAAATCACTCCTGCACTGAATTATCACACCATTTGTAATGAGCCTATTCACCCCATGGTATTGTGTCATCCCCATCCATCATATTTCAAACTACCCATTTTTAAAAATATGATGACACCAAGGACCATCAACATCACTTGCATCTATTCCACTATGCATGCCACCTCATTCAAGATGATGACACTTTCCTTCTTTGCACTTTCCCACTTTCACTCGCTGGCCGCACACTTTATTGGTATTCATGCCTTCAAAAACATAAAATTTAAACTTTCACACAACTCACAAACAAATTTTTATCACACTTCTCCATCCATATTGCACCCAAAGCCACACTCGTTTACATTCACATGTTTCGAAAATCCCATAACGAGTCCATCATTAACTTTGTTGCACATTGGTGTGCTCTCATTCATCACCTTTCATTTCCCCTCCCTTAATCCAAGCTCATTGACCTCTTTTCCAAAATTTTCATCCCTCACATCTCCCACCACTTACAAATTCATCCACTATGCAGATATGATGAGGTCTTGCACATGGCACAATGCCTTAAGTATATCCATCTTGGATGTCCTCCTTCCTTTCCTCTTATTTCCATTCCTCAACTACCTACCACACCATCCCACTCCCATGTTCACCATGTCCTTCAATCGAATCCTCCTCACATTTTATCACCTTCTACACCCATATCTTTACATTTATTATGTTCTCATAAATATTTTATCTTCATCTAACCCCCTCAAAAATTCAGTCCATTGACCCAACCACTCTTTCCTTTATTATCCAAAAGTTCCTTTATGTTGATATCATCATTCTCCCTCCCAAACCTCCCCCGCCATTGTGGCATCACCCCCATGACACAGGTCTTTACCATCATACTGATGGTCATTCCAATGACTCACATCCTCAACTCCACAATATCATTCAAGACCTTCTTGACAAGGGGGACATTGCAGTTCAATCTCCATCTCCTCCTCCTTCATCTAATAATGACCATCTAATCACTTCACACAATACTAATCCCACTTCTTCTACATGTGTCATTTCTCCCTCATCCCATTCATCACTTCCCACTACATCCAACTATCATGCGATTTTAATGTCTCCTTATCTAAACCAAACACTTCAAAATCCACTCCATTACATGCTTCCACCTTAGACTCAACAACATCATACTCTCTTAATCAGTCATTATCTATAACATCCATTTCTCAATCTCCTTTGTCACGTGTTTCCACTTTGGACTTGGTTTCATCATCCTCCTTTATGAAGTCACCTCATATATCTAGTTGTTTACCATCTATATCATCAAGTGATTACATCTTACCTGCCATGACCTCTACTTCTTTATTTTCTTCATTCCCATACACTTCACTTATCAAAAAACCAATTATTGCATCTACATTGTGTTCTTCATCACATAAGGTTCCACACATCACTTCACCTATCTTACTACCATCTTCCATATGCATCTCAATTCATTCCTCATCACTCATTCAAGCCCTATTCTTTCTTCTAGGAACTCCGTTACATCTTATTTCATCTATTGTGTTCATTTAAACTCCTCTTCCATCTATTCCTCATCACTCATATCTACATATTATTTCATATCTTCCTCGCAAGTCACCTTCGCTCACTTGCCTTGTTTCACCTCATTTACATCGTTCTCCCACACCCACCTTCTTACCTCCATCACCACTCATTCAGAAAACATTTTATTATTGAATCCTCATTTTTCATTCACATCATCCATCACACTCATGCAACCATTTGTTCTTACACTTGGGTATCAAAAAGCCTCTCCACCTTCAATTACACTTCCCAAATATTCTAGTTTTCTCCCTCATTCTCATTTTTTGACGTCCCTTCATACATACCTCTTTTTATTTCATGTCATCCTACTCTCATCACACCATTCATCACAATCTAACACCATTGGCTCTCACACTTCCTTCAAATATCACTATATTCTCCATGCCTCTTCCAGATGATATCATCACTAGCACCATGATTCATATAAATTCATCTTCTCCCACTAATTTATTTTCATGTCCTTGACCACTTGACATTCTCACACATCCACCATACTCAACACCTTTCTTACGTGATGCAACCCTACACTCATGTTCTTCACTTACCACCATTATGTGGATTCTATTATAAATTCTTACTTCATTTATCATTAACATCACCACCACCACTCCAATTATTTATCTCATCCATCGCTTGCTTCTATACATCATGTCTATCACTCACCTTGTCTCTATATGGAATAGGGACTTGCATTTGTTTTCACTACCACATTTTACATGATCCATACATTTCAATTTTGTTCATCTAGTTCAGATTCAAAACACGACCTGATTCTCCACACATTTTTTCTACCATCATTGATGTAAACACCCATTTTTAAATAACTAAAAATATTTCAAAAATCACAATATATATATATATATATATATATATATATATATTCTATTTTTTTGCATTAAACAACACTTACTCACGAATGTTCTTATGCATTTGCTCCACTTATTCATATTTTATTCCAATTCTTCACTCATTGCTACATATTTCATTTACAGTTCATTCAAATTCCACATCTTTGTTTGTTTCAAAACTTTTGGTGAACACTTTAATCATATTATTGTCACATTTTTCGAGTCAATAGTCTATATTACAATTTCTTGAAACTGGTCTCTCCTTACTTGGTGAATTCAGAATGACTGTTCTTTTAGATCCACTCACGTTTACACTCTTAATAACTTGTTGTGAATACCCCATGGTATTATTTTCCGATGTTTACCAATGTTGTCTCCCTAATCACTCCCACTCCCTCCATCAAGCCACTTGTGGTTCTAAACCCCTTGGAAAATGGAGAGAGCTGAATATCATGCCAAAAAACAAATTAAAAAAATCAAAAGAAAAAGTCTAAATTCAAAAGAAGAAAGCAAAAAGAAAGAAGAGAAATATCACACACTCTCTCTCAGGGGTCTTTCCAATATCTCTACAGGGGTTATAGATTCCTGGTTGACAGTAGATAATTTTTTTGATTAGAATAAAATGTATCTTCATCGCGGCTATGGATGGGCCTGATTGGTAGTAGAGCAATAGATGAATTAAAATTGCCTTTCATTTTCATTAAATTACCAATCATCTGTTTCATTCACACCTACACATTGGCTTGTCTTTTGACTCACTGTCTCATGGGTCTTCACTTCAAGAAGTTATCAACTCTCACGTGCACACATAGGATCTCGATGAGTCACAGGGTTAAAATGTCACTTTGTATGGTTTAGACCTTGTTCAATATCCCATTTTAGCTCACTTTTTGTCCCATGTCTCATGGCTTCTATCTCATTATGTGTTCACCAACACTCTTGTTGTAACCCATACTCCTACACCCACACATCTCTTACACTTCATCAGTCTAACCATGTTGCTTTCATAATCACATTCCACCTCATATGGAAGGTGCATCTGTGGGCATCCACTACCTTCTGCACACTTTTACATTATTACCACTTTCATGTCATTTACCCTGCAATCATTTCTCATCACTTTAGGCCAGGGCAACACTGTTCTCACACTCTCTAACTTGCATCCATTATTGTCTACATCTATCATCACATTTTCACCTACACATGGTTAGGGAAACATTGTCCTCGCTTTCACTCATCATGCCTTCACCAAGGTTCAATTTCTATCATTTTCAACTGCCAATTTTTGTCTTGTGTTACGTTGGGGCAACCTATAGATTTAATAATTGTCACTTGAGGGAGTAATCATACACAACCCTTCTCATTAATATTATAACCCTTAAAACATTTTGTTTGGCTCGCATGGAAAAAAAATGTGAAAATGTATTTGGTTTTGCTAAGGAAAAGAGTGAAAAGGATCCCTTTGAAATTGAAGGTCTTCGAAAAGGGAAAGAAGGTGAAAAGACTTGGGAATCCTGGAAGATCCATGAAAGAATCCAGCAAGGTTGGGCTTGAGAGCAGAGAAGGTATAGAGGTAAGGGGAATAAGAGTCTGGACAATCATTTTTATTTTAGGACAGGAGATAGGCCGCTATCTAGAGCGAATGCAATTCCTTTGGGTGGGGGCTAAAGGGATTTGAGGAATCCTAAGTATGTGGGGGAAGCTAGGGAGTTTAAAGATATGGAAGTATGAAAGAATGCAAAGACTAGTATTTTGTTTTTTCCGAAGATAGATTATTCGGGAGGAATTCTCAAACAGAAGGCAATTCAAGAGGAAGAGGTTTCGGCCAAATAAAGTGACTTACCAGGGGATGCCCTAACATCTTTGAGTTTTGGAGAATTAGAGATTAAAGTATCAAAGGTTTTCAAAATGGTCAAAGTTGTATCTTTAGCTCTAGAAGAGATTTGTGAACGAATAGGGAAAAGAGCACTTATTTGTAAATTCATTGACCTTTGGCCTTCAAAATATGAATTATGGAACTTGATTGTAAAAAATTGGGATTGCAAAGAGCGTCCAAGTATTATATTCTTTACTAAAGGATTTTTTCATGTTTTTTTTGGAAATTCAAAAGATATGGACAGAATAATCCCTCACAGAATCGCAACAGTAGAAAACTAATATGCAGAAATTATTACAGATCTCAAATAAAATTGCAGAATAAAATAACACAACACAAAGAGACAGTATTTAACGTGGTTCACCCAATTTGGGCTACGTCCACCAAGAATCACTTGCTCAGATTTTATTACAAGCCACCGCTCTCTCAATACAATACCCAGATCCGTTTGGAGCTATGCTCAACAAACTCTACAGAATTCACAGCCGAATTCAAAACACATCTGCAATACATTTGCTTGTACATCTATCATATGCATAAGACCATATAAATAGACAACTGCTTAAGTAGTTTTACAAAACCGTGGGTATCAAAACCATGGGAAAAACCCATCCCATAAACCTATGGGTCAAAAAACTCGCCCATATGAGAAAAGAACGTTTCTCGATATGTTGGGTGCATTTTTCAAGGCCAAAAAATTTTACGCCTAAAAAAAATTTTCAGGGGCCTACACCCCCGAATCCCTGTTACCGGGGGACTGCCGCCCCTGGACCCCTGCTCGAGGTTCGGCCTAGCCCCGAACCCCGACAGGATACATGAAAAGTGTACAGTACTCTTAGTGTACAGTCTTCAACACTTTCACACATGAAAACAGGCTCCACAACCTAACAATCTCCCACTTGGAGACTAGTTTTCCTCTGAGTAAGCTTCTCAACCCTTCACTAGTTTCTGTGAAGACCAACCAAAGCTGAACACAACTTTAGTTTTTCCCTTGTGACCACCTTGGTCATCATGTCTACAGGATTCTGACTGGTATGAATCTTCTCCAACTTCAACTTCTCTTCCTCCAAAGATGTCCTGATGAAATGGTACCTTAACTGTATATGCTTTGTCCTAGAGTGGAAAGCAGAGTTCTTAGCTAGGTGTATAGCACTCTGACTATCACTATGCAGCTTACATTCCTCCTGCTTATGCCCCAACTCCTCAAGAAATTGTTGTAACCAAATCATCTCTTTGCTTGCCTCTGTGGCAGCAACATACTCAGCCTCTGTGGTTGACAAAGCCACCAGCTTCTGTAGTCGTGAAATCTAGCTCACTGCTGTCCCACCTACAGTGTAAATATAACATGTCGTGCTCCTCCTGCTGTCTACATCTCCAGCCATATCTGAATCTACATAACCACGTAAAGTGGTGTTTGATCCACTGTAGCACAAAACTGTCCCCATGGTCCCTCTCAAATACCGAAGGATCCACTTTACTGCTTGCCAATGCTCTTTACCTGGATCACTCATAAATCTACTCACAGCTCCCACTGCATGGGCAATATCAGGCCTAGTGCATACCATAGCATACATCAAACTACCAACTGCTGATGAGTAAGGTACCTTGGACATCTGGTTTCTTTCCTGCTCTGTCATGGGACACTGCTCCTTTGATAACTTGAAATGGCCTGCCAAAGGAGTCCCAACCAGTTTAGCATCCTGCATGTTAAACCTATCTAATACCTTCTTAATGTACTCTTCCTGAGATAAAGTCAACTTCCGTTCCTTCCTATCCTGAGTTATCCTCATACCAAGGATTTGTCTGGCTGCCCCCAAATCCTTCATATCAAAGGATTCACTTAGCTGTTTCTTGAGTACTTTTATTTCCTGCATGTTTTTACCTGCAACCAACATGTCATCAACATACAAACACAGGATAATATAACTTCCATCCTCAAATTTCTTTGTATACACACAATGGTCAGAATGACATCTAATATAACCTTGCTCCATCATGAAGCTATCAAACTTCTTATACCATTGACGTGGAGCTTGTTTCAGGCCATACAAGCTCTTCTTCAGTTTGCACACCATCTCCTCTTTACCTTTGACTTCATATCCTTCTGGCTGCTGCATATATAGCTCCTCCTCCAAATCACCATGGAGAAATGTAGTCTTTACATCTAACTGTTCTAAGTGCAAGTCTTCTGCTGCCACTATTCCAAGAACAGTTCTGATAGAAGTCATTTTTACTACAGGAGAAAAAATCTCATCAAAATCTATACCTTGTTTCTGTGCAAACCCCTTGACCACCAACCGGGCCTTATATCTTTTCTTTCCTCCTTCTTCATCTTTAACTCTGTACACCCACTTGTTCTGCAATGCTCTTTTGCCTTCCGGTAGCTTCACCAAATCCCAAGTCTGGTTCTCCATGAGAGACTTATGCTCCTCATCCATGGCTTGCTCCCACTTCTTACTGGCATCTACCTGCATTGCTTCATCAAAGCTCTCTGGCTCTCCACTATCAGTGAGTAATAAATAATAAAGAGAAGGAGAAAACCGTTCAGGTTCTTTTCTTACCCTAGAAGACCTCCTCACTATAGGAGTTTGGGGTTCCTGTTGAGTAGGTTCCTGAACTGATTCATGGGTCACTTTCCCATCTGGAAGATCCTCTACCGCTGCATATTCTTTCTTGGATTCTTCCCTGTTTTCCTGCAACTATTGCTTATACATGACTTTCTCATTAAAGACCACATCCCTAGACCGAATTATTTTCTTTTCCTTAATACTCCAACATTTAAATCCAAAGTCATCACCACCATAACCAATGAAAGTACATTTTTCTGATTTAGCCTCTAGCTTAGTCCTATCATCCTTGTCTATGTGAACAAACACCTCACATCCAAAGACTCTAAGAAATGAATAATCAACTTTCTTACCATACCAAGCCTCCTCAGGTATGCCTCCATCCAAGGCACTTGAGGGTCCTCTGTTTATCAAGTACACAGCTGTGCTCACCGCTTCTACCCAAAAAGAAAGAGGCAGTCCTGCATGTAACCTCATGCTCCTAGCACGTTCCATTATTGTTTTGTTCATCCTTTCTGATACCCCATTCTACTGCGGAGTTCCTGGAACTGTCTTTTGCCTGTGGATTCCATTCTTAGAACAGTAATAATCAAATTCATTGCTGCAATACTCCCCTCCATTATCTGACCTGAGACATTTTAGCTTAAGACCTGTTTCATTCTCTACCAAGGCTTTCCATTTAACAAAAGTTCAAATACATCAGATTTGTTTCTAATACAATAAACCCAAACTTTCCTTGTTGCATCATCAATAAAAGTAACATAATAACTTGAACCCCTAAGAGATGATACCTGAGCTGGCCCCCACACATCAGAATGCACCAGCTCTAACTTACTCTCTTTCTTTGTAGGTCCAACCTTGAGAAACCTTACTCGCTTCTGTTTCCCATATATGCAGTTCTCACAGAAATCCAAACCTGTTTCTGTATATCCAGGCAAATTCTTCTTTATGATGTTCATGCCCTTATGGCTCATATGACTGAGCCTATAGTGCCATAATGTTGTATCTGCATCTGAAGCCACAAGATTACAATCATTAGTACTATCAGTGGTTAAATACAAGGTTCCAACCTTCTTACCTCTTGCCACCACAAGAGCACCCTTGGTAACCTTCCAAGAGTCTGCTGTAAATATCACAGTACAACCATCACTTCCCAACTACCCTGCCGATATCAAATTTCGTCTTAATGTAGGCACATGTCTGACATCCTTCAATAGCCAAGTATTCCCATTCTGCATCTTAACCTGAACAGAACCTTTTCCAACTATGCTGCAAGGCTCATCATCACCAAGAAAAACATGCCCAAAATCTCCTTGAACATAATCAACAAAATAATGCCTATGTGGAGAAGCATGGAAAGAAGCCCCTGAATCTAAAACCCAAGATTCAGTAATATTGTGCAAAGAAAGAATCAAAGCATCCTGACATACATTACCCGTTGCCACATTTGCCTCCTTGTTTTCTTCCTGTTGTTTCTTCTTATCCCGAAGCTCCCAACAGTCCTTCTTTGCATGCCCAGGCTTTCCACAATTCCAGCATACAATCTTGTTCTTGGATTTTGACCTTGCCCGATCTTTTGATTTTCCACGGTTTCCTCTATTCTTCTGTCTCCCTCTAGTTTCCACTGTCAAAGCATTCCCTGAAGTAGAAGATTCCCCAGAGCTTTTTCTTCGCATTTCCTCACTTAGAATCACCCCTACAACATCCTCAAACTTCAACTTCGAGTTAGCTGGAACCGAGTTACTTACCGCCATTACCAGGCTATTCCAACTCTCAGGTAAAGAGCACAGAATTAATAAAGCCCTAACTTCTTCATCAAATTCTATTGTAACCGAAGCTAGCATATTCACTACCGTATTGAAATCATTTAAATGATCTGCTACTGAACTATTCTCAGACATCTTCATATTAAACAACTTTTTCATTAAAAATATCTTATTAGAGGCAGAGGGTTTTTCATACAACTTCCCTAATGCATCCATTAGATCTTTTGTAGTCTTTTCCTTTGAAACATTAAATAATACCGAAGATGCAAGACTCAGCCAGATCATTCCAAGTGCCTTCCGATCCAACAAATCCCATTCCGCATCTGTCATACTCGAGGGTTTGTTCACCTTCTCAGACAACGGAGTATAAAGATCCTTCTGATAAAGGTAATCTTCCATCTGCATCTTCCAAAGACTGAAATTCTAGCCGTTGAATTTATCAACCCTAGATCTTCCTTCATCTGCCATAGCTCCCACTCAAGCTAAAAACTTTCCCTGCGATTCAACACTTCAGCAAACCAAACCAGGCTCTGATACCAATTGTTAGGAAATAAGGGATAAAATATGCAGAATAATCCCTCACAGAATCGCAACAGTAGAAACTAATATGCAGAAATTATTACAGATCTCAAATAAAATTGCAGAATAAAATAACACAACACAAAGAGATAGTATTTAACGTGGTTCACCCAATTTGGGCTACGTCCACCAAGAATCACTTGCTCAGATTTTATTACAAGCCACCACTCTCTCAATACAATACCCAGATCTGTTTGGAGCTATGCTCAACAAACTCTACAAAATTCACAGCCAAATTCAAAACACATCTGCAATACATTTGCTTGTACATCTATCATATGCATAAGACCATATAAATAGACAACTGCTTAAGTAGTTTTACAAAACCGTGGGTATCAAAACCATGGGCAAAACCCGTCCCATAAACCTATGGGTCAAAAAACTCACCCATATGAGAAAAACACGTTTCCCGATATGTCGGGTGCATTTTTCAAGGCCAAAAAAAATTTACGCCTAAAAAAAAAAAATTCGGGGGCTGCGCCCCCAAACCCTGGCGAGGATACATGAAAATTTTGATGGAAGCTTTCAAGGGTTTTGGTATTGGGAGTAGGAAGGTTTCTTCGAAGTAGGATCTTGGGGGTTTGGATGGGAAGAGGGAAAAATTTAATCCTAACAAGGAGAATGGAAAAAATCTAGAAGTTCATCATAATCATTCAGAGGTTGTTTTGAAAGAATTGGATATGAATAAGAAGATTTCTTTAATTCCTTTGAGGAAATATAAACGATTGGCTTTGTCACACTTCAAGCCCCAACTGGATATGGGTTGCGCGAAAGCCGTAGGTAGGCAATCTAATGCTCTCAAAACTCAATTGGAGGCCAAATTTAATATTGATATAGGAAATCAAAGAACCTTAGAGGCTTTTGTATCTGGTAGGATGGATTCACCTTCCACCTAGGGGCCATGAATATCTTAAGTTGGAATGTTAGAGGATTAAATTCCTCTGAAAAAGGTCATTTTGTTAAGAGATTTAGAGAAATTTAATGCGCAGATATATTTATGATGCAGGAGACTAAGATGGATTTAGAGGAATTTGAAGAGGCAAGGAAAATATTTTGGTTCAAAGGTGAGGTGATTTCTATGGATGTAGTTGGAAACTCAAGAGGATTGGCAACAATTTGGAACCCCAGCTAAATTTTGAGGTAATATCCTAGCAAAATGTAAGTGGTTTATTATCTTGGAATGTCTTGATTTGAATAGTAATGATAGGTTTGTGATAGAAAATGTATATGGGCCTATTATAGTTGAAGAGAAAAAAGATTATTGGGTTGCGTTGTGCAATCTCTTGGAGAAGGAAGAAATCAAAAAAGTTTTTGGAGGGGATTTTAATACAATTTTAAATCTAAAATAAAAGAAAGGTGAGAAAAAGCTCCTCCCTCAGAGCTCCCAATATTTTAGAGAGTTCTGTAGTAATTTAGCCGTAATTGATGTGGAACCTAAGTATCGATGTTTTACATGGAATAATAGAAGAACTGATTTAAAGGCCATTTTATAAAGATTGGATAGATTCCTGATTAGCTCTGATTGGGGGCTGGAAAATTATCTTTTCTCTTCAGACATTTTAAAGATGGCTAGTTCTGATCACTCCCCCATCAATTTATATTTAGTAGTGGAAGGGCATCCTGCTAGAATTCCCTTCAAAATGAAATTTATGTGGTTTTGTTGGGTGGAAATTTGGTTGTTGAAGGTAATCAACAATTCATGGGATAACGACCCCTTGGCTTTATGGAGAGGTTCCCTTATTTCACTAAAAAACTTGAGAATCTAAATATTTACAAATATACAATCTAATAAAATTTGAATAAGGATCTTGGTGCAGTGAATGATTCCATATTTTCAATACAAAAGACAAACAAGTAATAGGGTTTTGAGGATGAAATAATAGGTTTTATAGGTAAGAATTATGAATCAGGGAAACAAAGTTTATACTAACTCATTTATCAACTTAGATACAAGTACCCTACTTGGTTGTGTAAGATTACCCACTACTGTAAATGAAAGAAGTGAAGAAGGCATCGCATTCAGATAGATAGACTACAAAGTCTTATCTTACTAATGCATGCAAAACATCTTAAGAACATGTGAGCCAATACACATGAAAACCCATAAAATATAAATGTGGATACACACAAATTTCTTCACATCACATTCTATGAATTGAACATAGTTTCACAGTTCACGTATATTAATCTTCACATTCACAAATTATAGGAAAAGAAAGTAGAAAGAACAAAAATGAGAGGGAAAATAAGCCTTCTTATGTATTGATCAAAATTCAATATTTACATTCCAAAGCACCAATATCCAACCCATTTACAAATGAGAAGAAATCCTTATATAAACTGAGGGGATGGTGTAACCAACTTTCTAACTAATTGTATTTTAATTAAGTGCTAAACTTAATTGATTAATTACATAAGCTGGATTTATTTTACAATTCCATTAACAAAATAATAGAGCCAACTTCAAAACATAACAATTAGATAGAGGAAGACCATGAACTAGAAGAATGAACATTAGAAAGTGACACCACTATAACCTTTATTTTGAGAACATGAACTTTGAATTTGGCAACAACATTAGAAATCTCCATGACCTTGGGGATTATTGTGTTTGACATGATAACCAACCATCTTCCAAGGGATTATATCATTTCCTTTTCTATTCTACTATTTTGTAGCAGGCCCTTGGTGGTTTCCACAATAACAATATGAAACTCAAAGATTTCTTCCATTTTCTCCTTGTTAGATGATTCCGCCTTAAACAAATATTCCTTAATCAATGAATTGAATTTGGCCTTGAACTCATCAATTGAATTTCTCTTTGCAAAATCATCTTTATAAAATTGGTAGTGAAGAGCCTATAGATCAACACTGATTTCTGACTTTAGTGATTTACCCTTTTGACCTGAATTCTTTAATTCACTTGCAGTTTCCTCAATAAATTTGATTCTCCATTTGACATCGTAGACCCATTTATTAGATAATTTATTCTTAGAATCATCAAAGATCTTATGAGATAACAAAATCTTCTTATCAATAGTGCTCATGATTATGAGATCTTGAATGCTATCCAACAAAATCTTGAGTTCTTTGTCAATGGCACTGATTGTTGAATTGAATTGATCTTTTGCCAAAAAGATGTTATTATACATCTTGTATGCTTCATTAATGAATCCCAAACAAGAAATCAACATATATCGAATCCAATCCTCAGAAGCTTTGCCAAATGTTGCATGATTGTGGATTTTTGGTATAGCCTTGATATCATCTTCAGAAAGGACAATTGTAGGAGGAAGTGAGGAGAGAGGAGTGGGATCCAGGGGTTCTTATCATTTGAGAGAAAGGAATCTATGAAGCTACAAAGAACCTGAACTTGTTCCTCTAGTTGTTCTTGAATTTTCTTACCTTTCTCTACCCTTTCAATTACTTTTGAGACAGTATCCTTGAGGTTTTGCACTTCTCCCTCAAGAGTGAATTCTCTAACTAAAATTCTTGTTAGCTTAAAGTCTACAACAATTATGTATTTTTCATCTTTATCCTCCTTTGGCTTTGAAATTTATAGAAATTGATGTCCTTTGGAATCTAAAATTAAGTAGGAGGTTATCTTCGATTTCTTTGGTAGAGGAGGAGGAGTTGTACCAAGCAAGGTAGCCACTGCATCAAAACTAGGAGAAACAATTTTAGAAGAAGCCTTCCCTTTTTCTGCTATCAATCATGGGTTGTACCCATGTGAATGAATCAATGGAAGATGGATCTGGAGGAGGTGCCAATTCAAGGAAATTGGGAGGAAAAAGATACTGAGTAGAGGGAACCTCAAGAGTAGGTACCTTAGTAGAGGAAGAAGCTAGTCTCCTGACATCAAAATTGGGCCTACTAGCTTTTCCTATGTCAGGTTTAATGATTTTTACTTCATCTTCCTCCTTTTCACTTTCTTCATCACTTTCTTCCTATTCATCATTATTTTCTTGTTCTTCACCTCCTTGTTTTGATTCATCCTTTTGTTCTTCAGTGGATTTTATTTCTTTTGAAGCTTGTGATACTTGTTCAAGCACATGAATAACTTATTCAAATATTTCTTGAGTCTTTACTTGATCCAGTTTTGTCTCAAGTATTTCATCAACAATTTCTTCCTCCTTTTCTTTATCTTTGTTTATATACACCTGGTTGCTAAATCCAAGGGTGAAGAAGAGGGATTCAGTTGTGCTGGAACTTCTTGATGAGGAGTGGAGACTTCTTTGTGTGAGGTGGAGGCTTCTTGAGAAGATGATTGCTTCATTGTTTGCTTATATTCTTTCATTTTCTTGTTAAACCATTTCCTTTTCCTCAACATCACATGATTATTCATCTAAGAAGGATCACCCCTTTCTTTCTAGGACCATTGAATGGTTGGGAAAGACATATGATAAATGGTTTTGATATATTCAACATAGTACAAATCATCATCATCATCCTCTAAATCTTCGGGAACATGATACACCTTGAAATCGTTCATTTATTGCAGAGAAAGCCTCCCAAAGTGCCTTTTTCTCACTTCATATTCATTTGCACAATATTCCCAGTAGTCCTTGATTGTGGGAACATGATAGTAAGACATTCTCAAATGATTGGAAATGAACCCTTTAATGTCAAAATAGGATCTTCTTTGATATGTGTGGAATTTGAACTCAGTGACCGTTCTCTCCACATTCTGTATATCCAAGGCATATTTGCATGTGTAGTTTCCCAAGGAGATATGAAACTGGATACCTATGATATTATTATCCCTACATGTCATGTACAACATGCCCAATTGCCTACAAACCTCTACTAGCACCAACTTTTCATTACAATACATGGGAAAATTGTTGGGTACACCTTCAAAACCGGTCAATCTGATATATGAGAACTTTCTAAATTGGATTAAGAGATTACCATAGGTGGAAATAAATTTCTTTTCTTCTACATATACACTCTCAGCTATATTAACTTCCAGTAGTTTGAATATAAACATGGTATAGGAATCATTGACCCTCCGGTGATGAGTCTTGCTATTTTCATAAGTGAGCTGAGGGTTAAATTCATAAACCAGTGCATTCTTCTTATCATCCTAAGGTGACAACCCTACCTATGATCTATAGGCTGAAATAATTTACATCAAGTAGGATGTCATATAGAAGGTTTTTTCTTTGTTTTACATTCACCAACTACTCAATCATTTTTTCACAGATGATCTTATAGATTTGGATCAGACTGCAAGTATTTTACATAACAATAATATTTATATATATTTTGACCTTACAAACTTACATATATATAGGAAATGACATTCCTATATTTTAAGAAGTATCTAACTACTCTTCCATGAATATCTCACCCGAACACCATATACATGAGTGGTTAAACTTAGATAACAAATAATTGTTATAACCAATTATATAACTAATAATACAAGTTGTTATCCAACTCATATTATATTACAAATAATAATCATGATTAATAATGTTAAACATTATTAATCCTAACATTCACCCCCTTAGTGTGAACATTATCAATTGCTAATCTTCACCCCCTTAATGTGAACATGACGAAGAAGCATATTCGAAAAGTTGAACCACCTCCTGAAAGCACTGCCTAGACCAGGTACAGACTCCATAGATGATCTCTTTACCCTCGTAAAGGTGCAGTGTCAAGATAAATTAGGCAGGAATGCTCCCTACCTCTTTGGGTTCCCTGTCAGACTTTCCCTTCCTCCTTGGGTGCCTGAAATTCTAGATATCCAAGATCCACAAGCTTCGCACTAGCTGGATAGCCATCCCTTGAGTCTACCTCGAAATCTTCTCCTGCTCCATAAAAGCAAGTATTCTGAAAACATGACTCCTCCCAAAAAATTCTAGAAAAAGGTGCTTATTCAACACATCACAATAGGAACACTGAAAATAGAAACATACTGAAAAAATGATAAGCACACAGATGTCACCAAAAATGAAGCAGCCCATCATTGGTGACTGACGAGAGGTCACTGAATGACCTCTAACCTTTGATGCCTCCATCCTTCGATGATCTGAACTCAATACAAGTAGTCTTCAAAATTATAATCAGGTTCATTAATCACTCGTTCATCTTCTGATTCGGAAGATTCTTCTACAACTATATTTGCTTCATTTGAATTCAATTTTCCACTGAGAAGATATTTGGCTTGAGCCGTGTAAAATTTAGATGTATGTGATTTTTTCTTGCAATAAAATCATTATAAGTCCTCCTTTTTAGAGAACTTTTTGTATTTCTTTTTCACATACATTTTTGGTTCCTCTTCTATATCTTCTTTAGCCCTTTTTTCTTCAGCTAAAAGAGCTAATGCCATATCTTCCAATGAGTTGGAAGGCATCTGACCAAGAGTGAAAACAACATTACTATATTTGGGTGGTAAACTATTTAACAAAATAGCTTTTGAATCCTCATCGTCTACTGGAGCTTTTGCTTCTGCAAGTTGTCTCAAAAGAGATCTTAAATTGTTGATGTGATTAGACATTGTATCTCCATCACTCATTTTGAGCTTGAACAACTGAAGTTTCATGGAAAACTTTGCATTGACTGCTTTTGAACCAAATAATTTTCTCAGAGTATCCCACATGTCCTTTGAGGTTTTATCTAGATCAACATAATGTAATTCAAAATCTGACAGGGCAAGACCAATAATGGATTTGGCTTTATCATCCTTTTTTTCCCATTCTACCAATCTGGTTAGATCTAAAGGTGTTGGTTATTTTGCATATACTATCCTCCAAAGATTTTTGTTCATCAACTGCATCTAGATCTTGACTTTCCAGGTGTGAAAATTGAATCCATTAAATTTTTCCAATGGAATATCCATGATAATAACTATGAAAAATGAACAATAACAATCCTAAAACCACATTTTGACTCTCTTACTATTACAAATCCTAATGGAATGAGTAAGCATATGACACTTACAAATCTTGCAAATTGACAACTTCGACTTAAAAAAATATTACATACTCCTTTTTGACAAATGATAACTTTGACATAAACCAATAATTACTAAAGACATGAATTGACACTTTAAGACATAGTGATAATTAAGAAAACCATTTTGACTAGACCATTGACCACTAAAACTAGAATTTAATATAGATATGAAATAGAGCAAAACACTCATATAGACATTGACAAAGGTATGTAAACTATATCTTTTCACATATTTAAAGATCCTAAAGACATTTAACAATTCAAATACAGACTATAAAATTAGTACAAAACACTGAAATCTAATTATTCCAGACTCAAAATAATAAAAAATTGGAGACTTAACTTTATGTGGACTACTCCGTGGATCACAGAAGAAATTGAGAACTGAGGAGACTTACACACACTTGTTTACTTTGACGCTGTAAATGGTCAAATTCACATGTGGATAAATAACTGAAGGTAAGTACAGCTGTGTGAAAACTGCTCCAACTCATCACCAGTTGCCAGGAGCTAAATAAATATTAATGTAAATTGTGCCCAATTATAGAACAATGTATGGAGTGTGCACTCTGTGTGGAAGGAAACCATTGTCCAATGAAAAGAGGAGACTGTTTGTAGAGTATACGTAGACAAAAATACAAACAAATGTATTTAATGAGTAAATATGTCGTCGCCTAATTACATCAATATAATGTGAACTCGAGAAAAATAGCAAGCTGTTTAGCTGAAACAGATCTATTTTGACATGAGCATTCATGTGACTGATTCGAAGATGAAATCAGACACCCATAATTTGTATTTGTATCCTATTGACGTGAGGAAAAATACTGATAAGAATTGAGAAACTTAAAGAAAATTGTTGGAGAAAATCCATAATTATATAGTGCTAAATATATTTCATGGCTTGACGCACAGCTGGTTACATCGTGCAAGCATTCATTTACACCTTGGTGGAAGGGATCTGCGATCCAAGATAGTAATTTCCTCTCTTTATAAGATAATTTCCATACTATGTTTGAAGGAAATAGCAACAATCCGGTAATACCACTAATGTATCCTTCACTCAATCTTAAAAAAACCATATGACATGGTAGTAAAGACCAATAGCCGCCCCCAAAAAATTTACTTTCCCATCACAGATGCAAGATCATTGATTCACTCTGATACCAAATATAGATTTAGATCAAACTAAAAGTATTTTACATAACAATAATCTTCATATATCTTTCGACCTTACAAACTTACATAAATATAGGAAATAACATTCGTATATTTTAGGAAGTAGCTAACTACTCTTCCATGAATATCTCACTCGAACACCATATACGTGAGTGGTTAAACTCACATAAAAAATAATTTTTATAACCAAACATATAACTAATAATACGAGTTGTTAGCAAAATCATATTATATTACAAATAATAACCATGACTAATAATGTTAAACACTATTAATCCTAACAAATCTCTCCCCAATTCAAGCTTTGTTTGCCCTCACATATGATATTGATATACACACACATCCAAAATTGAAATTCATTGGTGGAGGGAATGCCCATTAATCTTGTCATAGGGTGATCATATCTTACAGTCCCTCTTTGAAATATGATCTATATATGACCTTGGCCAATTTAGAATATCCTCTCTTTTGGGCCTTGAGCTAGGATTTAGATATCATTGTCCTATATCTATCTTTGTCTTGATTAAAAAGGTTTTGAGCCTGAGCCCGAGCCAAAGTATTGGAATATTCAAAAGCAGGTATTCCTAGGGCTACATTAATATAACTAGCATCAAGTTTCACAATTATATGACCTTGAGGATCCTTGACTTCTTTAGTTTCTGATTCAAAACATGAAGCACAAGCCAGGACAGTGTCGGTGCATTGAACAAAGAGGGGAACCCAACAACATAAGCAATCCCACTATTTTTGATACATTGGGAAATGATGATGGGTGTGTCTTAAGAAATTTGGGCCCAAAAATCCTCCAAGTTTAGGTGTCTAACATCACTATCTCCAATGTTGGGTACAAAGGTTTCTAAGGAAGAATTATGCTCATACCCCCCATACTGGAAGTTCATTGTGAATATGTGGGAGAAAATTCAAGGAAAATGGAGGCTCAACAAAGATTTTAATGAGGTATTTAGAGGATAATGAAAAAACACAAACTACCACTAAATTAGATCAAGAAAGCATAAAATGAATCACCTCTAGTATAAAAATAATGACACCTTGACAATGGTCCTGATGCACTTTGAATTTTTCTAACTGGACCAAAAATGAGCAAGTTATGATGAAAACATGTCCTTTATGGTATAGAAAAAAAGGCAGTGCACAGTGAAAACTAAAGTTGGAATGGTGAAATGATTAAGTTTTTCCCCTTTACAACAAACAATTCTATGAATGAGTTAATTTGGGTAACTTAGTGCTATGCGGGTAATAACAAGCTTTTGGGAATTTATTTAATCAATTTCCTTACAATGCGGATATGGCGGGAATGCAGAGAACAAAAGGCTTGAAGGAAAAAAATCCTCGGGTTCCAGAGATTACCAAAATTTCCAAATTACATATGGATACAATGGGTTGCGGAAGATTCAAGGCTACATGGAATGGGGTGCTTGAGGGAACATTTCCACCCGACGCAACAATCTCCACACAATAATGAAAACAAAGGTTTGCAGGTTAGGGAACAATGCGGGGAACCGTGAGGCATGGGGAACCAAGAGCCAGATGGAACAAGTGTCACGAGTTCCAAAAACATCCACATCATCCATAATACAAAGGAATTAGGGCAATGCAAAGAAAGCGGGTGCGCGGGAAACCAAGGGCCCAAAGGAAAAAATTACCTCATTTTCAAAAGTTTCCGAAAAAGCCCGCAATACAAGAAAACTTGGCGAGTTGCAGAAAATACGGGCTTGTAGGGAATGAAAGTTTGTGAGGATCGAGTTCCACCTGATTTGCAAAATTCCGCATAACACTAAGACTTAATCAATTACGGGTGGCTCGATGATGCGAGGAACAGGAGGAATGAAGGAACTGTTCTTGCAAAGTCTGCAATTGCTGCAAAACACTAAAATAGACTCAAATCAACTCAAAACAAACTAACTCTTGGAATTTTTTCAATCCTTAGACTTCAAAAAGGACAAAAATATTAAGGAAAATGGGTCACTTAACCAAAAATACAAAAAAAATAAAAAATTACACATTTTTGGGTGGGTGACAACAAGTTTCTTGACTCCTCTTTTGAAAAAAATTTAGTATCTTGGTGGGGGATAAAAGTGGATGGAAATAAGAAGTATTATTTGATGATAAAATAAAAACATGTGAAAGCAAAAACGCGTAAGTGGAATAAACAATCTTTTGGTAATTTGTTCCACAAGAAAAATGAATATGCTTTAAATTTGGAGTCTTTCCAAGAGGAAATAATGAAAGAAGATGCTTATGAGATTTTCTTTCGAAAGAAAAGGATGGATTAACCCATTTGGATTAGATTTTGTGCATGGAGGAGGTTTTTTGGAAGTAAAAATCTAGAGTTAAGTGGTTAAAAGAAGGAGACATGAACACAAAATTCTTCCATCTCTTTATCACAGTTAGGAGAAATGTGAATATGATTAAGCAACTAACCCTTCCTTCAGGAAAAGTAATTACAGATTTGGAGAGGATCAGGGAGGAAGGGGTGTCAGTTTTCAAGACTTTACTCTTTATGGAGGAGGGGTTATGGAAGGATGAGGAAGAATTTTTGCTATCATATATCCCTAGAATCTTAAAGCAAGATGAAGAAAAAATATTAATGCTTCCTATTTCTCAGGAGGAGGTTTGGGAAGCTATTTTTAGTCTAGGGGATGACAAGGCTCCTGAGCCAGATGCTTTTTAGATAGGTTTCGTTAAAAAAATTTGGCATATTATGGGGAAAGGTGTGTGTACAACAGTGGAAGAATCTAGGAAGAAGAAAGCTATTTTGAAAGAAAGGAACTCTACCTTTTTGACATCAACTCCTAAAAAAGAAGATGCTCAATATTTTGATGCCTTTCACACCATTGCATTATGCAATGGTATCTATAAGATAGTTTCAAAGGTGTTTGCCTTAAGGTTAAAATATTTTTTAAATTCAATCATCTCGAATAGTCAGAGTGGGTTTGTAGAAGGAAAGAAAATTCTCGATGGAATATTGGTTGCACATGAAGCTATTCATTCTTTGAGTCATAAAATGAATCTGGGAATGATAATCAAGTTAGAAATAATGAAAGGATATGATAGGGTGAAATGGAGGTTTTTAGAAGTAGTTCTAGTCAAGTTTAGATTTCCTCTAGATTGGGTGCAATTGATCAAGAATAGTTTCTCTACTTTAAAGTTCTCAGTTTTGATAAATAGTTTTCCAGCTGGGCATTATTATTATTCTAGAGGCCTTAGGCAAGGTGATCTAATTTCTCATTTTCTATTCATCATTATGGCAGAAATTTTGTCCAAAGTGATTTAAAGAGAAGTGGATAGGAAGGAACCGAAGGGTCTGAAAATATCTTCAAAGATTGATCCAATGACAAATTCTCAATTTGTTGATGATACTAATCTATTTGGGGATCCTTTAGCTGAAGCAAAGAAATTTCAGGATATTTTGGACAAATATGAAAAGGCTACAGGACAGAAGGTTAGTACTCCTAATTTGGTAATATATTTTATTAACGTGGACCCAAAGCTACAACAAAGGATTGCAAATATTTTTGGCTTTTCAATTGGCTCTTTACCTTGTTCATACCTGGGCATGCCTATGAGTGGTGGAGTAGCTGGGAAAGACCTTTTGAATCATGTAGTGGATAGAATCCAAAATAAATTATCATCTTAGAAGGGAAGGTGGTTGACTTTGGCTAGAAGAGCTGAACTAATTTGATCTTCTCTTCAAGTGATCCCGTCTTATTTCATGTCTCTTTTTAAATTACCGGAGAATGTGGCTAGGTGAATTACAAGTATGCAAATGAATTTTTTGTGGAGTGGTACCTAAGACAAAAAGAAATTAGTTTGGTAGCTTGGGATGATGTATGCCGCCAAAAAAAGGATGGTGATTTGAGCTTTAGAAACTTTTCCATGTTGAATAAAGCTTTGAGACACAAGATTATTTGGGATGGGTCAAGTTTAGGGGTAGTGATGGTTAAGGAATTGTACTTAAAATTGTATGAAAGAATGAGAGACAGAGAATAGACCTTATCATTTCCAACAAATAATGTGTGGTAGAAGGAAGGCTTTCCCAAGGAAAATATTTTCCTATGGCTTACAACTTTAGGTAAATGCTTGACATATGATAATATGATGAAAATATGTTTTCATGGTCCTACCTTCTGTTTTCTTTGTGAAGAGTGGGGTGAATCAAGAAATCACATTTTCATTCATTGTACTTTTCCCCTTTAATTATGACACATGGTGTGGCAACAATGGAATGTTTACTGGGTCCTTCCACACTCGGTACATGATCTAATTTCTCAATGGAATTGGAAAATTTCCCATAAAGGTATATAAATCCTTTGGAACCTAACTCCAGTGGCGATCATTTGAAGCTTATGGATTGAAAGGATTAGAAGGATTTTTCAAGGTTAGAAATTTTCAGTTCATCAAGTTTGGAATAGGATAAAGGGACTTCTTTCTAAATCAGTTAAATCTTGAAGTAAATGTTTAGAATGTAGAAGCAGTGAAGATAGAATATTATGTGGAAAATGACATTTAATTCCCTGGAATTACGTTAATGGTCCTCCTGATAAGGGGAGTAAGGAGAATAAGTTTTGTGTGTGGATACCTCTTGAGGAGGGATGGATAAAATTAAATTTTTATGGTATTTCCAGAGGAAACCATAACAGAGTTGGATATGGATGTATATTTAGAGATTCTAGCTGTCAACTGGTATTAGACTTGGCTGGTGATTGTGGTGTCTCCTCCAATAATGTGGCAGAAGGAATGGCCCTCCTTTTTGGATTATTGGAGGAAAAAAAATAGAATTGGCAGCGTCTGTGGATTGAAGGTGATTCTAAAACCATTATAGGTTTGGCCCAAGGTAAAATATCTAATGCTTGGACATTAAAGTCAGTTTTTCTGAAGATTAAATCTATTTTCTCTTCCTTTTATGAGATTATATTCTCCCACATCAAAAGATCCAAGAATATGGTGGCTAACTTCTTAGCTAAAAATGATGTGGAGTTGTGGGATAATAGTCATTTGAAATGTCAAGTGTGGGAAGTAATCTTTCCTAGTGATGTCATGTCCCTACTTTCGAGGGATGCAAGGTTAACGGATGACCATGTGGGAGAGTAAAAGTGATAACTATTGGGCATTAATATCTATTATTGGAATTATGATGAATCAATATGGTATATCTTATCTAGGATATGGGGTAATTACACATGATCCTCCATGCGTGTGAGGAGTATTTTAAATGCAATGCCCAACAGGGGTTTTCCTTCATGTATTTGTTTGATTTGTGAAGGTTTGGTGGGTGGTGATTTTGGTGCTCTAGTAGATAGTTCAAGGTTTGCAAAATGAAAAATTCGAGAGGTTCGAAAGTTGGTCTAAGAAGAAAAAGGAGGAGAGCCTTAACTGGTGAAGTGGCAGGAGAGTCCTTCTCTTCCTGAATGGATGGAAAAATAAGAAATTCCGCCATGAGAGGATGGTTGGAAAATGTGTGGTTTGTGGTGGAAAACTTTAAGGAGGAGGAGGATGTGGATATCTGTAAAAGTATGAGGAAATTGATGCTAGATCCCAATCAATCAATTGGAAGAAGAAATGTGTTTGATATGGCTCAGGGTTTAAGCGCAGCCCAATATCCTATCTAATTCTTTTGGGAAATTCATTATTCAAAAAGAGCACATGAGTTTGGAGGAGCGTATGATTAGTATGTAGTATCATATCCATGATTTGACTAAAGGAGTGTAGGTTGTAGCTCGGGGGGCTGGAGGATTTGGTGAAGAATCAAGGGGTGGAGCTTCCAGTGAGTGCTAAAGTAGATTTCCTGAGTGCTACATGGAGCCCTCATATTCACTGGTGTAAATTTTGGACGTGGAGATAATTGTTGAGATGTTTCCAGGGGAAGAATGGAGTAGCTTGTCTGGCTTGCTTCCCGACCTTGAAGATGTTTATAAGTTTTTGTGTTTGGTTGTATATAGCGATGAATAATTTTATATATTTGGCATATAATGCATTTAAGAATATATATTGTAAATGGGAAAATAAGTAGATATGGGAGATTTCAAGCTCTATACAGCTCTTCCCCATGAATTTTTTTATGTATAATGAACGATAATGTGCCTACACACTCTGAAGAGTCCATCGATGAATGATAATATCATGGACTGGAACCTCATGTATTTTTTTTACATGCCAGGGCCTTATCCCTAGGTATCAATAACAAACAATATTATAACACACAAACATCAATCATTGTAATCAACTGACTTTATAATATCTGCCTTGCGAAATCAAACTATCGATCCCTTCATAGACTTAGGATGAAGTGGCCCATCGATCGCATCTCCTGGTTCTTGTCTAGCTAGTCAACCATCTAATTCCGCAAATGTAGAAACCACCATCATAGGGTTAGATGACCCTAACTTTATCTTTAGTTTTTATGCTATATATTTCCTGCTACAATACACAACCCAAAAAGGTGGAAAATGTAGACACTAGAGAATGCACTTTGTACATATGGTCCCTTATTCAAAAACACCAGAAAACATCATAAAACAAAAAAGACCAAAAAAATAAAATAAATCCTCAAAATGAAAATATAAAATATAAAACCTCACAAAAATGAGGATAAAAGAAAACTCACCATTCATTTACTAACCCTCACCCACTTATATTTAATTATGTCCACCCCACCTACCAATGTGCATGCCCAATGCAATATGGACCCTATCTTTGCACCCATGTGTATCCCACTCCCCTATACACTCCAAATCTATAAAAGCACCCTCACCCCCTCATTCCAACCCTGAATCTTTATACACTAAGATTACACTCGAGTTTCTCTCTCTCTCTCTCTCTCTCTCTTGCTGGCATATCTTAGTTTTGCAGGTCTTGAAGAAGGAAAAACAAAGCAAAAATGATAGATCTAACTTGCTACAACATTGTTCTAGTGACATTTCAACACATGTGGGAATAAAAACTGTGATTGGATTGTGACCTCTAAGCATTTTTTGGTGGATAGTAACTACGATTGTCCTGCGATCTGAGTTACGTATACTTATCATTTCATTTACTGTTTTGTCATTTAAAATCAATAAAATGTATTTTATCTCCTTAAAAGGGTTAGGGATTTGATAGAGGTAGGTCCTCTAACCTCCAAAAATAACTAACATTTTTCAAGTGTGCTTGTGTTTAGGTTTAAATTCAGATCTAAATTTTTTTACCCACTTTATTCAATGAAAGAAGCTACAATTTTCCTTCTCTTATCAATGGCAACATAAGCCCATTTTATTTAAGTATCATTGTTTTGGCTATTATTATTTGACTGATACATCTTGTAGGTGATCTAAATATAGGTATACACAGATCAATGTTTAGGGTTTCATATCAGTGTTAAGGGTGTTTTATTATTTTTGAGGGTTTCTGATTTGTGTTAATATGGGTGACCCACTAATCTTTTGGGTGTCATATTAGTGTTTATGGTGTCTTATTATTTTTTAGGTTGTTGTATCAATGTTTTTAGACTCATACTAGGTTTTTTGAATGTGAGTATAATGCCCTTGCATGATGCCAATAGAGGTGAATACACATAATAGTTAAACACAAAGTGATAGTATATGCCCAAAATGCATATGCTTTACTAAAAACAATGGTTAACTAGATTTAACACAATCTAAGCGTAGAGAAGACATAGAAAAAACTTTCACTAGATGTTTAAGAAGGGATATCAAAAGGGATTGAGATCAAGATAGAGTTGGATTTTAGTTAATTTTTTTAGCTCAAGAAATTTCATACTTTTTTTAGTTAAATGTTTTCCAGCGTTATATCAATTGAGATTTATTTTTAGAAATTTATCACCATTTATGCTAAGCTTGATATCACCAAATTTTTAAAAGAACCAATAACATTAATAATAAGAATACCAATCTAAGAAGGATATCAAAATCAATGTAACCATCATGCTCTTGTAGAAACTAATCAACTTGTTAAAATAAGCACAATGTATTATATTCAAAGTAGGGAAAAAAATAGGACACACACACACACATAAAATCACAGACATTAATAGTTGACATATTACAACCCGTAGGTAGCAACAAAATTTTTAGAAAATAATATTATAAGGAAATGGATTTCACTGAGGTGGAGGCAATGTTATTCCTTCATTAATATCTTTACAAAATTCATACCATGATTGTCCTTGTCTAGGGGTACATTATTGTAAAGGATCCGAAATATATATTGGCAGTATAAAAGGTATATATGAACACCTTACAAATGAATATCTCAAAGGAATGATGCTATATGGTTGAACATTGCCATATGTTCCAGTTGATCTTCTACAAGGTTGTTGTAATTCAACATGTGGTGATGGTAGAGGTGACACTAAAGGTGACTATGAAAATGGCTTTAGAGATGACGTTGAAGGCGATGTAGGGGATGGAGGAGGATCCTCATCTAAGTGTAAAGATAGTGATGTTCCATAACATAATTTTTTGTTTTCATCATTTCAAATTCATCTTATTCATCAAATTTATATATAAATAATTAAACGAAGTATCATCAAATTCCTCGATTTTTTATAAAATAATATATTACGAAAGAAACAACATTTTACATAACATAAAAAATATAACACTAGATGATTTTCAAAATAGTACATGAAGTTCAATTGTGGAAAAAACTAGGTTTTAAATAACCAATACATATACATTAATCATTAGTGGCAACATTTTTTACCTCAATCACGTTGGTGTTGCTTTTCCTTTAAAACCATAGTTAATAACAAACACTTCACCAACTTTTATATTTTAATCACCTCCACCATGACATAAAGTGGTAATACTAGACCTTTCATTTCATCTTCTTTGTCATTGACACACTCTATAAATTGATAATTGGGAGATATAAGATGCAAACGCATGTGGGTACTAATGATGAAACCCATAATATTTTTAAATCTATAAGGGCATTCGTCAATGTACATATTATCATGCATACAACGCGTTTTCTTTGAGGCTATACAATTTTTTTCTTCCATTGAATTTACATTACAACACATGTCATATTTAGATGTACTGATTTTGTCGCTCACCACATGAGTTTGATCTGTAAATTGGTCAATTGGGCCTCAGAAAGGTAATATTGGAAAACTAACTAAACATTGAGCAGTATGTATCCAACATTAATTGTTTTAAAAGTGAATATCCCAATACTTGCATTAGGAATAATAGAAATTTGTCTCATGTAGCCACATTTCAAAAATGTGAATTCTTCATAAGGTGTTGGAAGTGGTTTATCCATTAGCCAAGCCCCATAATGTCACCAATTGGAAAAATTAGATTGATATTTCTTCAATTCCATATGCGTAAGTTCCAAAACATCTTTGGACTCTTCCTCATAAGGTGTAATATGATATTTTCCCCTTTTTGCACGTAAATTTTCCATAATTTTTGACAACTTGTTGTTTCTTCGTGCACCATTGAAACTGATTTCCACCTCTTCCTCTTGACCACATTTTGCCAATTTTTCCTATGTCAAATCCATACTTTCTTTATATTTTCCCACAATATCCATATTGTCTACATATGATCTTGTAGATGATTATGGCCGCGGTGAAGAGAAAATTGAATTTCTAGAGGAAGACATAAATGCAAAAATAACAATAATTATATTATTTTACAAATATTAGCTAAAACCATATACCAGTAAGGAAATTACAACAATAACATTATTTTGTAAAACCTTGCCAAATTTTTCAGGTTACAAATTTTCATATTTCCATTTCCAGATAAGGAATGTTCCTTAGTAGAAACGTACTAACAATGTCAAAGCAAACTAAAGGCATGTTTATTATTACAAAATTTAAATAAATCTACTATCTCAACAATGGGTGAGAATCCTTTTGTATTCCCTCTCTTTTATGTTAAAGCAAATCTACTTTCTCTATAAAGGGGAAACACAAGTTTTCAAGAGATATAAATATGCAGGAGGTTTACAAGGGGTTTGTGTGTTGTTGTTAGGGTTGTAAATGTATGTTTTCAGTGTATTTTTGCAGCTGTTAGGGATACAAATGTTGTAATATGCATGCAACTATGCAAGTTGAGTGGATGAGGACTATAAATAATTCATTGACATGACCAATTTTTATTGCTTTACACCCACAATGAATAATTTTTTATGCATGGTTAACCTTCTTGGCCACCTTGGATATCTTGAGGAAGTTGTAAATGTTTTAATCTAAAATCTAATTAAAATTTTGGTGGTTTTATGGACTTGTTTTATTGGTGGTTAGATAAGCAGGGGTACGATAGGAAAATAACTATCTGGTATTTATTATTTGCCTCACTACAACTGATTGTATCCTCATGTTTATACTTTGAAGACAAATTTTGTGTGATGTAAACATTTTCTAGGTTCCTATAGAGTTCCACAATGTTTTCGGTTAATTGTGTAAGTGTGTATTAAGGACCATACCCATAACACGTCTTTATTACTTTCTATGATTAAAAGTATTGCTTCAGTTTTATATTTTAGCTTTAGGGGATTTTCACATTGGTTGACCTTGTGCTCATTCTATGTATCTAGGGAATTTTAGAATACCCTATAATTACTTTTAATCATGATGTGGGGTGATCATTATTTTCTTGGACAATGTATCACATACAAAAGTAGTGCGAACAACCATATTTCACCTTTCTAAAACTATTTCAAACGAACATGAAAAAGGAACCCACATTTATTTTTCTTACAACCTAATGTTTTAATCATCATTTTAACATATTTAAATCGATGCATAATTATCTAGATAAATTTAAGGGAAGATAATGCAAAAATGTGTCAAAAAATTCCCAATGTAAAAATAATGGAAAAATTTGGAGTTCATGCTATATGAGAATAAAGTTTGTAAAAATTCAAACTTTTTCACTAGTTCGAAGAAGTTCGGTGTAAAGCTAGACTGCACAACCTTTTTCGCATACTCAAAGCCCATGTAAAAATGAGATTTTTGGTTTAGGGTGTGGACATATATAAAAGTATAATGCATTTTTTTGTTGTTTGCATATACAAAGTTTGAAAAAACTGACTTCAAGATATGCAGACGTGTCATGGAATGTATTTGTTTAATTCATTTTATTGAAAAAATCACTCAATGATATGGGGTCCCATGGAATAAATTTATTATAATTTGTTTTATTGAAATTGTAAAAAAATTTAATAACCTACTTGAACTTGATATCAATTATTTAAAAAAATAAATAAATAGAAATTCACATATAAAAAAATTAACTTACCTTTTTTATGCGACAAAAACAGTAGGTTATTTGAGCTCCTTCTCCAACTTCGTAAGAGTGAAAAAGAGAGGTGTAGTGAACATGACATTCACTTTGGATTAAATAGTAAATGTGGGATCGCATGGTTAAAAGTAACGTGATACAAATTGTTGTCATGATAAATGTCTAGCCTGTAAAATAAATTTTTTTGGCCATGACAACTAAGCCCACACTTGAAAATTTCCTCTCTTGGTCACTGCGAACCCTTCCTCTAGCCATCCTATCCTTAATTTCACCCTCATTCTGGCTCAAAGGAATGTTATAACAATATTTTCAAGTGTGTTTAAATGTGCAAGGATATATGCCCAAGATGATTGATAAATTCACTGAGATTCAAGGAAGAACAACTGTCTTTGGAGGCCTAGAAAGGGTCATTTTGGCCATTTTGCAATTGGTAAACAACCTTCAAAGCCTATAGGCAAGATTAAAATAATCTAGGAGTTTATTTGGAGATAAATGAAGTCATCCAAGGTAATTAAGGGAATTTTGGTGGAAGAAATTGATGTTGGGAATCAAGAAAACAAGATCGGGTCATTTTGGGCAGAGGGAATGGAGACTCCAACAGTGAAAGCCAACTTGTCCAGATGATTCTAGGAGTTCTAGAAGGATTTGGGAGGAAAAAAATAATCAATGAAAATATATTGTAACCCTCTACATGATGGACATATCACTTTTGTTCCAAGGCTCAAAAAAATTTTGTGAGAATCCAGGACACTGTAGCTGCCCCTTCAAGTCAAGAATGAAATAGGCCCTAAAAATGAAATAAAAGGAATAATATTTCCTAATAATGGTTAAAATTATCTAAATTTTTGATTTTGAGTCAAAATAATATAAAGTTTGACCCTAAAACACTCTTCTATGTTCCTGGGGCAGAAAAAGCACTCCTAGTGTCCTCAGATGCACTCAGTGGGTAACATCAACATTTCAAAACTCCTTTGTTGCACTTTTCACCCTTTGTTCCCCCTTATATTTTCATTTATGTGCAAAGGGGACGATGTGGAAACCAAAGTGTGACCCACCATTATTTTTGACGTTTCGTCACTTAAGAACACCACTTAGGGTGTTAATGCTAGTAAATACGTGAATTAAGTTGCCTAACCCACTTTTCATGATAGCTAAACCCACAAGTCACACTTTTTCACCCTATTTGTCCCATTAGCTTGTACGTAAGGATGAAACATGACAAGGGGGACACAAAATTGTGACCCCCATCATGGTAAACCTCTCACAACTCACCTCTCACCACTTTTGTACCTATGTTACACAAACTTACATTCTCCCTTGTCTCCCTTTCATGTGCTTAAACCCATGCCACATTTTTTAACTCATGATGTCCTTACTATCCCCAAGGTGCAAAAGGGACAAGGAGGACACAAAAGTATGATCCCCTTCCTTCCATATATCTCCTAGTCACATAGAAAACCACTTTTAGCCCCATGGATGCTCATTCCCAGCCTTAAATCTCACCCATAAGGGAAAAAAGGCTGCCACTTGTCATCATCTAGTGAAAGTCACAATTTTATGTCCCTTATGTCCCCTTTGTCCCTCTTTCACATGTGTACCTCTTCTTTAAGCATATCCCAACCGTGGTTAAGCTATCAAGTCAAATGGGTGAGTTGAAACTTGTAAGAAAATTGAATAACTCTCCACATCTCACAACACTTAACAATTTTAATCATTCATAGTGTTGTTTTATTTCCATCCCAAACCTCCATTTTCACCAAACATGTGATGCTGAAATTTTCACTAGACATCCATGTCTAAAATTGAAATGTTCATAAACCTCTACATCCATGCACTGATTTTAAACAAATTTTACCTGTGCACTCCCAAAAATTCCTTTAAGTCGACTGTAAGAGAATTTCCATTGATGCTATGCATGATTTAAAAGATACATGAAATTTTTAGACCTAGAGGTTTCCTTTTTAGATCTATGGAGCTTTGGCGGATGAAAAACCTCAAAAAGTGGAGTAAAAGGTCCTAAAGTAAAACGTAAAATTTTGAGACCAATTTCGTTGCAATCCAACATCCAAAAGACACCCTTCCAAAACTAGTTAGTGTTTAAGGCTCCACATGTAAAAATATATTAAGTTTAATAAAAAAAAAAATTCTCAACACCCATGATACTCCAAATAAGCAAAAAACATCAGAAGGTGAAAATTGTGAAAACTTACTAAAAAATAGTTGTCCTAGATAGGACCTGCTAAAAATAGAAAGTATTACAATTGAGCTCAAATCACTTGTGTCAACTCAGATTCCACCTATCTCATTTCTTTTTTACACCATGAAGTTTAGGTATTCAGGTCTAGATCCAATTTCCACTCTAACCATTGAATACCTTGGTGTGGGAGATAGTGATGGCACCCACATGGATCTGGAAGACTTGAAAAACATAATGCTTCACGGACCTAGTGAATAAGTGGAGGAGAAAATATTCTCAAGTGGAATATTTAGGGTTGGGGGTCACCCACTATCTATTCAGAGTATTGAATTAGTCTTGGCATGCGCACAACACTATGATGTTGACTCCATAACAATTTGGGTAAATGACAACTCACTTCTAGCAGTTCTACTACAGAAGGGAATTTTTTAGTGCATATAGATTCCCACCAGTAACAACATGGTAATCATAACAAAGGAATATGGATTCATAGGAGTGGGTGAAGTCTGATTCATATCTGTAAGGTCTGAAACTCAGTTTGTGGCTCAGACAAGGAAGAAATCCTTCATGTATTCCTAAGAACCTTGTCAAGGAGTGAATTTCATGAGGCTTATTCTAATGCCATTATCATGTTGAGTAGAGTGATGGGTAAGAAACAAAAAAATATTTCTAAGACTAGATGTATTAGTTCATCCTCATGGCTACTAAAATAAACCAGGTGGTGGATTAGGAGAAATCATCGTTTATAATATCCATGGGTAGTTATTGTAGTTGTCAATCTCTAAAAATTTCACCATGACTTCTTACCTGGTATACACCCTTTCCTTCACAAAACCATTCAAAGGATTTTACAAAAATCCCTATGTGCCTCAAAAATCACATGCATACGAGAAGTATCTGTAGCTGAATCATAAGGAGATAAATTCCCACTATGTCAGGGTGAATGATGCATTCATCATATTCATTATTAAGCTCCTTGATGGGAAATCAGGAATGAAGGATAATCTTCTCAAGTAGTTGCACTGATTGAAAAGTATGGGAGCCACTTCATCGAGTTCCCTACCTTCACCTACATTAGATTCTCAATTTATGATCTTGCTCCTCGCAAACTACCTAGGTACCCAAGTGAAAAAATCATAATCTTCGAATTTTGAAAGCAACTGGATCATGTTCATGTTGGGTGTAAGAATAACAAAAAATATGTGTCATTTCCCATCTCCTTGGGAATATATTCATGCAAGAATGTCACAGATGCAAAAAATATTGAAGCATCCTTCACTTCCCTCAGTCTCTACTCCTACACATATAGGTCTGACTTCGATATCAAGAGAAATCTAGAGACTTTCACCTTTCTAGGTTTGCACCATACACCTCAAATTTAAGACTAAGTTAGGCTAATTGCACTTATGATTTCAAGTTACAGAAAAAAGACTATATGTGGATGACAGTAGACAAGATGAGGGATCTCAAATTTTATTGGTTCATTAAGGGGATAAAAGATGATGGGTTAGACTTGTTTGATCCTGAGTACCAAGCATTGCAATCTTCACCCCTTCCTCTAATCCCATGGAACACCAAAGAATCAAGTGATATTAAGGAGATGAATTTAGTAGTAATCCAAAGATCAAGGGAATGGTTCAAAAGAAAGATAACTACTTTCATCAAGTCCGGTGGTCTCCGAACTCTATCTAGACATGTATCTCACACTTCCTCTCCATGAGGGCATCTGAGAAGGCCATGGGTTCCACTCACTCAGAAGAATCTGTAAAGAGAAATATTGTGGAGGAAGAGAAAACTTAATATTCCCATCCTAGGACGCTCCGTAAGAAAGATAAGATCATTGAAGACCCCATTGAGCCTCTCAAACAAGATGAAGTTGATCCTTCAAATATCTTGTTCACCAAAAAATCCAAGTATCTTCCTCATGCAGTAGATTCATCCCACTATGAGTAAGATGTGATCCCCTATCTTGCACCTGAAAGTTCCCCCATGCATGATATTTTGTCTAAGCTAGGAGGAAACTTTCCCATGGATTTAGGAGCTTCTTGGAGTGATTCAAGGACATTGTAGTAATTTGTAACACCTAATTTTGAGGCTATCTCAAAATTCATGAAAACCAAGTAGAGAAAGAAAGCAACAACTAACCTCTCGTTTCTTCATTGGGGCCTCTAGAGGCCATTATGTTGAGGTTTCCTAGCCAAAATATTTGAAAACATGTGGAAGATATGACTCAAGATTACTATGAGTTGACATCGAATATCCTTGGGGAAAAGCCACACATGAAGAGTGATGCACATTTGTTCAAGGAGATCTGTGGCCCTCCATCTTGCTCATAATGTAGAGTACAAAAGAATAATGGAGAAGTTGGAGGAGAATGTGAGAAATCTCATTTCCTATGTGTAATCATTATTAAAACCCAATGTAGTGCCACCTCCTCCTACACAATCCATTCCTCACATCAAGTAGCTTTGACCGTTAGTTGATCAAGAAATCCCAAGGTTACACAATTCAATGGAGAGCTAATGATAAGTGGTTTGAAAGGATTCTCGAGAAAGGAAAGGCACTATTTCTAGAAGTTATCTCATTGTTTGAATTTTCCCTCACCACCACTTCCAAAGTGAAAGTGACCAAGGAGGAGATTGAGAAAGAAAAATCCCATTGGGACAATGTGTTTCCATTGGTAACTAAAATGATCCAATCTTTCTTCTCACTCCCTTGGTGAGAAAAAATGTTTTCACTTCCATCCTTGACAACTTTTCTCCCATATGGTCTCACACGATGAGTTATAAGTATGACATGATAAATGATGTTATCTCCGACCTTGATTATTGTGGATAGAATGCATCCTATATCTTGGAAGGTATAAACAATATTGGGTCACCTCCACTCAATGAACATTCATCCATGGAAGAGATCCTTAAGTCCTTCCAAGATTTGATCAAGAAAGAGGTAAGATATCCCTTCTCATTCAATGAAGATACAATTTGGAATCTCTTGTGAAATTAGAGGTTCAACCTCTAATACTATGAGAGATCATCAGGTAAATGGTTCAACCAATGTAAGTCCCTTGGTAGAGTTCCTGAAACTTGGATCAATGCTTTGATTTTTGTTTGTATTCCACATGCAGATAAGGTGGCACCTGCAAGGCAGCCCATTTTCATGAAAGATTTCAAAGGTGAGGAAATCATTCTAGGAGTATTCCCTCAATGTTCTCCAACAACCAGTTCATTCATCAGAAGAGGTTTCTTCTTCATCAAATTGATCAACCCTTCTCCTCTCTCCTCTCTCTCTCCTTATTCTCTCTCCTATATTCTAATTCTTCATTAAGAATTTAGTTTCTTACTCTTTTGTCTTATTCACTCAAGTGACATTTGATTTGACATTGTAAGAGTTATTTTCCATTAATATGAAAAATAATCACTTTTATTCCATAAGAATATGAAAGGTCACAAATTGTGAGGAAAAGTGAAAATTCATGTGGGTGGAGATAAACAGATTCATTTTGTAATACAATTAATTGGAATGGAGCATCCATTCCAAGGGGTTGTGAATTTTAAGTTGATAGTGGATAGATTTTTCTCTACTAGATACAAGAAAAAGATTACTTTCTTCTATTCCTACTTGTCTATGTTTCCTCTACTTCTTTGCATACTCAACTTTGTAATATGGTGATCTTGTTAAAACCAAATAAAGGAATTTGTACCTTTAATGAATGAATTAATAGAACTTTGTGTCTTTGGTTTATTAGTCTCATTGTTGTTTAGCATGGTTGAATTATTCTAATTTAATGTGGATCTCCACTGATTAATTATGTGAAATATGCATGTTTCCATTCATACAAATTAATCTCCCCTTCACTACATTATTAATCCTCTCTATCTCCTTTTCTAAGAAAATTATTCCCTTGTACTAAGTACAAGCTATTGGCCACAGTTCTAGAGTGGAGTATTATTGTGTGATCTTCAAATTTACAACCATCAGATGCTTTTTTTTTTCTAAATTCAATAAATGGGAACCTCCCCATTACCAAGAGGAGGGACTTAGTCCCATAGTGTGGGCGAAAAATCACTAATTTATCGTTGCAAAAAATTATTTTTCCAACACAAATGTGATGCTAATTACGTCGCATTTGCACCACATTTGTGGCACTATTATCACGTAATCTTTGATTCAAAAATATCTTCAAAATTTAAAAGAAAAGTTCCATTCACAAATCAACGTGAAATCAACCCCATTTTTTACGTTTTCAATACTATATATAATAGTGCCAAGTGTAGTAATTTTAAGTGTTTGAAGGTTTTATTAAATAAATTTCAACCATGACAAAGGAGGAAAATTGATAGAACAAAAAAAAAACCTCCTCAAAGTGGTTATTTCAAAAAAATATATGAAGGGGTTTTGAAATGTTGACCTCTTACAATGAATATTTTTTGGTAAATGTTCCTATAACTACCTAGAAGCAAGGTCAACACTAATATTGTGCCACTTTCAATGCAAAAATGGCTTGTTGGAGGATGCCAATGATTTTTTATAACAATGCATTTTTCTATTGTTTCAATTATAACTAAGAATATCCATACACTATAGCGTAAACTCATTTTAGAGGAAGGGAAAATGGTGGTGGGTAAGTAGAGGTGAGGTTCTTACGATGGCTAAAAGATTAAAAATTGTTGGATTTTGTGGCGATATTGCAAGTATTGAAGTTAAAAAGTCGATTTACAAACATACGTGATTTGTAGGCATAGTTACTCTCCAAAGCAAAAGGAGTTAACAAAGAGTGTGAAGATTGTCAAATAAAATAAAATATGTAGGTGGTGGTGCAGATTGTAGGCAAACTACTTGTGTTTCCAAAACATTCCAAATGCTATAAAATGTTGATCTATAGGCAGAAAAGATAAATAATGTGTGTTAGGTACTAACGAGTGAGCAAAGTTGGTTAATGAGATACATACCATGTGCGAACTATCCAATGTGAAAGCCAACACTTAGTTCAATGTTTAAAGAAAATTTTAATGTAGACTTCCAAAACAAGCCATTGTATGACTGTGAATGGCTAGAAAATTCCAAAACAAATCAAGTGAGTGTGGGAAATATCTTCCCACAAAATTGGCAGATGGAGAAGCTGGGGAATCCCACTTACCATGAAAAAATTGAGCATGAGATGCACAGATACACAAGATCTACGTGGAGAACAAAACAACATGAACTGTTACTTATGCCAATACACACATAGCTCTCAAAGAGATTAAAACACAATGCGTATTATTAAGACACAAATCTCCAATATTTTAGTTACGAAGAGAGTCCCTAATTTATTGGTCACAAAGTTTGTTTTTGCAACAAATAATTTATGTAGAAAACAAATTGTTTGGAGTGACTAAATAGGCTCTTAAATTTTTTTACATTCACTCACTCAAACAATTAATAGAAAGAACTTGCACTAAATTTAGTGTACAAACAAGTATAAATTTGGATTAACTAAATAAAATTTAAACCTAGTCCAATGTGAACACACCAAACACTTCTTACAATCAAAATACTAGTAAGACTCTATCCTTTATTTTAGATTATGGCTTTGGAACCCTACACCTATAGTATAGGTTAGATTATTGTCTTCTAGATCCATAACTCTTGCATTTTTTTAATTATATTTTTGCTTGTGTAGGCCCTGGGATGGTGACATTTCTACATCCTAATATGTATCATTAAGAAGAGAAATATGATAATCTATAGATGAAAAGAGAAGTTTCACAAGGCATGACCCAAAAAAATTGATGATGCTAGTATGGAGGAGTCACACAGAGTGTAACCCACTACTTTTTGTGTTTCACCTTATGTTCTTTTACCCTATTAGGAAATATTTTAGTACCTTTAATGCCTTATAATTTATAAACCAACTCTTTTGTACAATTATTCTATATGTGAAATTATATTTATAGAACACACAATTTTAGATCTAATGGAAGGAAATTCTAAAAATATATAGGATATGACACTCTATTTGTAAACCAAAATAATGAAATAATTGTAAAACATCACAAGATAACAACTCTAGGAAAGAGAATATCCACAAGGCATGACCAAAAAAGTATTAGCGATGTTAGTTGGAGGATTTATGATAAGTATAAACCCACATCTTTAGGATTTTCACCATTTAACCTCTTATCCCATCTAGAAAAATATGTTAGTACCAATAGTGTCTTATAAACCACATCTTGCTGAAAATTGTTACACATGTGGGATAGTTATTAACACATGCACAATATTATTTAGAGTGTTATAGAAGAAAGAAATAATCATCTTATGTCTAGGATATATCACTTTGTTTTGAATTTAACCATGTATTAATGAAAGACTTGCAAATCATCACAAGATAAAGATCACAAGTAAGATAATGCCAACAAACATGACCATGAAACTTTTTATGATGTTAATAATGGAAGTCACAGAAAGTTTTACCCATCACTTTGGGATTTCCACCCTTTAACCTCTTACCCTATTGGAAATATTATTTTGGTATCCATAACGCCTTGCAAACTAAATTTTGTGCACAATTTTTATACGCATGGGATTGTGATCCTACACTTTTAGATAAAGAGTATTATAGTGGAATGGAATCTTTAACATATGCGAGATATGCTAATTTGTTAATAAACCATAATAATGAAATGCTTATGGAGCACAACAAACAAGAGAACGTCTACAAGATAAGATAATAACCACAAGCAAGAGGAGGTCCAAAACACATGACTACGATATTGTTGGCGATGTTGGAAAGTAGGAATCACGATGAGTATAACCCACCACTTCAGGATTTTGACCCTCTAACCTCTTACGCCATTGGCAAAGAAATTTTAGATAGAGTGTATTATCTAGTGGACAATGTATTAAAATACTTGTAAAGCATCATGAGATAACAATCATAGGAAAGAGAAGATTCACAATGCGTGACCAAAAAGTAACCAACAATGTGAATTCAGATAGAGTATTATAGTTGACCACAGTAATGAAATACTCAGAAAACATCGCAAGTAGTGAAAATTTTAGCGACTAATTTTTGTTACTTCACAAATATTTTGATTTTTCAAATTGGTATCTAGCGATTAGGATGAGTAGTAAAAAACACCATTTCGCCTAAATTATCAGGATGAAAACTATTTTTCTGGGTCAAATCACCTATAATTTAAAATATTTTTCATAGTTATGAATGTATATCACCGCGTGATCGCCGCTAGGTCTCAAAACTCAAACTAGGCACAATCGTTAACATATATACTATATAAGACTCCCAAGTGCTTTGAGGTCGAAGGTAGATCTCACATAAGTCTATTTCTTACATGTCAACTCCATAATAGCCATTCCCCTGTATAATAACCATGCCCACAAGTCGCAATCGAATCAACCATCTATAAATTCAACACAACTGTCTTTTGTAGTCGTCCATATACATAAACGTTGGTTGTCTGCAGTTGACACAATTGCACAATTGTGCATAGGTGTTTCCTAGATGTTCCCATGAATTCTATAGATGCTTATTGTTATTTGATGTGATGACTTCTTGTAAGAGGTTGTGCTCATATTAAAAAAACCTATTATCTTAGTTGGGCCAGCTACAAAAAGGCCAATGCAATTGACATCCACACCAAATACTTATATATATACTAACTACTAAAAGAAAAAATGTATTTTTATTCATTTTTAGTTTCATATTTAGATTCAATAATAATATGAAAACCCTTTTCATGAAGAACACACTGAAAGAAATAACGACTAACATGTCACCACTTCAAAAAAGTATTGATGATGACCTTCCTGAACACATTGAAAGAAATAACGAGTAACATGTCACCACTTCAAAAAAGTATTGATGATGACATGCCTCCATTGGAGGAAAATCCTTATTATGTGCCTCCACTTGATGACATTTGTACTTCACATTAAACACCAACTTCTGTTGTAAATTCTACTCAAAATTACGTGTCAAGAAAGAGGAGATCGAAGGAAATTACTGATGATGAGATACAACTAATAGACACATTTTCTACTCATAAAACACCAATTTCAGTTGAAAATAATAATAACTATGAGTGAAGGAAGAGAAGTAGATGGACAATTGGAAGGTCTTTTGAGTTTGACTAGGCAACTAAATATCCATTCATTGAACCGGTTGTTTCATAAAATGGTAATGATACCCCAAGTGAATGTAGATGTGCAATATGTAGTTGGAAACATGGTAAGGAAAAAAAATACAACTCAAGCTAGACATAATCAAGAAACATTGTAGAAAAATATATTTGTTAGTTAAGAAAAATGATAGACAAACAATAAGAATAAAAAGATGAAAAATGCAAAACAATACATGCATGTAAGATACACAGTAGAGTGTGAAGATTATGAGAAATGTGTTGCTTGAGGATTGTTTCAACTACCTAAGTTTTAGTTCAGTATGCATTACAAATAGTAATTCTCATAACATTCATATGTAATGCTTATATATTTATAATTGTATTCATTATTGCACAATAATTTGAGAATCATTATTTTTATTTGCAGTTCTATCATTGAGTATGACATTGCCTTCCATATATGAGAAAATCTTAAAGCATTGTTAATATAATAAAAACAACTTATAATATATTATTGGACAAGTAAATAAGTGTTGAAGGGTCCCTTTCCCTTTGATCAATAATTCAAATTATTTAAAATAGTACATTATCAAAAATTTATATACAAAAAATCCATTATAGGATATCTATAATAGTATAACATAAGAAAACATATGTTAATATTTCTAGAGATTCATTCTTGGAGAGTAGAAGGAGTTCATCTTTATTAGAAATAGTAAATCCTTCAATTTCAACTTGTTGAGCAGGGTTTTGTACGATTTTCATTTCTTTATTGCCTCAAGATGCTCCCCATCAAGTGTAATTGGAGTCTTCAAGGCATCCAATTTGGGAATTGGGACTTTGAAGGCGTCGTCCGACTTGCGGCTGACCACTTTATTTACAAAATTCAAGATAGTGTAAAAGTGATCCTTTAATGTTTTGAAAGCAACAAAAGGTACCCATCTATGTGAGATAGACCCAAAAGGGGAAAGTAGTGAGAAGTCAAAGATTTAGGCTATTTGAAATTTTCAAGGATGACGTCCAAATATTTGGTGGGATAGACCCAAAAGGGGAAAGTACTAAGAAGTCAAATATAGGTTATTTGAAATTTTCAAGGATGACGTCCAAATATTTTCTATGCTCATCCCTCACAAAGATAACCCACATCGCCACCACATCCCTCTTGTCAGGACCGAATTTCAACATGTTGTTAATAAAGACCACAACTATTTTAGAATTTGTCTGCAAACTGTTTCGAAGATTGATATATTCAGAGCCCAAAATGACCTTAATGACATCCAAGACCTTTCAAATTTGGGCTATGAAGACAATATTCAACCTCGTGTCTATGATGGCTTTGTGAAAATCCATCTCTCTAGTTGGCTGCATAGTTAAAAGCACAAATACCAAAATTCGGCCATTAAAAACTTCATAAAAAAATGTTGAGTACAATTGGGTAGTGCAAATATTTTTGAGAAAAGTGAAGAAATAATAGGGACTATTTGTATTTATAAACTAACGGGGACATGCGGTACTGTTTGGTTGGTCAAGCACACATGTGACCTATTGCATATACATCTAGTCTACTGTATTTGCTAGGGTTCAACTACGTTTGTATTCAACCGATCACGATTGCATCTAGATGATCGTGATTGCAAGCGGTTGATTGCATCTGCAACTGGCTGGTTGCAAATGTTGGCTTTGGTTTCCTATCTCATGTTTGGAACGTAGACGACCGAAGGTGACCATACAGACAATCGTCTCGGTTTTGTAATTCAAACGATTGGTGGTTATGTAGACAAACGTATGTGTTTTGGCCATTTAATTGTGCATTATGCCAATCGACACATTGATGTCAACTCGTGTTTTGATTTTGATTCACTTGCACAACTGTACAACTTTTGCTGCTATTTACCATGAATTCCAAACATGTTTTCACAGATTTAGGGCTCTTAAATTTTTTCCTAATCACAAGATAACCACCACAATTAAGAGAAGGTCCACAAGGCATGAGATTGAGACAATGACTTTGAAACCACTAACAAATGTTAGTACATAGAAATCACAAAAGCTATAATCCACTCATTCACACTTGTTGCCCTCTAACCTCATATCTTATTGGCAAAACTTTTACATGTAACATCTTATAACCCACTTCTTACTCACAATTATTATACATGTAATATGATATTAATCACCACAAAATGTCTAATGTCAAATGTGATGATCTCCACAACATTTTTCAAGGAAAACGAAAAATAATTAATAATCATAGAGAGATGTCCTATATTCCTTGGTTAGAAACTCTTTGAAATTACTTGATTTTATTAATTAAATAACTATAATCGTGTAGTTATTAAAGTAATGACTTTTTAATATATATTTTATAACAATTATGAGGGTCACATTATACTAATTATAATATATTAAATAGTTATCATTTTAATTTAGAGGGATCAACAAATATTTATTGAAGAGTGAGACTCTCATATCAAATGAACACCACCAATCAAATTGTAACTTAACATGTAAATACTCCACTCAATACACTAAAAATAAATAAAGAAGCGAACCCAAAAAATAATAAGATAAAGAATCTCATAAAACCTAATATATATATGGAAGAATTAAGAAGAATTAAGACTGGTGATTCATGAAGTGATTTTTTTTTTCAAAGAATTAAGACTAAAGTGAATATATATTTTTAAAAATAAGGTTAATTTGATAAATAATAAAAAATAAAATTTCAAAACGATGCAAATCTCTGTAATCGTTAGTTCTAGCTGGCTCTCTTTATGACATAAATCATCAGTTTTTATGTATATGAAATCTTAAATATATAACTGGAAAGCAGGCATACCTACCATATATAGTAGTGAAGCCCACTTGGCCTCCTCAGTAGCTATGGCAGTCCTGTACTTTATGCCCCGAGACAATCACAATTCAGATTCAGTAGGCCTCCCAAGTAGGCAGGTACATTTACTGTTTAATCTCCAATAACAATAACATGAAAAACTCCACCTATAGGTACCTGCATCTGCATAGGGCACACAAGATTAGTGTGCAAGAAAAACAAGATGGCAATGACTTCATCCATTACTTACCAATCAGACCCATCATAACTATCCCACTGCAATACGGGAAAAAGGCAGCAGGGTGGAGCTCCCAAGGAAATGGGTACACTCAAATCCTTCAGACATGTAATAATCATGTAATTTAATGATGCAGATTTTTTGCCCTGCCTGCCTGCCTGCCTGCATTGGGTTCTACATTTGCCAGAGATAGTATCATTAGCAGTATAATTAGTTGGAGGGAGCATTTGGCCAAAGTTGACACGGTGCTCCAAGCCACAAAAAGTCTGCCATCTTTTTCTTTTATGCCTGCCAAAGCTGTTGTTCTCAATTGCAAACAAAAGTGGTTTCCCTTGTTAACATCATTCCCACATTCCAAGGACACCATTCTCCAACATATATCACGTTTTTGGAAACCCATTTTTTTTGGTTTTGTCTCACAATTAATTTGTGCTCTGCAGAAACCCGGTGTGGGATTAGTCCTTTTTAGGGTTTGTGGTGTTGGTTGTTGTCATTGTCATATAAGTATTGAGGATAATCTAGCATTATCAGCATTACAGCAGCAGTGTGTAAGACTTTTTCCCTTTTTTTTTGGTTTTGGTTTGTTTGTTTGTTGTAAACTCCAAGATTGGATTAATGGGTGTTCATGTAAGATTTTTTAAGATTTATGATGAATTGGGTGTTGGTTTTGCAGAGGAATTATTAGCATTACAGCAGGGATCAGCAGCAGTGTGTAAGATTTTTTTGTTTTGGTTTTGGTTTTTGTTTGTTGTAAACTTCAAGATTGGATTAGTGGGTGTTCATGTAAGATTTTTTAAGATTTATGATGAATTGGGTGTTGGTTTTGCAGAGGAATTATTAGCAGAGAGTCAATTCAAGTGGAGTATTATCATTTTTAATATTGTGGGTGTTGGTGTTGCAGCAATATTGGTGCAATAATGGCAGTTGGGGTGAGATTTATCATCATGCCTCAGTAGCCCTGGTTCAGATTGGAGCTCTCTGACAAGTCCAAACAGTGTGCAATATGGTTAGATTTTGTAAGGTCATACATGCAGTACTTTCTTGTGCCTGTCATGCATTGTATTGGGATACATTTGTGGTGATTTTTAACAAGTCCATTTCAGATGGTTTTGCCCCTCTGTGATGTAAATTTTGAAAGAGTTTGTTTTTCAATGGAGTTGGTAGAGGTCTGTATACAATGCCCACACACAGCCATGGTTGTGAAGGATTCCCATCAGAGTTTGTTTTGATCTATTTTATAAAATGATTTGAATTATGAACAGCTTTTGATTGAATCACTTATGTTTTAATATGGACTGCAGATTCTTGTAATCTGTTTATATCATGTGGGGTTTTATTTTATGTTTAGAAATTTACTCAATGAAGAAGATAGTTGATAAGAGAAACATTCCAGTTAAGAATGAAATTATAGGTAAGAAAATAATCACCATGCCATGCTTGTTGGATTATTGTTCTTGTTCTCTGTATGTTTCTTAATTCAAGATGATATCAAACTTCTGAAGCATTACTCTCTTGTTGTTTTCATGGAAGCCAATACATTTATATCTGTGTTCAATTGTTTTTATGGAGGCCAATGCTGCAGTGATGATGATGGTGTCTGTGGAGGCCAATTGAATAAAGATGATTTCTCAACTGACTAAACAAGATGGACTCTGTACTATTGGGACAGAATATAATTAAATTTCATATTAAGTTAGATGTGACAATTCATGAAGGTTTTCATACCCATCATTACCAATAAGACAGATAAAATGCACTCAAGTTTCTCGCTGAATGGAAATGGTGTAATTTTAATGGATGGCATTCTATATAATTTATATTTAATATAAATCCAGGTATAAATGTATGAGGCGGTGAGAACTATAATGGCCTCATTCTTTATTTACTATTTTATAAGAATTGAATTTAGGTGGATTAATTCGTCCTTCTATTTAAATATTTTCCAAGGATAAAAATCAATGAATTGTTTTTTCAATTGATTAATGTTGTTTTTTAAAAAGAAGGGGCATGATATTGTATGTGATAGTTAAAGGGGATTGAATGGATATTAATTAATAAAATACAATACATTTATTAGTAAAATATAAATTTGTAATATAATAATTAATTTTGTATCAATAAAATGATATATATAATTCACTAGTTTTATATCAATAATAAAAATATAAATATGGTATACTCTAACAATCAATTAATCTCATGACAATAATAAAGTCATCTTATTTATAATTATTGTAGCGTATTTTATTTACTTTATGTTTAATTAATTAATTAATTGATATAATATTAATGTGTTTATTAATTATTAACTGTTTTAGTTGTATGAGACTAATGTTGGATTATACGATTTTACAATATTTATGTTTTTATCAATTATTAGTTCAATTTAGTATTATTGACATTATTAATTAAGTTGTGTGTTCCTCTTTTTTCTTTCCCCCTTTCTCATTTTGTCTATTTTCAAATGTTTCAAATAATTTATCTCAAATATTTCAACACTTCTATGATGTTGAGAGCTTTAAGGGAGTTATTGGAACTTTTAGCCTAGGACACTTATCAAGCTATCTTTGTAATCTTATTCTTGTTTTTAGTTGTTATTATGTATTAAAGGACCTCATTTCTTGTTTAATATTTTGTAAAAATTGTAAATTATATGTAAAAAAATTATAAACATACATGTATATGCACTCATTATTTTATAGGATAACATGGTAATGCAATGAGAAAATAGATGACTAAAATGATGTTGATAATCTTGAGTTTTCCACAATTGAATTAATATTTGTTGGAGCATTCTCAATCCTTGATACCCATGTATTCATAAAGAAAATTTATTCTTTACTTGACTTTCCATAAAATAGTTGAAATATCTAAGAAATAAAGAAAACAAAGTGAGTTAAGGGGTTCGTGTTAGGGTTTACATTTAATTATATGCCCTTACTAGTGGAAACTACTTTATAAAAATATGTCAATTTTTTTTATATAGATACAAAACAACTTAAACATACAAAACTTTAGACCATACACCAAAATTGTTGTATAGGAGCTACTAACTTCAAACAATAATACTCTCAAGATTGTTTTATCTCTATAATATCTTAAAATGATGTGTGTGAACATATATGGATCTTCTTGTGTCTAAATGAAATACATAAACTATATAAAAAAAATAGTAGATGTATACAAACTCCACGGAGGGATTTTAGCAATGTGGAATTCAATAATATGGCCCCTTATTTCTCAATTTGAACCAAATTATTCATACAAAACAAGTATATTAAATTTATATATATTAACACTAAATAATGTCATGAAGATATTTTTAGGTGTACATTTTATACATGAATCTTCAAACATAATCCTCTTATATACATATAAATAAGTGTCAAATATTCTTACATGATGAAATTTGAAATGTTGATATACACATATATAGATATGTATACACACATGTATATACATATACACATATATAGCTATATATGTCTATATGCATACATAAATGTATGTATATGTATGTATGTATGGAGTGGAGTTGGATACCTAAATGAACTTTGAATCAAATCTTTCTTATCATGAATGACCACCCACCCTCTCACGTCCCACCCTCTCACGCCCCTGCTACCACCAACACCACTAAAATTTCAAAGTTAATTTTAAAAAAGATATCTGATTCAAGTTTTGTTTAACTAAATATCAATATATATCCCATCACAATCATTATTTTTCATAGGTGTAAAATGTGTCTCTAGAGTATGTTTCCTCAAGGAGTTGCGCCTTACACCTCATTTCTCCTTCAAGTAGTTTGCACATGACACATTGTCCATTTGAGACTTTACAAACATGCAACCTAGCATTTTTCATTTTATTATTTCATTTCTCAGTGGAAATCTCAATTTTTTCCACCTTCCTCCTGGTTGAGAACATTTCCTGGAAACTTAAAATGCCACCACCAGATTGTTTGCAGTGTAAAACAAAAGAATACGAGGATTTAGAAGAAACATTTACATGATTCTTTGAGTTAAGAAAGTAGTGACAACTTTTTGGTGTATTCAACAATAGAATCTAACAAATTCACTGCAAAAGACTTGATAATTTTCTCCTTGGACTCTATTTTAAAGGATCAAACCATAAATGACAAAAATGAATTCAATACTATTGTGCTCATTCATGATACCAGTTGTTATTCAAACATGGGCCCTAAAATCGTTTGGAGCGATTTTTGATAATGGACTTGAAATTGTAAATGGAGTTGACATTCCAGTGTGAGAACTCAAATTGTACAATGAGAGTTTTTCGAAAAAATATTGCCTACCCAAAATTTCGATAACAAGAATGTATGGTCAAAACGATTGTTGAATATTAAATTTGTCAAGTAATAGCTATGCCAACTTAAAATGACTTGTTTTAATGGCTTTGTAACTTTTTGGGATTACTCTAATTATATTATGTGGGTTAGTAACAAACATTTATTAAATGTAAAAAAATTGTAAACACAATGAAAATAGAAAATGATTCAAAATAAACGTGGTATATTAAGAATGATTTTTGTCACATATTATAAGGGTCACAACAAATTTCATAAATTTAAATATTATTAATAAAATATAGGTCACATATGTTGAAACAAATGGGACATTTACCTCTATAACCTTTTGGATTATTGTAATTGCAAACATTATTATAAGTTTTAATAACACAAATATTGTTCACTAATACAATGAAAAATCTATAGACATAACGAACAATAGAAAATAATTAAGAATAAGAAAAGCATGGTATATTAAAAAATAATTTTTGACAAATATTGTAAGTTTCGCAACAAATTCAATAAATTTAAATATTATTAATAAAATATCTAGGTCACATATGTCAGAACAGAGGGGGCATTAACTCTTGACACACAACTAAAAAAAATGGTATTTCTATTGTAAAAGTGAAAATGACACAATGATATTTACAAAATTGAATCATCAACATTGCTTAAAGATTTAGAAAAAAAAAATGTGTACAGATATTTACCACCATAAGAACTTACATAAAAATTGTTAACCCATTAAATATCTCACTTTTATACAGGCTTTGAGCATCCCTTCCTATCATATTTCATCATGGGCATACAACCATTATAATATATGCACCCTTAGAGTCTTCAGAGAGTCTCCTTCACCACCATATGTAGATAGGAAACTTACATATGTTTGAATCCCTCACACTTCTACACTTTCCCACCATGCCCTCTAGTTCATCCTGCACTTTCCTAGTCCTGTGTCATCATGTCAGTTCCTCAAAATATCATTTCATACCAACCATCCAGGGCCGATTTAAAGTTTGGGAGCGCCCTAGGCAATAGTTTGAGTGGGCGCCCTCCTCAAAAAAATATTTAATATTTTTTCCATAAAGTAACTAAATAAAATTTGTCTATATTTTTGTATTTTTAAATTTACATCATGGTCCTAATGAAATAATAATAAAAATATATTAATAAATTATCACGGAAGGATGAAAAATATTTTGTGGATGGAATACATTAGTCATAGGAGATGCTCATAATGCAAAAAATATAACATTTTATACAAGGATTCTTACAAGTCTAATTTAGCCATATCAAGTAGGTGACATGAACTCTATCCTGAAATAAACACCATTTCTTTGCAAAGAAACAAAAACGTTTATGTAGCTCCCATGGTTTTGTGAAGACTCAAGAGTTCTATTTGGACCAGGCCTACGGGTTCCTCCTTAACAAAATAATAGAAAATTTCCCCCAAAAACTAAGAATCGAAAATCAAATACTTTTTTTCTTTAATTATACTCACCTCTACTAAATACACTAGCAACATTATAAAAATAGATTAAGCCTTTTCTAGAACAAATTACACACCTACATAATCTGGAGCTACATCAGATAATGGGTAACAATACTAAAAAAATCATATGTACTTATAAATATGTGATATTTTCTTTTACTTGCAAAAATATTACAAAACTTTTTTATGTGTATGTGTGAAATTTATGTTACTATACAATAATATCTATAAATGGGGTGATCAATATTAAGTCTTCAGATAAATTATTTTAAGGTTAAGTTCTAAAATTAACCGACAAGGAAATTTTTATATTCAGGCGCCCCTTGACTGTTGGCTCCCTAGGCAACTGCCTAATTTACCTAAGGCTTAATCCCCCTCTGCAACCATCCAAAGATAAAACAACCAGGGTAAACATAAAACTAGCTGCGATAGATAAAACATAACTACAATCAATGGTTCCAAAACCTTCTTGTAGTAATCAATAGATACAAAACTTACCTACAATCAACGACTTCAAGCTATTGGTACATCAAGGAAACTTTCATCACAATATCAGTCGTTAACTCCCTGACAGGTGTCAAGAACAAGTACCCTTGTTCCCATTTAGTAAACACATTTTGACATAATAAGTACAAATTATATTTATATCCTATGGCAACAATGATTTTGACTTTATACTTGTGATATTAGTGCATTCGTTGATGACAACTAATTAGAAATGCAATCTAAGTTACACAACCATATATTATCTAGGTAGATAGTTATGCGGGAGAGTAGTGGAAACTGTGTGGAAACTAAACCTTACAAGATCTTGTTTTTATAATTAATTTTCCTTGTAAAAATCCTTTTTATGATGTCCCACAAATGGTGGCTTTACACTTTAATTCTAAGAGAAGCATTATATAATAAATGTTTATAAGGATCATGTAACTCAAAGGGTTGCTTGGATATATATACTATATATATAGTTGTCTAACTAAATAAAGACTCATTATAATAGTATAGGGTGGAAGTTTCATGCCCATTCCAATACCCTAAAAATGCATGTTTGGATTGATACTTAAACTTGTTGGTATAATTCTATAAGCATCATTAATTTGAGTTTATATATTATTGTTGTTCTTGTATGAAATGTTAATTGGTAGATAGTATAACATTTGAGAATGTTAATGTTATTGTTATGGAAACAATTGAGTTGTTGTTGTTCTGTGTGTGGAGTTAAAATGATTTGAGTTAAATGTTCTTAATTGTTATATGTGCGAGATAAACAATGATGGATTTTTTAATCTCTTGATTTGTAAGACATTTTCTTATCTATAGTATGAGATATTGAAATGCTAGAGAATTAGATAGTGACATTTAATACATAGGTTATTATTAATGATAGAAATGTTAGATAACATCATATTTTTGTTTAAAAGTTTAAATTAATTAATTTATTGAAATGTTAGAATGGTTAGATATTAGAAATAAGTTATTATTAATGCTAGAAATTTTAGATATCGACATTAGCAAATGAGTTATTGTTAATGTTAGAAATGTTAAATTGTAACATTTAATAAACGATTCATTATTAATGTTAAAAATACTAGATAACAATAGTGAGCAAATGAGATATTGAAATGCTAGAAATGCTAGATGAAAACATTATTAAATGATTTATTATTAATGCTAGAAATGTTAGATAACGACATCTAGTAAATGAAATATTGAAATCTAGAAATGTTAGATATCAACATTTAGAAAATGTGATACTAACATTATAGAATTATGTTAGAAACATTTAGAAAATGAGTGATTATTAATATTAGAAATGTTAGATGGGACATTTAGCAAATACAATGTTTAAGTGTTATAAATATTAGATAACATAATTTAGGATATGAGCTATTATTATGCTATATTTGTTAGAATTATCATAGGCAATTGAGTTAATGGTTGTGCATCCTTAAAAAATAGATCAAGGTTTTAACATATTCATGGATGAGTAGATCTAGAATGCATATTACATAACTAAGACTATTAGGGGTTGCTCAATTAGTCATCTTGTCATAGTCACTAATTATGTCACTAATGTAGATGCTGAGCTACTAATTTCCTAAGAACTACAAGGGGAAGAAAAATAAAACTATGCGATGACAATATGTTATATGGAGATTGGGTAAATGGTACAATGAGTGGGTTTTTATTGTAAAGAGAAGTAGTTGGGATTTAGCAGTGGTATTTGTAAATTGTATTTAACCTATTTTATGGGAGAGTTTATAGTAAAATAATTTACAAATCCTCGCAATAGGGGTAGTTTTTCCTCCTAAGGAGGATTTTATTTAACCCAGATCATGTGTCTAGGTTGTGTGACTTTATGATTATTATTTCTATGCATTAGGAAATTTGAAATCTTCTTCCCTTAAAATGATTTTTTTTGGTAATCTAGAGGGATAACAGAATATCTAGTAACTAGATCTTCGAGAGCAAGACTATTATTATTTGATTATATTGATTGACTACAAGTTTTTTAAATTTTTAGATTATTGCAAGGGTTCAAAGTAGACAAAAAAATCCCACAAATCCAAACTAGTGAGGAGAAGTTGAGGACATATAATTTAGGAAAAAATAATCATAAAACAAGTTACACGCAAATTTATAAGTTTTAAAAATAATTTATCTTACAATTTTAGTTTAAATCCTAAAACCCTAATATATACTAGTATAGACATCTTAAATACATCTATCTAAAATATGCTGAAGGATATCAATCACGAGGCACTTATGTAACTATGTAGGTGTAGTATAAGTATACAAAAAACGTAACAATTAAAAATAAATATAATATAATAAGTATATATTATAATAAATGTATCTATATGAAATACATCAATAGATATCAATTTAAAGGTTCTTATGTTTAGATTTTTAAATAAACCTTTGATCAACAATTTCATTAAATTTGTAATCAATTTCCCATTGATTTGTGGCAAATGGAATCATTTAGCTACGCGATTGTGTGGGTCTCAAAAATATATATTAAAAAAAAGACTCAAACATTACTACATGGCCAAGATACTACTATTTTTTTATTCAATTCTCCAAGAAAAGGAACAAAACTATTTAAGTGACATTCTAATAGAAGTCAAATCTATGAATAAACTATCACATAACGGTCAAATGAACGTCAAATTTGATGTCTAGAATAAAAGTGAGCAACGTACTCCATTACATCCTTGCCCGCCATTGTAAAACGCCTCTTGACATAATAACAATTATATTTTATATCAGAATAATAAGTACAATTTCAAGGCCACTAAGAAAGTGTGAGAGTAGCTATAATCCCTTGTAGGGAACATCAATACATTTAGTGAGTTGGCACATTATAAGGACCTTGTAGGTAGTAAAATAATATTCACTATTTAGTAATTATTTAATTTGTATTTGAAATTGTCTACTTAACACAAATGTTTAAAAATACTAGAATAACTATTAAAAAAATTGATTATAGATGAATAAAGAGTCATGTATAGTTGATGGTCTTGATTTTGAAGAATATAATGAGGATGACCTCAACTACGGTGATTAGTATATGTACATGGACTTAACACGTATATGATGATTGTGATGATATCAATATTATTAACATATGATGTACTCTCTTGAATCACTTAAAACAACCATAATACATACACCCACAATCATGCATACATAATAAATCAATGAAATATTAAAGAAAAGAAAACACAGATTTACCAATTGTTGCATGACTACCAAAATTTCGTTAAGAAGCTTTGGATTGACTTCGCTAAAGTAAGAATAACTCTCTTTCACAATATGATTCACTAACACTATCTTTCCATGCTTTTATAAAAATAAGTAGAGGCTAGTATGAAGGTTGGAGAGTAGTTTCTTGTAAAAAAAAGTTTTCTTTAATATATTATTAGTGGAATGCAATCAAGTCAATAACTTGGTTGATACTCTTCTCTACAAATAGATGTGGATAAATATGCATCAATGGGTGAATTATCCACATATTAAATTATAATCAATATTACAATTGCATCTTAATCACATAAAATAGTGTATGGATAATTAAATACACTAACATCCCCCATTAATATGTAATTTGAAGGGAAGGATAGAAGAATCACTTAAAGTTTCGCCCTTGACAACACCTTCCTTCACTTCAAAAAGTTGTCTGCATTGAACAAATTGAGCCTCAAATTTAAGTTATTTGTGAAGATGTCTGCATCCAGATCATCTATTCATAAAAACTTAAGGTCAATAACCTTGTCCTAAATCAATTGCTAAATATAATGCATGTGTATCTCAATGTATATTGTGTGTTCATGTTACAATGGGTTGCGAGATATGTGGATGTAACTTTGATTATCAAACCAAAGATTTGTGATTCAGGAATATGGAAACTTGAATTTAAAAATCATGTGTCATGCCCTCAGTGACTCACATGCTGCACCAACACCTCCACTATACTATACCTTTACAGTAGACAAAGCAATAATGTTTTGTTTTTTTACAAGTCACATGACCTTCCTAGGATGATAGATATAACCTACATAAGACTTGTGATCATTTAAACCCCCTCCTCAATCAATATCTAAATAGCCTATAATTGTTGGTTCAAAAGAAACATGATTATTTGTTACTTCTTCTTGAAGTGTATCCAAAAATTTAGGTTATGCCACATGACATGTACTTAATACCATTGTTATGAATGAATTTCACCTCTTCAACTTAAACTAACAAGAAAGAGAATAAAAATCACCTAATCTCAGTATGGCGAGGTTTAGAGATACCCGTAGGTGTGGATGGATGATGTTTGAAGTTGCGCTCTGTATATGAAATAATGCAAGCTCCAATCTTGCAAATAAAGCTGCAATTACAAACACTACACATGATATTTATTAGTAAATATATTAAGCGGGTTTCCTGGAAAAGGCCAGTCCCTATTTTTCAAAGGAATTCCTCGTAAGGATGTCAACCCATTGTTTGTACAATCAAGTGATTTTAGAAACAAACCAATATATATGATGGATAAATAATAAATGTTTTCAAAAATTCAACTTTTATTACAAACATGTATTTGATAATGAAATATGGGAAATATGATCTATGGTTCAAAGTCAGAGTCTAAATCAATGTTGGAATTCTTGGATGAAGGTGAATCCTCCTTTTTTAGTAAAATCAAGGTCTTTAGGATAATATAAATTCTCGTACTCACTATAGTCTTCCTCAAATAAGTAAGAAATGTACTCTAGTTTGTCCTCTTCTATGTCAGAATCAGAATCAAAATATGAGTGTTCCAAGTCAGTTTGATCTTCAGATTCAGTTTCAGAGCTCAATTCCTCTAGTTCATCTTCATTTTGATACTCAAACCAGGCTAAATCTACACGGATACGTAAGACCTCAAAATAGACCTCTCAAAACTTATATGTGGCATCACGAATCCTCTGAGTGGACTCAAAAATGATCTGTAGCTGATCCAATGGGGAATAATGGATGACACACAAATCAAGGTCATGCATAACTGTATTGTTCCCAATGTAAGGGATGACAAATAACAAGTAAAGAGTTGATGCTAGCTATTTCGTGGCCTTGACCACCTAGTGCCATCTAAATGTCATGTTTGTGGAGCCTATTTTCATGTTAGAGTGTGGTACACCTTCTATGTGTTACACTCGGGTATTTTTACGGTGGTCCTGCTCGCAGGTGAGCGGGTCAGGGGTGAAGCCCCCGAAGCAAATTTTCATGGGTGGTTTATTAACCCATGGGTAATGGGTAACCATTATGGGCTGTTTTTGGGCCCATGGTTTTTCGGTACCCATTGTTTTGATACCCATGGTTTTGATACCCACAGTTTTTTTCCCATGGTTATGGTACCCACGGTTTTGTATCAAAATGCTTAAGCAATTGTCTATTTATATGGTCTTATGCATATGATACATAGACAAGAAAATGTATTGCAGATGTGCTTTGAATTTGGGTGTGAATTCTGTAGAATTTGTTGAGCATAGCTCCAAATGGATCTGGGTATTGTATTGAGAGAGTGGAGGCTTGTAATAAAATCTGAGCAAGTGATTCTTGGTGGACGTAGCCCAAATTGGGTGAACCATGTTAAATACTATCTCTTTGTGCTGTGTTATTTTATTTTGCAATTTTATTTGAGATCTATAATATTTTCTACATATTAGTTTCTACTATTGCGATTCTTTGAGGGATTATTCCACATATTTTATCCCTTATTCCCTAACAATTGGTATCAGAGTGAGGTTTGGTTTGTTGAAGTGTTGAATCAAAGGGAAAGTTTTATCTTGAGTGGGAGCTATGGCAGATGATGGAAGATCTAGGGTTGATAAATTCAACGGGTAGAATTTCAGTCTTTGGAAGATGTAGATGGAAGATTACCTTTATCAAAAGGATCTTTATACTCCGCTGTCTGAGAAGGTGAACAAACCCTCAAGTATGATAGATGCGGAATGGGATTTGTTGGATCGGAAGGCACTTGGAACAATCTAGTTGTGTCTTGCATATTCGATATTATTTAATGTTTCAAAGGAAAAGACTACAAAAAAACTGATGGATGCATTAGGGAAGTTGTATGAAAACCCTTTGCCTCTAATAAGATATTTTTAATGAAAATGTTGTTTGATATGAAGATGTCTGAGAATGGTTCAATAGCAGATCATTTAAATGATTTCAATACGGTTGCGAATATGCTAGCTTCGGTTACAATAGAATTTGATAAAGAAGTTAGGGCTTTATTAATTCTATGCTCTTTACCTGAAAGTTGGGATAGCCTGGTAATGGTGGTAAGCAACTCGGTTCTAGCTAACTTGAAGTTGAAGTTTGAGGATGTTGTAGGGGTGATTCTAAGCGAAGAAATGTGAAGAAAAATCTCTAAGGAATCTTCTACTTCAGGGAATGCTTTGACAGTGGAAACTAGAGGGAGACAGAAGAATAGAGGAAACTGTGGAAAATCGAAAGATCGGGCAAGGTCAAAATCCAAGAGCAAGATTTTATGTTGGAATTGTGGAAATTATGGGCATGCAAAGAAGGACTGTTGGGAGCTTTGGGACAAGAAGAAACAATAGAAAGAAAATAAGGAGGTAAATGTGGCATCGGGTAATGTATGCTAGGATTCTTTGATTCTTTCTTTGTATAATATTACTGAATCTTGGGTTTTAGATTCAGGGGCTTCTTTTCATGCTACTCCACATAGGCATTATTTTGTTGATTATGTTCAAGGAGATTTTGGGCATGTTTTTCTTGGTGATGATGAGCCTTACAATATAGTTGGAAAAGGTTATATTCAGGTTAAGATGCAGAATGGGAATACATGGCTATTGAAGGATGTCAGACATGTGCCTACATTAAGGAGAAATTTGATATCGGTGGGGCAATTTGGAAGTGATGGTTGTACTGTGATATTTATAGCTGACTATTGGAAGGTCACCAAGGGTGCTCTTGTGGTGGCAAGAGATAAGAAGGTTGGAACCTTGTATTTAACCATTGATAGTATTAATGATTGTAATCTTGTGGCTTTAGATGTAGATACAACATTATGGCACTATAGGCTCGGTCATATGAGCCATAAGGGCATGGACATCATAAAGAAGAATTTTCCTAGATATATAGAAATAGGTTTGGATTTCTGTCAGAACTGCATATATGGGAAACAGAAGTGAGTAAGGTTTCTCAAGGTTGGACCTACAAAGAAAGAGAGTAAGTTAGAGCTGGTACATTTTGATGTGTGGGGGCCGGCTCAGGTATCATCTCTTGGGGGTTCAAGTTACTATGTTACTTTTATTGATGATGCAACAAGGAAAGTTTGGGTTTATTGTATTAGAAACAAATCTGATGTATTTGATACTTTTGTTAAATGGAAAGCCTTGGTAGAGAATGAAACATGCCTTAAGTTAAAATGTCTCAGGTCAAATAATGGAGGGGAGTATTGCAACAATGAATTTGATGATTATTGTTCTAAGAATGGAATCCACAGGCAAAAGACAGTTCCAGGAACCCCTTAGCAGAATGGGGTGTCAGAAAGGATGAACAAAACAATAATGGAACGTGCAAGGAGCATGAGGATACATGCATAATTGCCTCTTTATTTTTGGGCAGAAGCGATGAGCACAACTGTGTACTTGATAAACAGAGGACCCTCAAGTGCCTCAGATGGAGGCATACCTGAGGAGGCTTGGTACGATAAGAAATTCAATTACTCATTTCTTAGAGTCTTTGGATGTGAGGTGTTTGTTCATATTGACAAGGATGATAGGACCAAGCTAGAGGCTAAATTAGAAAAATGCACTGTTATTGGTTATGGTGGTCATGACTTTGGATTTAAATGTTGGAGTATTAAAGACAAGAAAATCATTCGGTCTAGGGATGTGGTCTTTAATGAGAAAGTCGTGTATAAGAAACAGTTGCAGGAAAGCAGGGAAGAATCCAAGAAAGAATATGTAGTGGTAGAGGATCTTCCGGATGGGAAAGTAACCCATGAATTAGTTCAGGAACCTACTCAATAAGAACCCCAAACTCCTACAGTGAGGAGGTCTTCTAGGGTAAGAAAAGAACCTGAATGCTTTTCTCCTTCTCTTTATTATTTATTACTCACTAATAGTGGAGAGCTAGAGAGCTTTGATGAAGCAATGCAGGTAGATGCCAGTAAGAAGTGGGAGCAAGCCATGGATGAGGAGCATAAGTCTCTCATGGAGAACCAGACTTGGGATTTGGTGAAGCTACCGGAAGGCAAAAGATCATTGCAGAACAAGTGGGTCTACAGAGTTAAAGATGAAGAAGGAGGAAATAAAAGATATAAGGCCTGGTTGGTGGTTAAGGGGTTTGCACAGAAACAAGGTATAGATTTTGATGATATTTTTTCTCCTGTAGTAAAAATGACTTCTATCAGAACTGTTCTTGGAATAGTGGCAGTAGAATACCTACACTTAGAACAGTTAGATGTAAAGACTACATTTATCCATGGTGATTTCGAGGAGGAGCTATATATGCAGCAACCAGAAGGATATGAAGTCGAAGGTAAAGAGGAGATGGTGTGCAAACTGAAGAAGAGCTTGTATGGCCTCAAACAAGCTCCACGTCAATGGTATAAGAAGTTTGATAGCTTCATGATGGAGCAAGGTTATATTAGATGTCATTCTGACCATTACGTGTATACAAAGAAATTTGAGGATGGAAGTTATATTATCCTATGTTTGTATGTTGATGACATGTTGGTTGCAGGTAAAAACATGCAAGAAATAAAAGTACTCAAGAAACAGCTAAGTGAATCCTTTGATATGAAGGATTTGGGGGCAGCCAGACAAATTCTTGGTATGAGGATAACTCAGGATAGGAAGGAAAGGAAGCTTCCTTTATCTCAGGAAGAATACATTAAGAAGGTATTGGATAGGTTTAATATGTAGGATGCTAAACCAGTCGGGGCTCCTTTGGCAGACCTTTTTAAGTTATCAAAGGAGTAGTGTCCCAAGATAGAGCAAGAAAGAAACCAGATGTCCAAGGTACCTTACTCATCAGCAGTTGGCAATTTGATGTATGCTATGGTGTGCACTAGGCCTAATATTGCCCATGCAGTGGGATTTGTGAGTAGATTTGAGAGTGATCTAGGTAAAGAGCATTGGCAAGTAGTAAAGTGGATCCTTCAGTATTTGAGAGGGACCATGGGGATAGTTTTGTGCTACAGTGGATCAGACACCACTTTACGTGGTTATGTAGATTCAGACATGGTTGGAGATGTAGACAACATGAGGAGCACGACAGGTTATATTTACACTGTAGGTGGGACAACAGTGAGCTGGATTTCACGACTACAGAAGCTGGTGGCTTTGTCAACCATGGAGGTTGAGTATGTTACTGCCACAGAGGCAAGTAAATAGATGATTTGGTTATAACAATTACTTGAGGAGTTGGGGCATAAGCAAGAGGAATGTAAGCTGCATAGTGATAGTCAGAGTGCTATACACCTAGCTATGAACTCTGCTTTCCACTCCAGGACGAAGCATATACAGTTGAGATATCACTTCATCAGGATAACTTTGGAGGAAGATAAGTTGAATTTGGAGAAGATTCATACCAGTCAGAATCCTGTAGACATGATGACCAAGGTGGTCACAAGGGATAAACTAAAGCTATATTCAGCTTTGGTTGGCCTTCGCGGATGACAGCGAAGGGTTGAGAATCTTTCTCAGTGGAAATTAGTCTCCAAGTGGGAGATTGTTATGTTTGTGGAGCCTATTTTCATGTTAGAGTGTGGTACACCTTCTACGTGTTACACTCGGGTATTTTTACGGCGGTCCCGCTCGCCGGTGAGTGAGTCAGGGGGGTTCAGTGACAAAGCCCCCGAAGCAAATTTTCATGGGTGGTTTATTAACCCATGGGTAATGGGTAATTGTTATGGGCTTTTTTTGGGCCCATGGTTTTTCGGTACCCATTGTTTTGATACCCATAGTTTTTTGCCCATGGTTTTGATACCCACAGTTTTTTGCCCATGGTTTTGTATCAAATTGCTTAAGCAATTGTCTATTTATATGGTCTTATGCATATGATATATAGACAAGAAAATGTATTGCAGATGTGCTTTGAATTTGGGTGTGAATTCTATAGAGTTTGTTGAGCATAGCTCCAAATGAATCTGGGTATTGTATTGAGAGAGTGGAGGCTTGTAATAAAATCTGAGCAAGTGGTTCTTGGTGGAGGTAGCCCAAATTGGGTGAACCATGTTAAATACTATCTCTTTGTGTTGTGTTATTTTATTTTGTAATTTTATTTGAGATCTATAATAATTTCTGCATATTAGTTTCTACTGTTGCGATTCTGTGAGGGATTATTCTACATATTTTATCCCTTATTTCCTAACACTAAACAAGCCATTCTTGATAATATATTAGCAGCCAAGAAATGAAATACAATTGATAAATGAAAGTCTGATCAATTCTACAAGAAACATAATGAACAGGAATCACATGTGATTCAAGGAATCACAAATAAATATAGAGGATGATAAACAATATGATAACTATGATATATAACCAACAATTTGATGATATTCTAAGGATTTAGATTATACTATGAAATGAATAAATTAACAGACAATATACCTGAATATGTAAATGGAAAGTGTAAAAATGAATAACTGACCTTGACTCGGAGATGATGAATGAAGCTGAAGGAAATTGAAGTTGAGTAGTGATTCGTTGATCCCGATGGGCTCCGAAATGATTGCCAAAGTTGTTTGATGGATGTAAATGCCAGTGTTGGATTAAAATGTTTTATTGTTAATGCAATGCAACAGTGATGAGCTCTGAAATAAGAGTTTAGGCTAAAAATGTGAGAAGCTGATCCCCAAAAGAGATTGGGAAATGGATTTAAATAATTGCTGGTGATTTACCAAATCACCGACGATTTTGGTCAGTTTGGCTTAGGTTAGAAAATAGTTGGAAATTCTTGCTAATTCACGATATTTGTTCTTGTTTTTGAGGGAGATGATGTGAGGTGGTTGAGATCGTGTTGAGGAAGGGATGTAATTAGTTATATATTATCTAATTTAGCTTTAGTTTGTTTAGGATAAACATTAGGTGGTTTGATTAAGATTATTGTGATAATAGTGATAAATAATTAGGATTTTGTTAAGACAATGGTGAGTGTATGGAAGCCTACAATAGGTGTTTTGGGATAAGGGAATTAAACGTAATTTTAAATAAACTTAAGTGGATTAAAATAAATTAGAAAAGACATAGTATTATGGGGTATGATAATTGTGTGTATTTAATTAATCAAATAGGAACATGGGGATGTTGGATATTAATGTAATTAATATAATATAGTGATGTATTACAAATGTGAACATGTTAATTAAGTGAGGATGGGGGAGTGTAAATTTTTGGTGTCTACAACCATAATAAGTAGTACCAAAAAGATACCGTTGAATGCATTTTTCATCTTTCCAATGGATTTCATGGGGGTCCTAACAATAGTGTGATACAAGATTCACAAAAATATATCAGGATGTGTATGAGTCAAAACCAACTTCCTATAAAGTGTCTCATAAATTGAAGGAGTATATTTTGTGGAAATCTTGACCCCCAATCGAAAATGAGTCGATGGGGATTTACAATATTCCATGTTGAAGTAGTGTAGAACATATTGAGCATACTTGGATTGATAGATGAAAATATCCTTGCCACATTCAAAAATTTGAAGACTTAGGAAGAAATTTCGAAAACCCAAATCAATATTCTCAAAATACTTCTTCAAACATGCTTTCAAATCATGAATAAGATATGTGGAAGCTCACGTGATAATTAAGTTTTTAACATAGATGACCAAAATGAGGAGATTTCTATCTACTTTCTTAGTTTAGATTGTAGGGTTAGAGGAATGTTGGTGTAATTATCTAATTACACATTAGTACAAGTTTAATTAGGTATCTAATAATATTTATTAGGTTTCTTATTTTCTATTTTAGAAAATAAAGGATATTTGAAATATGAAACTTGCACTTCTAACAAATCTAAGTTGCACAACCACCTCACATGTGATATTTGAAAGATGTGGGTGTGTTAAGATCAATATTAGTGTGAAATGGTTGGTGAAAATTATATCTTCCATATTCACATTCTCTTTTTTAATGGTTTGATCTTCCATCATCCTTTTGTGATCTAACAACCACAATTTGACCTTCATTTCTTTGTTTTCCTATATAAAGGCCTCTCCTCACCCCTTCCAAATGTGGAAGAATTCCATGAGAGATCATAGTGTGATATTCATGAATTTATATATATAAAATCCTTTTGTGGAGACTTTATATGAGAAGTAGTGTTATTTTGTCAAATTCATTTTGCAGATACTCGGGCGTGGTTATATGCAGGAGTGTGATATTGGAGTTTTAGAGGAATTCTTGATAATCATTATACGATAATATTTTACATCCCTCTCACAAGGAAAACTATATAAAACCAAAATTTATAAGAAACATGACAATATTTTTGAACCAAGCTCGAGAAGCATATTTCAAGCAATTTAAGGAATATTTCAATCTTCACAGATAACTAGATTTCTCACTATCAATGGACCTATAGGTTGGTACATGTATATTTTTTTCCTATAAATCACCATGCATGAAGGTAATTTTTCCATCCATTTGGTGTACATCCCCTCCACGCGTCATAGGAATGGAAAGTAATATCTAAATAGAGTTCATTTTGGGAATTGGGGAAAAGGTTTCATGGTATTCAACACCTTCAACTTGTGAAAAACATTTTTCTACAAGTCAAGATTTTTACTTGTTGATGGATCCATATGATGCAAATTTAGTTTGGTGCACCCAATTGTATACCTCATTATTTTTCTTCCTTTTGTAAGTGGAATCAAATCCAAAGTATTGTTATTTTTCAAAGAATAAAGTTATTATTATATAGATATCTGCCATGATGTTTAGCAGATTAGTGATAACCCTCAGGATCCCATGTGGATGCTAAGTTCATTAAATGTACAACATGATATTGACGATGTGATATCCTCCTGCTTAGATCTCCTATCAAGGAACCAAACTCATTGCATAATATAAAGAATCATTTTGGTTGAGGTTGTGTGTGCTTAGTAGGCGTATTTTGAATTTCATCTGGAACTTGAGGTGGAGGTATTGGTTATGTCCTCTATGGATCATCATCTTAATTATAGGAAATCACTGAACATGATTATTCAAAACTATCATGTTCATCTTTATAAGTTTTAGAAGTGATGTTTGAATCTAATAAGGAAATGAAGGAGGTGTAGATGAGGACTTGTAAGCTTATGAATATCCATTGAACAATGCATGACATATAAAAGAATTTTAGTGGTTTCTAAAACAAAAAGACAATATGCCTTCACATCTCCATAGTGAAAAAAAAAAGATACTAGGGAAAAAATTTCTTTCCATCTAGGATATGTGCCCTTGCATTCCATCCCAAAAAATACAATTTAGAAATATTGGGATTTATACTAGACCATTTTTCTTATAGTGTCATATCAAGTACTCTCGAGGAGGAGTGTAATTTAGAATGAAGTTTGTACACATAACAAATTCTTCCCAAAATCAAGGAGGAAAATATTTAGAATTTAACATACAAATATCCATTTCCTTGAGTGTGTGATTTTTGTTCTTAGCTACAACATTATATTGAAGGGTTTAGGGAATAATATGTTGAATTTGGATTCCTACTTGCTCACAAAAGGTAATCATTTTGTTGTTAAAAACTATCCTCCTTTATTAGTTATAAGACATTATATATTCCACTAAGATAAATTATCTATAAGGGAATTAAATTTTTGTAGTGATCAAAGAATTCACTTTTGTTTCCAGAAAGTGGACCCAAGTTCTATGAGAAAAATCATCAATGAAGGTAAGAAAATGGTTAAATGCTTTTGAAAAATAACATGGGGAAACAACATTAGGTCACTGTGGACCAACATCAGTTTTTCATTGACTCTCCAAGGTTTGCCTTTTGGAAATGCATCCTTGTGTTGTTTTCCAAGAGTACACCATGTACAAACCCCATATGTGAAGGACACATTTGGCAACCCAAGAACCAAGAACCAAGATCCACATTATGCTTAGTTAGAGTTTGCAATAAGTGATAATTAAGATGAACAAAATGCTAATTCCAAAGTTTAATTTAATTCATTTTCATGGGAAAACATGACTTATGAAGGTTGATTAAACACAAAGAGCTCAAATTTGTATGATATGGCTTGATGATCAACCTTTCTAATAGTTAAAATAACAAACCAATCTTTAACTTATCTAATAAAAATATTGTTTGCAATAAACTAAATTGTTTTTCCTTCACATGAATGAATGATATAATAAATGGATAGTAATTCCATAAAAAAGCTAGAACATGCATACCTTTATTGAACATGCCATTCAACATCTCAATGGACATTTCACCTTAAAAATTTAGATAATTTTTGTTTCCCCCAACAAATTCTATGGTGCTACTATCCTAGAGATTTTGAAATAGAGAACCCTAATTTTCCATATGGTTTGAGGTAATTGAATCCAATATCCAATCATTTTCTCTTGATCCAATTGTTATTGCAAGAATAGAAACACATATCTTAGAGAGAAGAAACTACATTTTCATCTTTGCTTCTAAGTATGCCATTTTATTTAAACATTGATGTTCAACATGGCATAGGTTATGGAAAAAAAGTAATATTATTTATCATCTTTTCCTTTCTGTTTCTCTTTTATTTTCTTGATTTTGGTTAGAGTTTTTCTTTATTGATTAATTTCCTTTAGTCTTACATTGTGATTTATCTTTGTCCTTGGTAGGGTGATTACCTTATGTTAGGTTTTGGACTCACATTATAATCATTGATGACCAATTCCAAAGGCATAATGCTTCCAGGTTGTATATTACCAATAAAAAATAGCTTTTCCTACTCTCTCTGAAGTTTCTCACAAAAAATATGAAAATTAGGTGCGACATATGTATGAAAAACCCACTTTAGATAAAAAAAAATCATAATGATTTCTTCATCAAATTTATTTTCATAAACTTTAGAAAGTAGAAGCCTCAAGTGATCCACTTGAGTGATGAAATCCTTAATTCAAGGATAATTATTGGGACTAAAAGCAGACATATCATTTTCTAGTTAGAAAGCTCACATCTTACTACGAGTTACAAAAATATTTTCCAAGATAGTCAAAATGTTATTAGGATCTATTTCATTCAAAAAATGAAACTTCAACTAAGAAGATTGATTTCTCAATAATTCCTCTAGCTTCATCACAACAGTTTTGCCACTCTAGTAATTTTGCAAGGGCAGTGGATGTTTCTTCCTAAATAATTTTAATGCAATAAAGACCACGAATAAGAAGGACATTAATAATGTGGATTCTTTGGATGGAATAATTAGATCATATGAGAATTAGCTGTTTGGCATCCATGGTGAGTATTGAAATTTGTTGTTGGTAAAAAAATAACACATTTTTTAAAAAAACATCAAAGCATATTTGTATGGATTTTTTTTTTGAAATTGAAGAAATTTTTGAAATGATCATCTAAGAGATAAAATCATGATGGTATAGGTCCCCAACAAGAAAAAATGTCAATTTTTTTATTTTATGCGGAAAGCCTGAATCAAGTCCATGTGAGTCCAAAATCTAGTCAGAAAAAAATTACACCTGATTCAAAATGTGCATTCTATTTTTCTACTCTATGAAACATGCCCTACACAACGTCTTATCATTTCTCTGTGATTGTAAAAAAATATTTTCCCAACTGCAATTGGAACTAGGGTTATGTCGATAATAGAGATCTGACCTCTACCTAAACAAAAAATTGGACTGAAATTGTAGAATAATTTGTACTATAAATAAAATAGAGAATATATACTATATCTAACTAGGGTTATTTATTGAAAGTGCAATTTTTTTGAACCAGATTAAAAATGAAAAACTAGATTTGAACAATACTATGTTGAATTGCTAGCAAAACCCAAGGGGTTCACTAAGTTGGGGTGTGTTTATTTTGTAGGATCTATGATATACTTATCCCTATCATAAAAATTGAACTAGACCAATGTTTAGGACAATGAATATAAAATATTCCAATATTATCATAGCCGCATAATCCAATCTCTGACGTATCTAAAGAGTAACTTCGTGAAGCTAACTACTTAATAGTGCACCATGGAAAAATGTTGAAAGGATTCTTATTAGTAAAAAGAAAAAAATATAGGCACTTCTTATATACCATGAGGTACATAGAAGCTAAAAATCATACATAGTGTTGTTTGATGGCTTGAGTATTTGGGTGGTACCCCTCACACCGCAACTTGGGTAAAATTGATAACATCTTTGCCAAAAATGACAATATACGATATTTTCAACCACCAAAACATGGTTCTACCTAGGGGAGTCTTAAAATACCTAGATATAAACCCTAAGTAACACACCACTTTCACCAATTTATAATCAAATCATATCCCATGAAGGGCACGATGAGAGAATAATATTGGTTAATTGTAGTAAACCAATATATCTAAAAGGTAATTACAAAAATTCACTAAAAACATCAATAAATTTGAATACCTGCACACAAAAGTTGAAAACTACGAATTTGATATGGGTACATGTAGAAAAATACTGAAAAATTATAGATTCGATTTGTAAAGTTAGATCCAACATGAGGAAAAGCTTCTATTTATTTGATACCATATTAATGTATAATGTACCCTTTACAATCATTGTAAATAATTATAAGATGAACACCCACAAACATGCATACATAATAAATAAAATAAAGTTTGAAGTAAAAACATAACATAAATTTATCCAAGGTAACATGACTACCACAATTTTACTAAAAAGATTTGTCTTGAATTATCCAGAGTAAGAATAACTCTCTTCTATAATATGTTCCACTAATACTAGCTCTCCATGCTTTTATAAAATCAAGTAGAGGCTTTTGTTAGGGTTGGAGAAATACAATTTTTCTTTAATATATTGATGATGGAATTCAAACAAGTCAATAACTTGGTTGAGACTCTTCTCTATTAATAAATATGGACAAGTGTGCATCGATGTGTGAATTATCTACACATTAAATTACAGTTGCATCTTAAGCACATATAATAGTGCACATGGTTAATTAAATACACTAACAAATATATATTATGATCGAAGTGAGGATTATTTGATGATAGATTGTAATCATAGTTTTTATTTATATTTATAACATATGATGCATAATAGATGAAAAATTATTTATTTTCTCATTCGAAACATTATTTTCTCATCAACGACATTAATTTACCTATCATGTTCCCAACTAAAAACATATTTTGTGTTGATTTGTAATATTTTAATACTTTATATGTAAATGTTTATGTGTGTGTGTATGTGTATACACATATACATATATGTATGCATATATATGTATGTATGTATGTATATGTACATAATACACACACACACACACACACACACACACACATCATTATTTATAATTAGAAATAATGAAATTTTATATATTTTATTATTTTCCTAATTTATTTGTAACACATAAATGCATTGCCATTTTAAAAAAATTGGTGATGAATAGTCAATGAAAATATTGCTAGTGTATTTAATAACTCAACCCATTTATATGGTTTAAGATGCACTTATATTATATATTTTTGATATAATTATGGATAGGAACACGTGTCCGAACACATATTCATATCCTATAAATATATATGATTATCAACTTAGTAATTGCCTTAAAATGATTTCAACTATTTATAGTAAAATCTACTTTAAAGTATGTTTTAAAGAAGGTTTTCTCTATAAGTGATCTACTCACAAAACCTAATCCTATCCTCTTTCTTATCTATATAATAAAATATAGGACTTTTTGTAAGGTAGTTCTATGGATGAGTATATTGTTGTAAAATGTTGATATTTTGTTAGAAGATTATTTAATATAATGTGGTAGTCATTGTTCCCACATAAACCTGTTTATTATTTTTTAAATCTTTCATTGATTAATATTATGCATGAATATAGGTGTTTGCATTAAGTATTATAGAAATAATAGAACCTATCTAGGAATTTTACGTGGTAGATCAAAGCCTCTCTTTATGTGACATTCATGTAAACAAATAATATTAGTGAAGTTTTTTTTTCTACATGTTGAGTTTCAAGTCTGGATTTTAGTGGGCTACTAAAAAGAAACAATCTTATGCTCTCAACTCACCTATTGTGGATCTTGGTTGATAATAGTTTTTGGTGAATATAGTACGGTAACAAGGGTTGAACATAACTTTTCTCTAGAATTCCTTTAGGTTAGAAACTATGTTCCAACAATTTTAAAACTCACATAAATTTGTTGTTATTAGCTAAGCAAAGTCATTGTTATATGTAAAGTGAGGAGAATTCCCCAATAACTAGTCATGTAATAGTATTGTATACAAACTTTAACTTCCACATACCTCATAGTATTTAAGAAGTTCCCAGGTTATTTTCCCATATGAATTCATTTGGTTATCTGGTGCATTAATAAATGGTTCTAAGCCTAAAGAAGTTAATCTCTATGAACCTTGAAGATGTGATAGTGTGGTTACTAATATGGTAGATCCCTTTATATTTATTATCCTAAAACATTGGTCCATGTTTACTGTTTACAAATGGGATAATTATATCAGAGAGCCTTCAGATTAGACACTCCTTATTCCAGTTATTCCAAATTAGTTTTGGGTGCATATGTCAGATCTATTCATAAATTTTCATATAGTTTGGGAAATTTTGGGCCACCTTGAGAATCATGAAAAATTACAAATATTGGTTGACCTGAAATTTTACTAGAGGGCATTTCTTGTTGGTGCACTAATATTAAGTTAACTTAGATTAACTGAACTATACTAGGTTTTATATATGCACACCTCATAGGTTTAGAATAAGATAAATAACATTGAAAATCACTTGCCACCACTTCCCAAATGTGTCTATTATGTTGACCACATTTATTTTTATATTGTGACCAATTGTGAGAATAATATATTATTTCCATTCTTTATTTTTGTGTATTTTTTGTAGCATATTATCAATTTTTCTATGGCTAATGTGAGCCCATATCGAGAAGTTTCTTAGGTTTCAACAATTTTTACATGGTACCAAATCCTTTCTTTAGCAATTCGTAATTATGGTTGTCTGAATAATTATTACTTATTATCTCATTTCATATACTTCTATAGCAACCATCCATATTTTTTGGCACAACTACCATTTTGAGTTTCTAAAAAAATCATCTCGATTTTTAATGTATTTTTTCCAAGTTTTTTGCATTTGTGAAAAAAAATCATATTTTTTATTTTTCTATATATTTTTATTGCAAAGTACACAAAAAATATTTTTTTTTTAAATGAGATTTTTTAGCTTCATAGATTTTTTCTGTAAGTTCTTCATGTTCGAGATTTTCATGTAAACAAGGATAAACAACATGTACACCATGATTTTATAAAAAAAATTGTAGATTAAAGGATCAAAATTTTTATTTCCACCTTCTTCTCTTTGAGAGATTTCCATGCAGTCCTAATATCCAATCATTAGACCACTAGTGGTGTCCAGTTGAAGTTTCAGGGTTTTAGGGAAAACACGAGGCAACAAGATGCACAATAATTTTCTTACAAGTTTTTGTAAATGGGCTATCAAGATATAGTTTTATGGATTCCCCTATTTACAAATTTTTAGAAATTTTTAACTTTTTGAAATTTGGACTTACAGTGCTCTCGAGGCACCAGTTTAAAGTTTGCGAATGATTGGCATGCTCTTCAATGGTAAAAGCTCAAGCATAAATATAATTCATTTTGCTCACATTAATTATATCATGTTTTTCTTGGCGCATTGGCTATAAGTTCATGTGTAAGGAACTTTGTTGTAATAGGTCTCAAGGTCAAATCCCTTGGATATATTTTTTATAACAAATGAATATTAAGAGCTTAAATACACTTTTTAAGTCCCTGATTGTGCATATGACTATAAGTTGCACCTAATTAGCTTCATGTGTTGTTTTATCCCATGATTGTATATTTTTAGGCCCCATATGACCTATTTCTAGTGTTATTAGACCCATATGTTAGTTTTTTAGTCCTTTCTCGCACTAGTGTACACCTAATTTTGAGTTACAATTTTTTGAGAGACATATATTTTGATCTGGGAGGCTTGGGGGTGATTTTTGTTCATCTTTAATATTTTTTAATTATCTACATAGTGGTTTTATATATTGAATATTTTGGTGGCACAATTTTCAATAAAAACTAGTGTTTGCTAGAGGTTGTCACTTTATCCTTGTTTTTAGACCTTTGAAGGGCCATAATGTTTAATCTGTCCAACTGATTTCAGTGCCATATTTTCAGTGTGTATTTTTCCATGCTCCATACATCGAAGGATTTTAATATATTCCATTATGTATCAAAAATTACTTTCTTTAGTTTTTTTTTTCATATTGTAACTGAAAATTTATTATAAATGCACTACATTATAAAGTGCCACCTATATTCAACTAAGGGGTTCTTTTTGTGTATTAAAACAGTTTATGGGTTAGGAATAATTGATTCTTGGTTTAAATACCAAGTATTCGAATGAGGTTGCCACTTTATCCTTGTTTTTAGACCTTTGAACGGCCATAATTTTTAATCTGTCCAACTGATTTTAGGGCCATTTTTTCAGTGTGTATTTTTTCATGCTCTTTACATTGAAGGATTTTAATATATTCCATTATGTATCAAAAATTACTTTCTTTAGTTTTTTTTTTTTTTTTTCATATTTTAACTAAAAATCTATTATAAATGCACTACATTATAAAGTGTCACCTATATTCAACTAAGGGGTTCTTTTTGTGTATTAAAATACTTTATGGGTTAGGAATATTTGATTCTTGGCTTCAATACCAAGTATTCGAATGAGGATTTTTCTAAAAGCTACATTATTATAAGCAATTTTGGAGGTGTTTAGTGAGTGTGTTCATTTTTTGAGGTTCTTCCAAGGAAATTTTTTCCTTGCTGTTATAATTGGATTCCATTCATGACTTCCACACTCTCACACATTATAATAATGACCTTCTTTCAATAAACATTGTGCTCTTTTGAGAAGTTTTTTCACTTCAAGAAGATATGCTTATATTTTTTTAAAAGAATATGAATAAGAAAAATGAAACTCTTTATTACTCTCACTAATATCTATAAAAGAAACCCTCATTCATTCATTGTATGACATAATTTCATGCTTACAATGCCATATTGACACCTTATAAATACCTATCATTGATCATAATCTTCATTGTGTCACTGATTTAGATCCTATTGACACATAATCATCCTCTTCTCTACCTAATCAAGAGTTTTCCATTGAATATAATGCACCCATTATTTCACTTGTTACAAATCCTACTTCATGTTTAACCACCATTGTGTTTAGCTCATTTGAGAAGCACACAACTAGGCTTGGATCCCACACTCTTGGTTCCATGAATAATTTTATCACTTCCCCTATCTAACATATTCATTGGATTATTATCCACAATATTGGATATAGAAAAGATGATTTTCCATCGGCTCCACTTTGTGTAAACTCACATGTTTTTGGTCACTACACTCATCATGATGATATTAAGCGATATATGATTCCTTCTCCAAAACTTCTCAATAATGAAATAACTTAGACTACTTTAGTCTAAGATAAGATTCATGCCACTTCTATAGATAATTCCACACATGTATAGTTTGTGGACATGACACTGGATCACATGAAAACATCTCCATATACCATTTATATTCACACAGGATAGATTTTAGATCATTCATAGTGATGATGAGATCAACAATTCTACATTATTTTAGTGGTTAAGTCCCACATTGGGAAATAACTCTTTATTCCTTATTGTCTATATATTATTTGAGTTGTGCACAAGAATGATAGAAGAGTTATGCACAAAAATAACAAAAAAATTCATGTGTGAGGATATTAGAAGAATCAAGTATGAGAGTTACAAAGGAACAACATTAAAGATTCGAGATGAGGTGGAAGGAAGTTTCACATCCAAAAATTAGAACATGAGGTACACAAGTTTAATTAGAATAGAGATTCTACATGTAAGGGGTAAAGGAACACACCAAAAATAAACATGATAGAAATAAAAATTTAAACTACTGTTTAAGTTACTTGCATGAAGTCGAAACAGAAAAAACATGACATATTAAAGTTATATGTTATAAAGATAAGACATGGGGTGGATAAAACAAAGGCATGGATTAATATAGGTCAAGGAATTCTAGAGTATTGCCATGTTGAGTAGATTATGGTGATATGTGACATAACCACCACCTCAATACAATAGTTATAGAACCAAAGGGCTAAGAATAAATTTTATTCAACTAGGGAAGGGCAAGTACTCACTAGTATATATACCCCTTATAGGGATCATTGTAAGAAAGTATGGAGGATGAAAAGACATAACATGAGATGATTATTGTTATGTAATGTTTTGAGCAATAAATATGAAGTACATAATGTTATGGAGTGAATGTATTTATTGTACATGAGTATATTAATTTAATGTGTGTTCCTGACTAGTGCTTCTGATTTTTTAAATACTGTATTTCCTTATCAAAATGCTAAATGATGTTAGGTTAGGTAATCTCTCATGCCTCAAGTGATAATGCTAGGATTTATACTTCGGTGTGATATACCTACACGAGGGGTAAGGATGATATATTATAATAGGTTCTATGTGCATAAGTTTGGTTTTGGAAGTGTAACTAGATGCACAATATTTCTTATCCTGTTTCCATGACAGTCATAATTATGCGATGATGATAAGCTGGAAAAAATATGTTTATACTCACATAATAAAATAATGAGATCTGACAATTCTCTATTGAATATAGCTTCATGCATAAACATCATAACTAGAATAATGTATTTCCTTACTGCTCTTTAAAGATTCAGGTGGAGAAAAATCTAAATGACAAGTTATATGAGAAATTTTTAGCAAACTTCCACTAAACCTGCATAGTTGGCTAACAACTTATTGTTTAGAAAAGAATCAAAATTTCAGGAAGAAGCATCCTTAGAATTTGGAGCATACAAAAGGACTTGCACAACATGTTACAAATTAGACACGAGCTATGGATTATTAGTGGAAAGGTAAAATTCACAGTTATATTATTGAATACTTAATATCTACTTTTCTTGCATAGATGAAACTTAATTCAACTTCTTCTGAGATCCACATAGATCATATCTAAAGTAATTCCCCTTAGAGATTAAGAAGTTGATGGTAGACATGGGTATTGAAAATTTCCACATGGATAACTAAATAATCCACATGAGTGAGCAACATGTAAGGTTAGGAAAGGGAAGGAGAAAAAAGTGCCTGCACCATGGATTCCTTAGATGAACGTCTGTTAAGGAGGTGCTATGAAGAACAAAGGAATAAGGAAATATAAGATATGAAACTACTTCATCTAGGGAATTCAAATTTTGGAACTGCTAGGGGAAACCAAAACCATGGGTTAAGATAAGAAGGGGAGAGAGAGAGAGGAAAATGAATTCTAGGAAGAAGAAGTAGAGTGTGCTAAGACAATGAGACATTTGAAGGATAAAGAGGTGTAATATAATGTAGATGAAATACTTATTCAATCTACTTCTCCTTGTCATACAACTGAAATACCATGTATAGAAGATCAAGTGTTAATTAAAATAAATAGTGATGAGGAAGAGGATGTAGCTAAGATTTTTTTCAATATTATTCTACCATATGCTATTCAATCATTGATACAAACACAAAAAAGATACAATATAACCCAAACACTCTAAAATGAAATATATTTGGAATGATGAGGTCCAACTCAACAACAAAAACACCAAGTGGTGTGTAGGGAAGCATGCCATTAAAAAACCATTAGAACTAGCATGCTAAGTGCTAGTGGTGGAATTTATTGGGCACCTACAACAAACACATACATAAAAGGAAGAGTTAAGGATGCCAAACAATAAGTTTTAGTCCCAAACATATTCTATGAAATGTATTTACACCTACCAAAACATTGCGGTGTTGAGAATGATGCTGAACATGTTCATAAGTGTGAATCAATCTGACACATGAAGGGAATGATATCTCTAAAATGCAAATCTAGTTAGTTTGATACAATATTACTAGACCATACCCATACTTGGTATAGGAAGCATAACCCACTACAATTTGTGGTGGATTATGATCATATGAAGTCAATGTTGGCTAGGGAATTTGCTTAAGTATTGGATCAACACAAAGTCAAAGTGTAGAGAAACATATGCACACAAGGAGAATAATAGTGTGTGAGGAAGCATGCACACTGGAGGTATAGTTTAGTACATGGGGCTATGCACATTTAGGAAGAAAGAACAACGACTTTTCCATTTTCTGAGCTAAGGCTAAAAATATAAAAGTGGAGTTTTGTGTTGCCTAAGTAAAGATTTAGAACCTAAGAAAATCAATAAGACTTGATAGCCAAGTAAGGGACAAGAAAGAACATTCATGGATCTAACTAATAATATGGTTAAATTAAGTTGTATAAATAGGACAATCTATTATTAGTGGATTTTGTAGAAGCATGCAAGATTTGTACGCATGGCAATTTTGAGAAAGGAAGCATACATATCATTTTGTGAGCATGCCTATTATTAGGAGAGTACATGGGCGGTGAAAGAAAAGTATCCACCCCTATATATACCTTATGTATGTCATTATTCTAAGGGGTCATTATGATGTACCAGAGTTATGCTGATTTGATACAATTTTAGGGTTTAATGCTTACACACATGGTTTCACCAGTGTATTGATTGTCACATGTATTAGATTATATTATGTAATTAATTTTGGTTATAGTGGATACTTGTGGTTATATAATGATGTCTTTGATCTTGGTTCTTGTTTAGATTGAGTATCTTCCTTATTATATGAGTTTCCAAATTGAGATGTGATGATGAATATATGTGCATTGATGGTTTAATGGTTAACAATATGATGATTATGCATGCTAAATTCCTGTCAAACATAACAAAGGAAGGAACTGGTAGATGCACACACTTCAGGTGAGCATTTAGTTCTATCTGGATGAAGTACCAATGCACCTAGATCTATTTTGGGTAATAAAAGACTACATTTGAGTTCCATTGTTGGTACCTCTTTTAAAAAAAAATTCCAGGATGTTGTATGCAGATGGCGTATCGACCATCTTTGGAGAGTATTGAGAGTTGGGTAGAAGACGAACAAGATAAATTTTCACAGAGGTATAACACTGGACCCAACTTTAATGCCTAAAAGTGGGCAGAAGATAATCTTTATGAATTCTTGTATGAGATGTTCTTCAGCTTTTTCCCGGTAGAGTTGTACCAGTGGTTGACAAATTACGCATCAAACATAATTTACTACCCTAGGAAAAGATTTTGGATGTAGGAATACTACCAAAATATTTTTTATTCAACTGAGATGTGGAACAAAGTTATGGATCATTTGTAGGAAGATGTGTTGCACAAATATACCTTGGAATTCACTATTTCAATGTATTCTTGCCCTGTGGAAGTAGAGTTTAAGGTTTTGTGCAATCCTAGAGGATCCTACTTACGTGCAATACCTTTAGTTATCAAGATCTTTATAATAGAGTTAGGATTAGAAATATTACCTATGGCTAGATAAATCCCTACCACACGCATGGGTAGGAGTAGGTGTGGAGAAGAATGACGGCGGCCCTAGCAGAAGAAAGGCAGAGAGAAGAGAGACAAATCAAGTATAATGAAGTGCAAGAGAGGGAAATTGAAACAATGCTATTGTCGAGAATAATGATGGCTCGTGAAGTTTTTGAGACCCTCGTAGAAGAAAAAGAGCCACAACATCATGTCCTCTTGATATTGGGAAAGTGCAGTAGAGAGACCCCATGGACTTCGGATGAGAGCACGTCAGTGGAGAGAGTAAGAACCGTGGGTGTGCATCTGACCCAACCTGGTGACCTAGCCCTTGCGTAAGGTGTTCCAAATCCAGAGGTAGCTATTGAAGGGCATAGTAGTGAATTTAATCAAGCATTATCCCCATGTGGAGAAGGAGACATAGGTAGATATAATTTCGTATTAACTCATGAAGTGCATCGAACTAGGAAAATACCCATGGCAGTGAAACAGGCACCAGTGTTTGGAAGTAATCTTGGGGGATTGTTTATAGGAGTGTCATTAGGAAATAATATTGGTGTGTAAATTGTTGGAAGTATTTCTATAGGTGTTTCTACAACGCAAACAGTTAGTGTCCAGTTCAGTACAACAACTGGGACACAAGGAAGTTTGTCCATAGGACCATAGGCTGTGGTAGGTAGCATAAGAGGCTTAGGAGGTTCAAGTCAGACACTGCACAGAGGAAACCCTAATGGAGGTTTAGGATCTGGGTCTATTCCTAATCCAGGGTATGGTCCACACACACAACAAATACCTCTAAATTAGTCTCAACATACACAACAGTAGGCACCTCAAGTCTTCTTTGAGATGTCTCTTCACTTGTCAAAATATAGAGGAGTGGAATATTCCTCTGAGAACATGCACAAGTGTGAAATGTTATGGAGAGACAATAACATCATGACCCTAGATCGAAAGGAAAGTCATTTTTCCACCACACTTCAGGGACTCACACATAGTTGGTATAGGAAGTATGATCCACACTAGACTGCGGTGAATTTTGATGCATTACATACCACATTTTTTTTGTTGACTTTCACATTCCGTAGTTTGAACAACGAAGTATCAGTGTGCTCAAGGACATCAAAAAAGGTCTATCTCAAAACCTCAACAAACACAACAGTAGGCACCTCAAGTCTTCTTTGAGATGTCTCTTCACTTGCCGAAATATAGAGGAGTGGAATATTCCTCTGAGAACATGCACAAGTGTGAAATGTTATGGAGAGACAATAACATCATGACCCTAGATCGAAAGGAAAGTCATTTTTCCACCACACTTCAGGGACTCACACATAGTTGGTATAGGAAGTATGATCCACACTAGACTGCGGTGAATTTTGATGCATTACATACCACATTTTTTTTGTTGACTTTCACATTCCGTAGTTTGAACAACGAAGTATCAGTGTGCTCAAGGACATCAAAAAAGGTCTGTCACAAAGTGTAAGGGAGTATTATGAACACTTTAAGACCCTTTTTCCAAAACTATCTTATGAAATTCACCCTAGTCAGCATGCAAAGTGGTTCATTGGGGGATTTTTAACTTCATTTCAAAGGGCCTTATCTCATAAGACACATGAAAATCCATGCAAGGATTTGGAAGTAGATCTACATGTTGAAGCAGTTACAAGTGTTGATATTGGAGTGAGCTCTTTTCTTGAAGCACAAATAACAACGATGGCTAAACAATTGCAGAAGCTCTTTGATAATTAAGCACATGAGACATGTAGTGGTTTGTGGTGTACCAACTGTGAAGTTGAAGGACATACGAAGAATAGCTTCCCACGTAGGAATGTACATGCATTATTACAGTCTTGTGATATTTTCCACAAGAATCATGATTTATGGAACCGTCCACTCTTGCAGCGCGCAACGATGAAGAACGTATACATGTACTACAATATTTGTGATGTACACATGCATGATAATAAGGATATTTGGTTTATAGATAAAATTCATGAAACATGCAAGAATGGGTTACGACAAAAAATTATGGAAAACAATTCTTAGGTACAAGAATCTCATCCCACTAAAGGGCGCAATGGTGAAGGAGGATTTCGAGGTGGATATCGGAGCAGAGGTCGTGGTGGTAGAGGAATATTCATGCACATAAGTTGTTACATTTGTGTATCTCTAGATCATTACCAATGTGAATGTCCTCAGAATCTAGTATGTGCGTATTGTTGAAAACAACATAAGGTTGAGTGTTAGGAATTAGACGGAATGTATAATTAACAAATTATAGATTCACAGATAAATAAAAAGATTATACATTATATTGTGTAGTCAATTTAATCATAGATTTAGCTTATTACAGATAGCGAGTTACAAAACTTAATAGCATGAGCTGAAAGTTAAAAAAAGAAAGTAAAAGGAGATTTAGATAACACCGAATTTAAATGGGGAAACTTGAAGGAAAAAACCCCACTGATAAAGCACTGTCTTATATTAAAAATTATCAAAATTTAACCGAGTACTTCCACTTATCTCCTCAGTCTCATAGTAAATAGATTGCTTACATAAAAATCTCAAGTTTTTCTATCGACATCCATAACTCAAGTATCATTAGTTAATCCCGCGCGGGATCATCCTATTTATATAAGATGGGTGAACGGTCATTCCATTTCAATTTATTCAAGGTTGTGTAGACTGACTAAGTTTATTTAAAATAAACTTTTTAATAAGGGTTGTAGGTGGTGGTTTATCAAATGGTATCCCACTTCACATTATCATCCCCAACACTCCCCCTTAATATGTTAAGTGGGAGAGAACCATGCATAAACATGTTAACATTAGTTCCTTATGTCATACTATAAACACATTGTGGATTTTAGTGAGACTATGAGACACTTTTTATCCATGGTTCAAAACAATGTTCCAAGGTTTCCATAAAAACTACAATGCAAAGGAACATATAAAAATAAAACATGCCAAATTACCTTTTTATACAAAAGGATTTACAGATCCATGAATCAACAACAGTGATTTTGGCTAGCATGCAGACAAGAGAAATCATATATATCTTCCCACACATAAATTTTTAAGACCAATGCTTTACATATGAATACTTACATCAGTTTATGGATCCTTTTATAAACTAAGGCATACCCATAACTAAATATTTGTTGGGATTTACAAGTAACTTCACACATAGTGTGACACATTTCCTTATTTCAAAATGAAGGAAGTATGGACATTTAAAACAATTGTTAAGAGGTGGCATTTTCATGCACACTCCCCCTCAATGGAAACTCTAATAGGCCCAATAAGGAACGCAACTTACAAAACTTCATAGTGCTCAATGGCTTGGTGAAGATATTTACAACTTGATCTTTATTCGAAAAAAACTTGAGATATATATCACCATTCAATACTTTCTCTCAAATAAAGTGCATATGAACTTCAATATGCTTGGTCCTTTGATGGTGAACTAGATTCTTTGCAAGAGAAATGCAACTTTGGTTGTCACATATAAGAGTAATGATCCCTTTGGCACCCATGTGCAGTTCATGCAACAATAGTTTCAGCCACATAACTTCTTTGATAGCTTCCATAACACTTGTATACTTTGCTTTAGTAGAAGTGATAGACATTGTTGGTTTCTTCTTACTACTCTAAGTGATGGCACCTACACCAAACTTGAAAACATATCCAGAAGCATACTTTCTATCTGCAACATCACCAACATGGCCATAAACAAAATAACCAAATAATTGTGCATCATTAGAAGATGAATAAAATATACCATAATTAACTGTTCCTTTAATATGTTTCAAAATTATTTTTTCCATTTTCCAATGAACCTCATAAGACTCTTACATAAGTCTTAAAATAACTCCTATTGCATAAGAAATATTAGGTCTAGTAACAGTTAAATAGATTAGACTAGCAACTAGCTATCTATACAGAGTATGATCAAATTTAGCACAAGCTGGTTTAGGATCTAACTTAACACCAACTTCAATAGAAATGAAAATAGTCTTACAACAAATCATGTTAAATATTGTAAGAAAATTCATAGCATACTGAGATTGAGATGCAATAATAGACTTGTGAATTTGAAATATAACCATGCCAAGAAAGTGATTTAATAAACCTAAATCAGTCATTTCAAAATGTTTCTTTAATCTTTATTTGATCTTAGAAATTAAGTTTCTATCACTGATAGTAATCAAAAGATCATCAACATACAAAAAAATAATGATAATATGATTATTTTCAAACTTGAAAAAAAAATCACCATCTGAACAACAGTTAGTGAAACCAATATCTTGAAAGAAACTGTTAATTTTAGCATACTGAGCTCTAGGAGTTTGCTTAAGACCATACAAATAATTGTTCAATTTATAGACATAAAGTTCTCTACCAAGTCATTCAAAACCTTTAGGTTGACTCATGTAGATTTCTTCTTTTAAGTCACCATTTAAAAATGCATTTTAAACATCCATTTGGTGAATTTCCCAACCATATTAGGCACCCAAAGCAAGAAGAATTATAACAATGCTCATCTTAGCTACATGAGCAAAAGTGTCAACATAGTCAAGACCAGGTTTCTGAGTGAAACCACGAGAAACCATCATTGATTTGAAATTTTCAATATCTCCTAAAGAGTTATACTTGATCTTATATAACCACCTAGACCCTACAATGCTTCTCTTAGAAGGAGGAGGGACTAGTTCTCAAGTGTTATTTTTAATCAAAGAATTGTATTCATATTTCATAGCCTAAATCCATCTATCATCTTGACATGATTCTTCAAAATACTATGGTTTTACCTCATAGAGGGTCATCAATGCATGATAAGAGTCTTGACTATGAGTCACTTTTCTAAGATTAACACGCTGAGAGTTTTGAACAATACTTTGAGCCCATTTAGGAACCTTGTGATGCAAATTTTTTTTAGAATAATCCCCCTCAATATCCATCATATCTAGATCAGGATAATAAACATCTTGAACTTTTGTTTCCATAATGTTAGGATAAATATTATTAGGCTTTATCGTAGGAGTAACAAAGGAGGGTTCATGAGAAACATCACATAATGTCTTTTCTAATACTTGAACGTTTATGTTTTCAACAATTTCATGCTTGAAAGGAACATAAAATATCAGCCCTTTAGTTCTACAACCATATAAAAAAAATAAAATGAGGTTAGATTGAGCTTCTTCCTTTTGTCTTTTGGAATGAAGATAGAAGCAGGACTGCCAAATATTCTTAAGTGAAAAACATCTAGTTTTTTCTTTGTCCATACTTCATAAGGAGTATCTCGATGAAGATATTTCATAGGCACTCTATTAATAATATAGACATCAGTATTCATAGCTTCATCCCATAGAAACTTAGGCACATTATAAGCATGAATTATAGTCTTGGCCATTTCTAAGAAAATCTTATTCTTTCTTTCTGCAATGCGATTTCGCTGAGGAGAATAAGGAGTAGTCAACTCTCTTTGAATCCCGTCACACAGAACTCATAAATTTTTTTGTTGACATATTCACCTCCATTATCACTCCTATTTTTTTTAATTTTCATATTAGAAGCATTCTCAACTAAATCTTTAAATTCCTGAAACTTAGACAACACATCATATTTCTTCTTAATAAAGTAGGACTAAGTCATTATAGAGAAATCATCAATAAAGAAAACAACATATAAAGCTCCACTAAGAGAGCTAATTTCAAGATGTCCTCTTACATCACTATGAATCAATTCTAATAAGTGAGAAGAATTTAGATCATGATGCTTGTGAAATGGTTAAACATGTTTCTTACCATGTAGGAAACTTTAACAAGTCTCGTGATATGATTTCAACTTAGGAATACCAACTATAAGATTTAGTCTAGACATATCATACAGACTTTTGAATTTTACATGGCCAATTATTTCATGCAAAAGCTTAATATCATTCCTAGAAGGGGAAGAAAAACAATATTCAGACACAAAACCATCAAAGATATATAAGCCATTTTTCTGAATACCAGAATCAATTATATTACTGAACTTACCTTTTACATACTATTTATCTTGCAGTAAAATAACTTTGTTATATTCCTTAGTTAGCTAAGAGCAAGACAAAAGATTATTCTTTAGTTGAGTAACATACAATACATTCCTAATTACACCATTTGACAATTTAACATTGCCACAAGATTAAGATATAATGATAGAATTGTCTCCTAGATAGATGTTTGCTTCACATTTAGCTACATCTGAGAGGATACTTAGAGTACAAGTCACATTCCTAGATGTACCACTATCAACAGTCCATTCATTGCCATTTGAAGCTGAAAGGGTGGTATACAGGGCAATAGACTGCTCAACAAATTTTGCTGCTAACATTTCTTTTTAATGTTAGGATTATTATTTCTAGTATTCTTAGTAGATTTATTATTTTTTAATCTGTAATCAAACTCTTTATGCCCAAATTTTCCACACTTATTGTAAGTTCCATTAAACTTGACCTTAAAATTCTGATTATTTTTAGCAGAGTTAGGCTTAGGATTTGCCTTGAATCTTGATCTAATATTAGATTTCTGATTATGATTGTTGTCATTCCTATTATGAGAAAACTTAAGATTTTGTGAGAACATAGCTTGATAAGCAGTCTCTTTTGAATCAAAATTTTCCATAACACTCTCTTTTTGAATCAGCAGAGAAGACAGAGTGTCTAATATAAGCAGATATTTCTCATTCTGGTACTTAGAGTTCAGAATTGAGATCAAATTTATGAACTTTTCATTAATGTTAATTTGTAATTTAAAGGAAAAAACATTATCTTGAAATAACTCACAGTTATAACCATCTAATTGAGCTTTAATGTTTTTAATTTTAGCTAAATAGTTCACAATTTTCTCATCCCCCTTCATGAGAGTTGTAAACATATCTAAAAAAAATTAATGATATTTGACAATGACTGCCTTCATGCATTTTTTTCTAATTTCTTCCAGGTATTAACGGGCAAGTCCATATGACGTATATGCATTAGAAATTCATCTTTTATGCTTTATAAAGGGATGGACAAAGCCTCCTGAGATATCTGAGAGAAGGAGCTAAGGTTTTCATGGGTTGCTTTTTTGCCAATAGGTCGATTTTCCACACTAGTCACCAGATCCCATAGCTTGTCAAACTCTCCAAATGTTATAATTTGTTCCATTTAATAGTTGAGACTTATCCAACGGAAAACTAGGTAAACTAGCCATTTTTAATGCTCATACTGCACTGACAATGAATACAACCAAAAAAGAAAAATGGAGGCAAAAAACTAGCTACAAACCTTTTAACTATATACTCGCAGATAAATTAGTAAGAAATAGAAAAACATACTGTAGAAATTTGTAGAGAAAAATATCTAAGCTACTCAAATTTGGAATCCACGAGACTAGGAAACTGAGAAAACCCACAGAATACAAACTTGAAAAACTGAGGAATGAAGGAAATTTAAAAATCCATGACACAAATAAAAATTTGAAACCCGTGGGATAAAGAAAATTTTATATCCATGGAACAAAGGAAAATTGACAGCCGCAGTACCAAGGAAATAAAATTTGACACCGCGAAAAGTTTAAATACGTGTTGCTTTTTAATTATCTCACATTTTACAGTGTAGCTAATAAGTCAGAAGAAAATTAATAGAAAAGAAAGACTTGTAGAACTGTATACATGTGTCGTTAATTAATTGGTTCAATTTTTCATACTCTGACATAGTTAAAATGATCTGTGAAAGAAAATACTAAGCCACTTGTCTAAAATCTAAGGACTAAGACTAGACACTTAGTGGCTTTCTGCCAAAGTTTTAAATAAATTTCCTTGGGTGTACTAAAGGTCCCCAGAATGAGCCAAACTTTAAAATAGAGTTTGGGTTTGAAATTAAAAGATATGTGTCACAATATTAATGGCTAATCCAAAGCAGAGACTAACACCCTGAAAGAAAAAGTCTGAAACTTGTGAAGAATGACATTTGCAAGAAAGTAAAATACGTATCAAAATGCAATTGGTTCACACTTTGCAATGCTACCAAAAAGACTAAAGCAAAATTAAATATATGTGGGCTCACTTTTTGCAAGTCTGAAAAAGACTGACAAATGTGAAAAAGGTGGCTAATTCTTATTGGATAAGCCACTGCCACAAAAATAAAATTTGACAAATGCAAAATGTGAAGACACATGGAGCAATCCTATTATATCAAATTTTGTATGTGTCAGATGCAAGCTACCAAAATACTGACACTGCAAAATACATAGCTACTTGGAGCAATCCTATTGGCTCAGATTTCACAAAGATAGAAAAATCTAACAAAGGACTGATAATGTGAAATATTAGGCAACTTGGAGATTTCTTATTGGATCAGATTTCAAGAATGATAGGGGGAAAGAAAACCCAATTTTGAAAACATGAAAAATACGTGTAAAGCCCTTATAGGCTCGTGTTTCATGTTTGACAATCAGATAAAAAATAAAACTGGCAACATGAAGCAAGACGGAGCCTTCTGATTGGCTTGGGCTTCAAAAAAATGAAAATGTCAAATAAAGAATGGAAATGCAAAGCTTAGATGGCACAAAATGATTGGATTGAGCTTCACAATAGCAGAACTTCACAGAAAATAAAAAAACTAATAAGAGATGACACAACGAAGCCACTTGGCAATCAAAGATTGGATCAGACTTCACAAAAGTATATGTAGCAAATTAATAAATATTTAACAAGTCAGGGTGGATTTAAATACTCCAAACTAACTAGATCTAAGGATATCCTTTCGAATCCACAGATAAAAAGAGCCCTAACGGCTATAAATAACATGAAAGATTGAAATAAGCTCATAGACAATGGATTTAAACCAAAAATGAGTGTAAATAGATGCAGAAGCACATATATAAGAGGAAAATTTCTCAAACATGATCTAAACAACCATTTAGCAAAAATTTCACCAATTTTTCAAACAATATTTAGGCGGGAATTGGAAATTTAAACGTAGTTAGCTTGAAGATAACTACATAACTTTTAGGGCTTCAAAGATCTGTAAATAGACTTCAATATTATTTTCTATAGCTAATTAAAAGATTCTAGATTGATTTGCACGCATGTATAATCACAAGCTCTAATACCATGGTAGGAATTAGAGGGAATTTGTAATTAACAAATTATAGATTCGTTGTTAAATGCCAAAGATTATAGATTACGTTGTGTAGTCAATTTAATCACAGATTTTGCTTATTACAGATAGTGAGTTACAAAAATTAAGATTATGAGCTGAAAGTAAACAACAAAATGTAAAATGAGACAAATAACACCAAATTTAATTGGGGAAACCCGAAGGGAAAAACCCCACTAATAAAGCACTGTCTTATTTTAAGAATTGTCAGAATTTAACCCAACACTTCCACTTCAATCCTCGGTCTCACAGTAAACATATTACCTACATAAAAATCTCAAGTTTTTCTGTCTAGATCAATAGCTCAAGTAACAGTATTCAATCCCATGTGAGATCATCCTATTCATATAGTATGGGTGAATGGTCATGCCATTTCACTCTACTCGAGGCTGTGTAGACTGAATAAGTTTATTTTAAATATATTTTTAATAAGGGTTATATGTGGTGGTTTATCAAATGATAACCCACTTCACATTATCAACCCCAAAAACTAGGTATTATGAGAGGATTATGACATATGGACCATCACGGAAATTGAGATACACAGAGTATCTGGCTTCACGATGAGCAAGAGTGAGTGACGTAGCACAACCAACACCATCTAGGAGAACAACGAGTATGACACAACCACAATAAGATGCGGGCCATGACGAAGGTGCTAAGGCCCTTGGATTGATACAAGAACCTGCCCCAGGAAGGAAATACTTGAGATTATTAGATTTACAGTTTACCAAAATTGATGATGTATCTACACTTAGAAAGGACCCTTAGAGGCCTGCGACATATGATGTATTTTGGACTCATGATAACGACGACGATGATGATATATATATATATATATATATATATATATATATATATATATATATGATGGCTTTTGTTTTGATGATGTTTGTATTAGATGTAGATGTAAATGTCAATTAATGTTTATGATATACTAGATGAAAAAGGTGATCTCATGGATTTGATTTAGATGTGCATGTTTTGATATGGACTAGATATATCTATGATTGCGATGTGATTATATACATATGGATGAAAAAGTGATTTATGTTATGAATAGAAGGTCTGAAAAATATGGTCAAACATGGATGATATGGATATGATTAATACTATAATTAAAAGTAAACATATAGGTTTGAATGACATGTTTAGATTAGGAATGATGTGCTTAGTGTGAGAGAAAGGATGCGACCTCAATAAAAGGTGAACAAGGTGAGATAAATGACACACAATCATAGCAAAGAGTGTATGAGGAAATGATGTTTCAAACTAGACTTGAGGTAAACAATAAAAGGATCCACTTAAGGTAATTGATCCAAAACCAAGGGGTTTCAGACTTAAGGAACAGATTAACAAATGTGCCAAATGAATTGCAAAACAACTATCTCTGAAAAGAGATGTAAATTACTCAAAGATTTCAAAATACATCAATTATCTCTGCCAAGAGATGTCTATCTCTTCTTCCGGTTACATATGTATTTATAATAATTTTATAAATACGAAAGGACACCTAGAAAGATGTGGAAGGTCACCAGTCTCAAGGGAGACGAGGTGTTTCATCTTCCAAGACTTACATGTGCACTAATTTTGCGAAACATACTATTTTTAGAATTTACTATTTTTAGACAGCAGTACAAAAATCACAATTTGGGCCCCTTAAACGTGGATTTCGGGGGTCAAACATTTCCGAACAAAGTTCACACCTTCTCATCACATTCTACGCATTCCAAGCTTTCCGTTGCCTTTTGAACGGAGTCAATCGGAGCTACGGTGCAAAAGTTATGGTCTCTGGAAGTTGCGCCACTAGAATTGCTGCCTGGATCAGTAATGCACTTGCAGCCAATAGTAGATGTTAACACAACCAATGATAGTTAGTTATTCCAAGGATCATGAGGAAAATATGGAAAGTGAACTTATGAACTTAATTTAGACATGACAAAGGGGTTTAAATATGACTTGTATGTAGGAATATGGGTTCTCCGTAGGTGGTTTTCCTTAGGTCTATGTCCCAGATCTGGGTGATGGAATGCAAACTGATTGATGTGGGAAGTTTGCTATGGACCAAAAATTTTATCAATGCTCTCTTTTGATTTTTATTCTTTGCTTTATGAGATAGAAGGCTGATCAATGCGGGAAGCCTTCACTGCCATGATGTAAAGGGGGTAGCCATCCTTCGAGTGAGTGGTCTACTTTTTGCTTTATGCTTTTTGACTTTGGGATTTTTTCTTTCTACAAATGGCAGGGATAGTATATATATGCATGATATTTGTCCTTCGAGGGATCAATCTATACTTTTGACATTTTTATGTTTTTTATGAACAACTGTCCTTTAAGGGAGCAATTTGTTTGATTTTAAATTTTTGATATGTGCATCCATAGAATTTTTACTTTTAAGGGAAGAGATGGGAATAGTTATGTAGACCACTTAGGAGGGGATAATGAATGTACAAGTGACACCCATGGACCTTTAGCGTGGTTCCAATAGGTGAATAAGAGGGTAATGGATGTAATGATCACATAGTCTTCGCCAAGAAGGAAGAACCTATCCATAAAAAATATGCTATGAGAAGATCTATGATGCCCATATTAGCGGTCATAACTAGGAAAGTGATGGTAGACCACATGATTCCAAACCATTATGATGAAAGATGGAAGAGGATAATGATGGATGACTGATGGGATGACTAAGTTCACATTGGTAGGTATGTTAATAGTAGAAAGGCCAAAAGTGCAATGTGTTAAGAGGTTCCGTTTCTGGTTTACCATCAAGGGAATCCAAATGATAGGCCCCAAACTCATACTTATGCGTGATAATGTAAAGTCTAATCCAGTTGGGAGAAATTTTTTTGTGTTGGCTCCTTTTTAGAGTGGTGATGTTTTGATTTTATTTAAGGATAAGGTCACTGATGTTAAATTAACGTTCCTTGAGATGTTTTTTGTAGGCATGTTTGATGCGCTCTTGATAGACATGATGATGTTTAAGAGTGAGAAGGCGACGTTTATCTAACAACTCAAGTTGTGATAGACACTCTTGGTGATAGTCTTCATCGGAGACAAAGTCATGAAGAGAAACGTGGAAGGATGGGATTTGGACTTCAAGAGGAAGAATGGCCTCAGTGTTGTAGATGAGAGAGAAAGGATTAGCACTCGTAGATATGTGGATGTTATTCCGATAAGCCTAAATAACGAAGGGAATATGAGGATTCCAATTATGACTGGATTTACCAATAGTATTGGCAAGAATGTTTTGAAGGGTCTTGTTAGTGGCTTCATCTTGATCGTTACCTTAAGGATATTATGGTGATGAGAATCTAAGATTAATGTTAAATGAGTTGCAAATCTTCCTAAGATATTTGTTTTTTAAAGACTTTCTATTTTCTATGATGATTTTGTGAGGAATGCCAAAGAAATAAATGATATGATGATAGATGAAATTGATGATTTGATTAGATTTGGTTGATGTAATTGGAATTGATTCCACCCATTTGGTGAAGTAATCAATAGCAGTGATGATACAAAGATGGAATTGGGAAGAATGCAGATTGATGAGGTGTTTGAGGTCAATCCCCCATTATTAAAAAGGCCAAAGGTCCTGAGATGGCTGCAATGCTTGAATAGGAATGTAGATAAGATTGGAATGCTACTAGCATTTGACACATTTCTTGACATATTCACAACAATCATTATTGAGAGAGGGCCAATAATAACCCATGCGAAGGAAACACTTGGTATTAACCAAACCACTAAAATGACCACCACATATACCATCGTAGAGTTCTTAGATATCTTGAGTAGATTCGCGAGACTTAAGGAAATATAACAGAATTTCATTGAAGCCGTGCTTGTAAAGGATGTCGCCAAGGATGACATAGTGGTTAACACGTTGAAGAAAGGACCTCCTACCATTTTTATATAAATAAGAGGGGATGATGGATTGAGATAGATAGTCAAATGTTTGAGAATAAAAAATATCATGAGGGTTAGTATCAATATGGTTGATACCAGGGAGTTCATGAACGTGAGACGATTGATCTTGATGCTAAAAAATGAAAGAGATTTTAGACTCTTCAGTTGTCCAAGGGATGAGAGATGCGAGAGACACCATAGTGTCTGCAAAATGATTAGATGAATGAGGGATAGTATGAATGGTTTATAAATAAAATGCATCTAGAAGGAATTCAATTATGTCCTTATATTTTTGAAGGATGCCATTGTTAAATTTATAAACACCCTCGACTTGATTGATGATAAGTTTAGAATCCCCGTAGATGTCAATTAATTTAATGCCTAAAAGGATGACATTTTCAAGGCCTAAGATGAGAGCCAAATACTCATGAATATTTTTAGTGTATTCAAAATTACGCTTATTGGCGATAGGAATAGGAGTATCCCAAGGAGGAATGATAATGATGCCAGTGCCTCCCCCTTGCTTAAATTTAGAGCCATAAAAAAAGAGAGACATCTTAAGGGGAGAAAAATCATGTTGAAATTTGTTGATAGACTCATTTGGAAACTGGTCATGAGGAAGGAGATTACCAAAAAGAGGGGCATAAGCTAATTGATATGTGATATTCTGGCCCTTAATTTATTTTTGAGAGATGAAATCTAGGTCAAACTCAGTCATTAGCATGAGTTATCAAGTGATGCGATCGTTATGATAAGGTTTATAATGTATGGTCTTGAGGAGGTGAACCCTAGCGATGACATAAGTTTTTTTATTAAGAAGATAATGGTGAAGCTTGGAGGTGGCAAATAAAATAGCAAAATACAAATTTTCAACTTTAGTGTAGCGAGTTTCATAATCATGAAGGGTATGATTGATGGAATAAAATTCATACTCCTTGTCTTGCTCATCACGATGTGTGAACATGGTGCCTAGAGCATGGTTGAAGTAAGAGACATAGAGATAGAAGGGCTCCCCCTCATGTGGAGAGGTAAGCACAGGCAGGGATAAGAGATACTACTTGAGGTCATGAAAGGATTTTTGGCAGTTATCATCCCATCTAAAGTTGACGTCTTTATGAAAAAAGTGATGAAAGGGTTGGCAATGGTTAGAGAGTTGTGATATGAAATGAAAAATAGATTGAAGGTGACCTTGAATACTGTGAAGGTACTTCAAGTTAAAAGGAGGGGGCATCTTGAGGATAGCCTTGATCTTGGTGGGGTAAACTTCAATACCTCTAATAGAAACAATGAAGCCAAGGATTTTTGTAGTAAGAAATCCAAACAAACACTTAGCTGGATTAAGACGAAGGAAGAAATGGATAAGGCACTCGAAGAGGATTTCAAGGATGGAAATATGGTCGCATCAATGCTTGGACTTACCCAATAGACCATAAACATAGTTCTCTACCATTTTATGGATGAGATTGTGAAATATGTAGGTCATGGATCGCTTATAGGTGGCTTTGACGTTTCTCAAGTTGAAGGGCATGACATGATAGAAAAAGCTCCCCCAGGTAGTGACGAAAGAGGTATTATGTTGGTCTTCTGGTGCGATAAGGATTTGATTATATCTAGAAAAAACATCCATAAGAGAAAGAATCTCATGGCCTACTGTAAGGTCTATGAAAAGATCAATTTTAGGAAGGGGAAATTCATTTTCAGGGCAAGTGTGGTTTAAAACTCAAAATTCAGTGCATATTCGAAGTTTTCCAAACACTTTAGTGATGAGTACAAATTTATAAACCCATTATGGATAGTCAACAAGGATGATGAAGTTGGATGAAAGAAGGCATAACAACTCCTCTTTAACCAGGAGGGAAACTTGAGGTTACATATGACAAAGCTTCTCCTTGACCAGATTAGCATTGGGAAAGGTGATAATATTATGGAAAACTATGGATGGATTGAGACCTAACATATATGAGTACGACCATGTGAATGATTGGCTATGTCTAAAAAGAAAGTTAGTAAAGGATTCAAGCTCGTGTGGATCAAGGGATTGACCCACATGAGAATGTGAGGCTCCTGGGGAGTCCCTATTTTGATGTCGATGGTGAAATTTTTAAGGAGGGTGGTTGTGTCTTGTTGTAAGGACTTATGAAGATAGGAATCGTATGCCCCCATGTGAGAAAGGATGGCATCTTCATCAACGTATTGAAGAACGTCAATGGTAGGGGAGTCTTACTTTATCATTTCATGATGCTGAAGAGGGAGGGACCTATTTTTGTTGTCACACTAATAAGTGACTGGTCCCAAAGTGATGGTGGAGATTAAAAAACATCAAGAGGAAATAGACACGGTGCCATCCGTATCCATGACCTCATGGGATGGAGAATATGGAGGGTCAATGTCCATGAGAAGCAAAGATGGTGGAAGAGGATATACAAATTGTTTCTTATAGCCTAAACCAATTTTTTCTTGGGGTTTGTGAGATTGATAAATGACAAGGTCATGCATACCTTATTTGTAATACCCATTTCCAAATCCTTTTCAGGCACAATGATAAAGATAAGTGTAGGGAAAATACTTCTTATAAAGACATTCAAATCCATTGGTGTATATTTTTGTGTGTGGTTGAGCATCAATGTGTGAAGAAGGGCAATCGATTCCACCATAGATGAGGTTAGTTTGAAGATGAGGTGGAAGAAAAGAAATGATATCCCCAACATTAGGTTGATACATGGGAGCTTTATCAGGTCTGCCAAGTTTTTGAGGTGTGGGAAGTGCATTAAGTGTGAGAAGGTGATACTCCCCTAATGAAAGATGATCCATCAATTTTTCTAAGAAATTATAATTAAGAAGCTTAGACACAGAGATGGATGATCTAGTAAATGCTTCAGAAGGGTCCTGTTTAGGAATGAGGATGTCGTTGGGTCGATAAGCCATGTAACATTCTATGAGTGAAGGAGAGTTTGAAGGGAGAGTTCTAATTTTCCCTTCATGTTTGTATTTGATGAACCAATGGAGGGTGGAAGGAACACAACGCATGACATGAATCTATGGTCACCCTAGGAGGACATTATATTGAAACTCCCCTTCTATGATATAGAACAATTCATGGCAGAGATTTTAACCAATTCGGATAGGAAGAATAAATGTGGCTAAGGCAGGAGCAACAATATCATTAAATGTGTGAAGAACTGCGGGTGATTGGGTGACAATGGAATTAGGGAGTTTGAGCTGATCAAAAGTGTGATATGAGATGATGTTGATGCTAGCTCCATTATCAATCATAGAACAATGAATGAAGGTTTCATTGATACGCTCCGTGATGAAAATGGGAAGGTTATTTTCCTCTGGTGTAATGTCTAGAATTTCAATGTCATCGAAGAATATGGAGGCTAAAGCAACTAAGGACCCAAAAATATATGTAAAGGGTTCAAACTCATCATTAGGAATGGGGGTGCACTTAAGAGATTTGACAAGGGCTTATTTATGGTCTGAGAGTTTTGGATGAGCTTGTAAATTGACATCCTAACTAGCGACTAGTGAAGTTGTTTCATAACACTTTGTTCAATAGTACTAGGATGAGTAACAACTAAGATAGAGGCATTCGATTTTGATGAGGAAGGTGGTGGATTAGGATCACTAGAGGGAATGAAAATAGTGACTTTAGAATTGGATTGAGTGGGTGATTAGAATTCTTGGAGATGGGAATGCATTGTGACCTAAACAACATCAATATAGAGTGGAGGATATTCTTTCAGAGAATTCAAGGTTGGAGGTGGAATGGTTTCATATTTCCTAGATGAATGAGGGGATTTGGCTATCTTGGTGGATGAAGATTGGGATTGGGAAGTCGATTTAGTTGGTCAAAGAGATGGTTCCTCCCCAATAAGAAGGTCATTCTCGTCGATAAGGTTATGAATGAGCGTCTAAAGAGCCCTGAAGTGTTTCGTGTCATGTCTTGGTGCACGATGGTATGGAAAAATGAGTTTGGAGTCAAACCATAAAGGTATTGGGGAATTTGGATCAAATGGTTTGATAGATGGAAGAGTGATTGTGGAACCTTGGAGTAATTGATGAAACATTGTCATGTAATAACCCATAAGAAAGGTTGAAAATGAGGTTGATGAAGGTAATGATGGTTTATTTTTAGGTGGCTTGATGGGAACTATTGGTTGTTTAAACTTACACCTATGTCTTGGAGCTGGAAGAACCGAGTTGTTTGAGACAACAATGGAACTGTCTCCAAGTTGTGAGACCTTATGTACTTGAGAAAAATCTCCAGAGAATTCAGGTTCCTCTATCTATTTCTAATACCACTGCTACTCCTAATACTGAAAGGGAAAACTAAGTTAACAATGCCAAGGGACTAGGGATAGAAGGATAACAGAATGAAAAAATAATCTAACGAAGGTGATAGCACTAGAAAAAGAGGGATGAACACTATCTGTTCTAGGAGAAAATGAAGGGAAAGGCGTTAAAGAAGTCTAGGAATGTGTAGCACAAATAAGACACATTTACCATATTAGTTTCATGGAACACAACTTAAAATGGAACTGCAAGGGATGTATAATGACACAACAAGCACACAATGCAAAAGAAAGGCAAGAAGAAAGAATACAAACACACTTAGGACATATAATAGTCATAAAATGATGCTTCCATTACTTCTAAAAATGTACAAAACCGTTACATTGGAAAAAGAGGCTAATATCCACTTGCACGAGCTAGATATAGAGGTTTGTGACTCAGAATACAGAAATATGAAGTCCTTAGCAAAGTGCGTAAGGATCCAAAGTGTTCAACCATAACAATGATCCCAAATCTTACATTTATAGATGAATCCATGGAAGAAAAAGGGAAGAAGGAGAGAAAACCCAATTTTGAAATACAACCATCAAAAAGAAGCATTCAATACCTACAAATCTACCTAAAATTTTTATCAAATACATTTCCCCAAGTCTGTTTGGTGTGTTGGAGAAGGAAAGAGGGCAGATCAGATCAAATCGGGTGGTTGGAATAATCAAATCTTCTCATTAATGCCCAGAAAGATGTTTTCCCATTTCTCACCTACAAAATCCACCAAGAATTTGAATTTGAATATCTAGCACTGTAGCCTACGTCAACAACTATAGATTGAGACTAGGCACACGCTGATCGAAGCTATGTAGAAAAATATATGGCTGTAAAAAGTTTTTTAGATTTGTTTGCATACACAAGACATGTGGCGTGCACGCTGATTGGCTGAAAGGATGGCCAACTGTGAAAATCTTCTTGTCATCCCTGCCACGTCTTACTCACTGATTTGTTACAAGGACTCGACACCCAGCTGAGACACTTTGACTAGTTGTGTGTGGCAAACTCAAATGTGTCAGAGAATGATGTGGCATAAAATGACATAAAGGAGGGTGCAAAGGTATGTGTGTGGAAGAATGAGGCACAAGGAGATGAAAGAAATAATGCACGTGTAATTGCGTGTAGGGGAAATGGGGAAAATTGGTGAGTGGAGAATGTATGGTCAAGGAAAAACTATGATAAGGTAATGTGCGGGGCACGTGAGAGAACTAGGGATTTAGCTGATTGAAGTAAGTGCAAGGCACGCATGTAGGATGAATAACTGGTAGGAGGAAGGTGAATGCATAGAAGATGTGTGCAAGGTCAGAGTGGAACAAAGAGGAAAAGGATAATGGAAAGGGGAGAAGGGGAAGCATGCAAGGGCACACAAAGAAACAGTGACCAAGTGAATGTGCCAAGGAGACAACTAAGGTGCATGCCACTTGTAATGAAGATCTCTGAGCAAAAATATGTATGTAATTTGTCCAGATAACTAGGAGAGTTATTTGGATTACAATTTTAGTGACTTTTAGGGCCATCTACGTGCTAGATGAAGGAGATCAGTAGCCTAGAACATTCATTGGGCATGGAGTCTACTATGTAATCATGAAATTTCTGATCTTTAGCTTTGAAGAATTGATCCTCAAGTCACTTGAAGGATCATTTCTTGACTCCATCCTGAATCTTGCAATAAAAGAAGGCCGGAACCTTGGAAGCAAAAGAATAGCACGTGCAGGACCCACGAGAAGAAAAGGATATGTACAAATAAACAATGTGCACACAACATACTTGGAGGAATTTAAACTAATCTAATATATACATAAAATGAAGCAACAAACTTAATGGAAGGGTTTGAGATAGATCCCATTTATTGGGATTTGTAGTGCGCCTCCATCAAGATGAGTTAACTCAAAAGAGTTAGCCTCCTTGCATGAACTGATGATGTATGTGCCACTCCAAAGTGCATCAAACTTTGAATGGACACCCTAGTTTAGCTCTATCAGTATCCCATTTTAAAACCAAGTCCCCAACTTTGAAAGCTTGAGGCCTAGCCTTTCAGTCAAACCATTTCTTTGTTGGTTGTTTATGTTGTTCTAGCTTGATCATGGAAGAGTTCCTTGACTCTTCAAGATTAACCAACTCTGCCATTCTGATTTCTCTCTGGTCTAGACCTTCGAGCTCCAGCTGTTGGGAAAGTGCCAATGAGTTAAACTCCAACATCAAAGGAAGGGTAGCCTCATTTCCATAGATGATCTTGTAAGGAGAAGTACCTATTGCTTTTTTAACTATGATTCTATTAGACCAGAGTGCATGAGAGACCTTTGTATGCCACTGTCTTTGGTTGATGTTCATTATGCACTTCATGATCCTGATTAGGTTCTTATTTGTTGACTCTGCTAAACCATTTCCTAGAGGGTAATAGTTTAAAGAATTCTTCAGATAGATGCCCAGATTTAGAGCCAAATAAGTGATTTTAGTGCTAAGGAAGGATTTTACATTATAAGAGATAATGGTTTGAGGAATGCCAAACCTTATGACTATACCCTCGAGAAAGTAAAGGATGACTGACTCGGTTGATTCCTTGAGCATGAAACCTTTTGTCAATCTGGTGAAGTATTTTGTAGCTGTCAGCACCCATTTGTGTCTAGTGCTTGCAGGTGGATTGATCATTCCTATGAAGTCAAGACCCCATTATGCAAAAGGCTGATCTGATTGGATTGGTTGGAGGGGAAGCGCTTCCAGTCTCTTCTTTCCTGTAAAGAAAACACATTCCTTGAATTTTTTGAACCACTTGTATGCATCTACAAACAGAGTAGGACAAAAGATACCTTCCATTATGATCTTCATTATTGTAGTCTTGGTAGAGAAATGTCCACAAGAGAATCCATCATGAAATTATGCTAACACTTTTTCAGTCTGTGTGCCGTTGATACTCCTTAACAACACGCCATCAAAATTATTCTTGAGGAGAAGTCCATCAATTAAAATATAAGGGATGGATTATAACCTTAGATGTCTTCTCTTTTCCTTATTTAAGCTAGGAGGGTATGCACCCTCGAAAAAGAATGTGATCATGTCCTTCATCCAATTGGGTACACAAGGATCTGTATTCTACTCAAGTTCTGCACGTGGGATAGCTTCATCGAGAAACAATGAAATCTCATATTCATTGTGCGCATCCTCAACAAACTACTTGCATAGTGCGCTACCTCTTACCAACTTTGTGGCTTTGATAGTCACACCATAATCCATGATTTTTTTCACCCATCGTGCTCTCTTTTCACTAATTTTTAATCCCATTATGAAGTCTTTAACAGAAGAGTGGGACACCAACACCTTGATATGATTTTTGGTGAGCATACTTTTAAAAATTTTGAGCATGCGCATAATGGCATAGATCTGTTTCTCTATATGACTATATCTTAATTCATAATCCTTCAGCGTCTGGCTGAAGAAAGCTAGTGGTTGTTCCATCCCTTTTTCATTTTCTTGTGTTAGAATAGTAACAAAACTTGCATCAACACCATAAGCATAAAGGATGAAATCCTTTCAATAATTTGGGTTGATGAGTTTTAGTGCACAAGTAATCTCTCTTCTTGATTTTGTTGAAGCTTTCCTTTCCTTATGTTTTCCATCAGAAAGTTATGTCTTTCTTGAGCATGAGGGTGATTGGCCTTACTAGTCCTGCAAAGTTAGGAATAAAGTGCCTAACAGGAAGTGCTAATTTTTCCAATGAAGGACTGTAAGGATTTCTTGTGTGCCGATAATCTGGAAAGGGCCAAGATGGCCGAAACCACGCTCAGGATCAATTCTGATGTCATCCTTTGTGACCATGTGGTCTAGAAGCTTGCCCTATGAGGTACTACAAAATTACACTTCTTGAGGTTAAGAGATACCCCAAAAATTCTTGCATGGCTCTCAAATACTTTAAACTAGGTGTACCATTCTGATATTTCCACGCTTTGCTTTGATGAAAATGTGGGGGGGGGGGGGTGTCATCTAGATAAACTTCAAGATGAATTCATTTATGTATCTCAAGAAGGCAATAAATCCATGGCGTGAAAATGTTACATACCTGCATTTGATCAAACCGAAGGGCATCTTCTAAGATATTCATATGTCCCCATCATTGGTTGTAAATGTCACATTTTGAATTTATCCTCTTCCTTGACCAGGATTTGATTGAAGTCGGAGTCCTTCGTCCTAGCATTGAGAATATTTACGCGTTGGCCACAATCTGCAGAATCTGCTCCATAGAAGGCAAAGGATAATGATCATTTTAGAGATTACCTTGTTCAAATCTCTAAAATCAACACAGAGTCTAATTTCACCATTCTTCTTGTGCATCTCCAACTAGATTCACGACCTAGGTAGAGTCACTTCTATCAGAAATATTATATTGGCATCATTATGAGTTTGGAAAACATCCTCTTCATGAGGAGGCTTTATCTTGTTAGGAAATAAGAGATAAAATATGCGGAATAATCCCTTACAAAATCGCAACAAGTAGAAACTAATATGCAGGCCTTTTTACAGATCTCAAGGGATAGAAGTGCATTGAATAAATACACACTTAGGATCGATTGTGGTAGCATCCTTTGAAACCACATGGCCCAAGAGATAACTGCAAAATTACACCCATTCTTGGGGTTAAGAGATACCCCATACCTTCTATATCTCTCAAAGACTTTCTCTAGGTGCGCCATGTGATCCACGATTTTCTTTGAGAAGACCGTAATGTCATAAAGGTAAACCAAGATGAACTCGTTGATGTATCCTTTGAAGGCAATGTCCATGGTGCATTGAAACATTGTGCCTGCATTTGACAGACCAAATGGCATATTATGATACACATATGTTCCCAACTTGATTGTAAACACTGTTTTGAATTGATCCTCTTCCTTGACTAGGATCTGATTGAAACCTGAATACCCATCCAACATTGAGAATATTTGTGCACTGGCCACAATCTATAGAATATGCTCCATTGAAAGCAAAGGATAAGGCTCCTTTAGAGATTCCTTGTTCCAATATCTAAAATCAACATAGAGTCTAAATTCACAATTCTTCTTACGCATCAGAACTATATTTGCGACCTAAGTAGAGAACTTGATGGGAAAAATAAGCTCCGCCTCAAAGATTTTGGATAACTCCTTTCTCATGAGGGGCTCTATCTTTGGATTGACTGGTCGTTACTTTTGTCTGATGGGCTTGATACTAGGATCAAGGTCAATGGAGTGTTGAGCAACACTTGGATCAAAACCTTTGAGGTCTTCATACTCCCATGAGAATATATCACTTTATTTTTGAAATAGAGAGATGAAGGCCTTCTTTTCATCATGTGCATAAGATTTACCAAGAAAAAATTCCTTTCTGTGCACAATAGTGACTGGGGATCAGTCTTCTTGCACGGCACACATATACCTTTCTTTACCCTTGAATTCATTATCAAGGCTAAACATTTTATCTAAGGTGACCAGTCCTTTAGGCAACCTATTTTTCTTCAGCTATATTACTTGGTCACCATAGCTGTCGGGAAAATCAACTTCAATACTTGATGAGAACTTAGCTTCATTCTGGATGAACTAGATGATCTGTGTGTCACTGTCAAACACTTTCTAGCTAGTTTTGTTATCTAGAATGGATGGTCTAATCACCATCTTAATGTGTTGAGTGTTTCCTTTGACAAAGTCCTCAGCAGGAGAGAACTGCAAACCAAGCGCAACCATCTAGTTAGCTTCCTTATTCATTTTTTGTGGCACCACCTACATATTTAGAGCATCAAAACTCTCAAGGAGGTCCCAAACTTTATGTTTATAAGCTTTGAGAAGCTTATTATTTTTCATGCACTTGTTGGTGACATGGTGGGTAACTAATTATGTATCCCCAAAGATTTGCAACACCTTAATCTTCTTCTTTTCAGTAATAAGCAAATCATGTACCAGCCCCTCATACTCTGCAATATAGTTAGAACATGTAAACTGTAACTTATGCACGAAGAATAATTTCTCATCCTTAGGGGAAATGAGAACAACTCCTGCTCCCGTGTTGTTTCTGCTTTTGGATCCATCAAAGAATAACTTCCATAGACCAGGGTTCTCTTCACTTTTCTTGAGCGCGCATGACAACACAACTTCTTCTTCAAGAATGCAGTAAGTACCAAGCCCAGTTTTATAAGCTTCCAAATCTTCAGCATATGGGTCAAATTTATGGTGCCTCTTTGCCCACTCATCAAGTACTAGATCAGGAATAGAAGGTGGAAGAGGTTTCTCTTTAGAAACTGAAGCTTGTTCTTCTTGGATTAAAAAGTTAGCTTGGAGAGGGGATGGTACATATGACTCTACATGATAGTAAAATATTGGCTCAACTTGTATGGTAAATCGGGTACCATACCTTGTCTTGAGTAACATATGAGAAAAATCAAAAGACAAATAACCACCCACTTTAGCAGTAAAATATCTTGACAAACATAAGGCAAACAAAGGGGGTAGATCAATGATTGACACATCTTGAGTTATTGTAAGACTTGGACATGCATGGAGGGTTAACTCAAGATCCTTGATAATTCCTAGGGTAGTGACAGTTGAACCATCAAGTTGTAGGACTCCTTTTGTCAAGGGGCTATACTTAAGACCTAAGACATCAACAATCTTCTTAGGCATGATAGAAGTACTAACAACTGAGTCAATTATACAGTTATGGAAAAGATGTTTTCCTATTATCAAAAACATATATAAGGGTTGGGTTTTAACAAATTTACTTACTTGTTTCTCCTCTTCTGGGTAGATATTGAAAGAAGCACGCAGTTTAGGAATAGCTGGATCAGTGTATGGAAGTTGGGCTAGAGATTCATCCAACAAATCATGTTGGGATGGAATGGTCAGGGCATCCCACATTGTAAAATTTATGTTTTTCTTCTTCATCTGGTCCACAATATTGAATGGAAAACCCATTGACTTGCGCATTTTATGAAAAACAACACCCTTGCTTGGTTGCTCAGGTATAGAGATAGAAAATTAGTTCATGTAGAGGCTTGACATACCAAAGGAGGGGCACACGCCACTTCTAGAGGAGCTTTGTGTGGAGCCTCAGGTGTAGGAACTTGAGAAATTTTACTACTGGATGTCTTAGTTGCTTCCTTTTGATTTTGAGGGTCTTCTTGTGTTGTTGGAATTGTGACATGCGCTCCAGGATCGAGCATTCTCTTCTTGTATCTTGTGTTGTTCGCAACTTGGGCATGTGGTCTGTTTATATCCTCTGTAACTTGTTTGATTGCACATAATTCCTCAATGCCAAAGAACATTAGATTTTCCTTTGGAGGAGATTCTTTCCATTCTTGGTTATCTGCTTCAGATGCGCTTGTTGAACGCTCATAGCTGGAAGCATTCTGAATCATGTAGGCTTGTGCACGCACAAAATTAGTGTAGTAATACTGGATTTGAGGCATATTGCAATAAAGCACCATTCAGACTCCTGTGCCATGTTGTTCTAGACTTGGATAAGTGCTTGACTTGTGCTCAACGCTAGAAGAGGTTGTGTAGGAGGAATAAATTGCAAAGCCAAGTGCACATTAGCATGCCATCTATCATTCTACTGGTGTTATCCATATCTTTGATTTCCATACTGATTCCGCCAAGGTTGATTGCTCTAGATTTGCACTTGATTGGAACTTCCTCTGTAGGCTTGCGCCTGTTGCTTCTCCAATGATATGACCTTGTTGGAAAAGTTTGTAATCAGGGCCTTCAATTCATCTTCTTTTTGTTGAGCAAGAGAGTAGGATGTAGATTCCACTGGTTGTGTGCTCTTCACTATAACTGAAGCAATAGAAGGCTAGGGTGCTGGAGACATCTCTGGGAACAAGGGCACATAAGGCTTAGGTGCCAAATTACCACCCTGAATGAGATTGTTTTCTTCCCTTATTGTGATGTTGTATGCAACAGGTAAGATTCTACCTCCCATAGATTGAATCATGACTGAAATGTCACTTTTCAAAGCCCTTAAATAGTACAAGAAATCATGTTGGGCTATAGGCTTTACCACTTGAGGAATTCTATCCCAAGTCTTCTAGAATCTGATGTTGAAATAGTTCATTTGCTTGTTGGGTGCGAGCTTTGTTGTAGTCATCTTCTCCACTAGTGATAGATGATCTGATTTATCTTCAAAGCAATTTCATAGAGTTATTCCAAGCTCATCCTAGGTAGAAATAGATGTAAGTCTCAGGACATGACACCATTGGAGTGATTTACCCTTAAAAGAGGTTGCAATCAACCTAACAACACCATCATCATGTGTAATCAAATAGAAAAAGCATACATTGGCCACATCTTGAATGTGTTCAATAGGGGTGACTTGATTTTCTCCCGTGAAGTAGGGAATGCTCTTGAGCATGGCCACTGACATATCATGCTGGGCATTGCGATTGAGTGGGCTTCCACCAGTGAAACTTGTAAAGTTCCTTGCAGGAGGAGGAGGAGGAGGTTGAAGTGCTATGGTAAGGTACACTTGTCTATTTTGAGGAGTAGAGTGCGTGTAGTGTGCTGGAGATGAGGAAGATCTACTATATGTGTTTATCGATGAAAGATAGAGGTATTCAAAAGATCCTTCAGCTGCAACACTCTGTCTAGTATGCACTCTTCTCATAAAAGGCACTCAAGACTGCAAAATAGGAGCTCTGGAAATGTTGGGATTTGCTAGATGTGTTGAAATAACTTTCCAAAGGATGGAAATACTAAGCTCACACATCAGAACTTAGAAATATGAAATTCAAGCTTTCACTGTTGGTCCCACCATGCATACCAAAAATTGTTGGTCATTCAAAGTTGCACCCATGTCTCGGAGCTGGAAGAATCGAGTCGTTTGAGACAATAATGGAACCGTCTCCAATTTGTGGGACCTTGCAGGCTTGAGACAGGTCTCTGGAGAAGGTTGGTTCCTCTATCTATTTCTAATGCCACTGTTACTCATAATACTGAAAAGGAAAACTAAAATAACAATGCCAAGGGACAAGGGATAGAAGGATAACATAATGAAAAACTAATCTAACGAAGGTGATAGCACCAGAAAAAGAGGGATGAACACTATCTGTTCTAAGTGAAAATGAAAGGAAATGTGTGAAAGAAGGCTAGGCACATGTAGCATAACTAAGACACATTTACCATATCAGTTTCATAGAACACAATTAAAAAAGGAACTGTAAGGGACGCAAAATGACACAACAAGCACACAATGTAAAAGAAAGGCAAGAAGAAAGAATAAAAACACACTTAGGACAAAGAATAGTCACAAAAAGATGCTTACATTACTTCTGGAAATGTATATAATTGTTATAATGGAAAAAGAGGCCAATATCCACATGCACGAGCCAGATATAGAGGTATGTGAATCAGAATATGGAAATATAAAGTCCTTAGCAAAGCACGTAAGAATCTAAAGTGTCCAACCATAACAATTAACCCACCTCTTACATTTATAGATGAATCCATGGAAGAAAAACGGAAGGAGGGAAAACCTAATTTTGAAATACAACCATCAACAAGAAGTATTCAATTCCTACAAATCTATCAAATACATTTCCCCAAGTCTGTCTGGCATGTTGGAGAAGGAAAGTGGGTGGATAAGATAAAATTAGGTGGTTGTAATAATCAAATCTGCTCATTAATGCCAAGAAAGATGTTTTCACATTTCTCACCTACCAAATCACCAATAATTTGAATTTGAATATCTAACATTGTAGCCTACATCAGCAGCTATCGATTGAGACTAGGTATACACCAATCAAAGCTCTATAGAAAAAGATATGGCTATAATAAGTTTTTCATAGTTGTTTGCATATGTAAGACATGTGACGTTGTGGATTGGCTGAAAGGATGACCAAATGTGCAAATATTTTTTTCATCTCTACCACATCTCACTCATTAATTTCTTGTAAGGACTCGACACCCAGATGGCACGCATTGATTGGTTGTGTGTGGAACACTCAAGAGTGTCAGAGAATGACGTGGCATGAAATGGCGCAAAGGTATACACGTGGAAGAATGAGATGTGGGGGGTGACAGAACGAAGGCGCGTGTAATTACATGTGGAGGAAATGGGGAAAATTGGTGAGAAAATAACGTATGGTCAAGGTGCAACTATTACAAAGTAATGTGCGGGGCATGTGAGAGGGCCATAGATTTATCTTATTAAAGGAAGTGCAAGGTGTGTGCATAGGATGAATAGTTTCTATGAGGAAGGTGAATGCGTAGAAGATGCATGCAAGGTCAGAGTAGAAAAAAGAGGAAAATTAAAATGGAAATGGGAGAAGGGGAAGTGCGCAAGGGCACACAAAGAAATAATGACCAAGTGAATGTGCCAAGGAGACAACTGAGGTGTGTGCCACTTGTAATGAAGATCTATGAGCTAGAATATATATGTAAGTTGTCCAAATAACTAGGAGATTTATTTAGATAACATGAACCTTTGATTTTCTCTTAGATTTCAAAGAAGAAGAAGATGGTTTCATTTTTGTTTCAGTTTTGATTGGCGGTGATTTGGAGGGTTTGGATTAAAATTTAATAGTGGAAGATGTGGATGATTTGGAAGGGGTACTTAGTTTGGAAGGTTTAGGTTGTGTTGACTTGTTGATAATGGAGTTTTTAAAAGACGGGGCTTGTCCTAAAATGGAACAATATGCTCATAAATATTGTGATATGATGCTAAGTTTCTTAGGAGGATTGATCTTGGGAGAAGGAATCTCTAGCCTTTTATGCGGATGTGTAAGAGACTTTTGGATGGGCACACCAAGGTTTTTAATTTTCATTTGTGAGGGTTTAGCCTTGGTAGAGGTAGTGACATCTTTAGCTAAAGAATCCATGGTGGTAGGAATTAGTAGTAAGGTTTGTAATTTCCAAGTGGGAGAGGTTTTTGCATGATGCATTTAACGTGATCTAAAGGTGTGGTAGATGGTTTAGGTTTATGATTTTTTGGTGTTTATGTGATTGGAGTTGTAGATGTTGTGGAATTGTCATTTGTAGGTGCATTTATCATGGGATTTTGGATAGTGGATGATTCAAGAAGTGGTGTAGCTATAGGTTTAATTTCAGATGTTGATGTGGGTGTAGTTGTCCTAAGGATATACATAAGTGTAGATGTTGAGGTTTGGGTTGAATTCGTTATAGGTGAGCGAGGAGATGCAATGGATGGAGATGTAGATGATGTAGATGGAGGAGTAAGTCTGGTTAAGTCTGTTGGGGGTTCCATTGTTGGCACGGTGTTCTAATAGGTGTTTTCATTGATGCAAAACCACATTAATGAAAAAGTGAATGTTGTATGATGATTTTCTTGTTGCTTATATATTGGTTTAGATGTATATCAGCTACTACAGTGGGATTTAGTGAAGTGTTCTTGCTCTAGCAAGTCTATACAGGTGCCTAGGAGGTATAACTTGGTAGTGTGAGCTTCCTGGATTCTTGGGAAGCATGTTAGAATGATGGATAACATGATTTGAGGGTTCTTGATCACTCACAACAGTGGCATGGTGTAGGTACAGGTGCTCATTGGGAGCATGTATAATAACTTGGAGGTGTGACAGTGTTATTTGGAGCTATATGAGCTCATAGAAGAATGAATTAAGGTGTATCATAGCATATTAGGTATGTTTTTTGTTAGTTTCAGATGTTTCTTATTCAATTATTGCATTATTTCATTTGGCCCTAGCTTCTACAATGAGGATCTAGCATACAAACACAGGTAAGTCTCAGTGAATGGAGAGATTGATGTATGGAATTCACATTATGATGATTGGATATGTTATAGGGATGAGTCACGCTTCTCTCAGAAAATTTTCAGGTGCCCATGATGTGTATTTTTCTAGATATGACTAATTTTGTGAGACATGTTGAAAACAAGTCAAATTCCAGCTCGAAGTTCAACTTTAGATGCTCATTATGAATAGTGTGATTTTCATGGGACCTTGTGGATTTTAGGGAATCTTATATGGTGAGTTTAGAAGGTTTCAAAAAAATAATGAGGTTAGTTGATTGTCAGGTTTTTAAGAACAAATGTTAAGAAGGTAAAGTGGTCTAAAACCCTAGTTAAAACCTAACTAGGAGCAGTTGGCATAAAGTGAAGTATTGTAACCCATTTTGATTGGTTAATAAAAATTAATGATTTTATGTTGTAGAGGACTCCTAAATATTTCCAGAAATGTATGGTTGAGCTCATGGTGATGAGTGGGCCCCACCTAAAACTAGCATTTTATGGAGAACAAGGTTTTAGCACAAGATGGTCCAAAGGAGTAACATGCAAAATTTATGGTGCATGATTATTGGGAGTTTTAATTGATTTACATGGATGTTTTAGGATATTTTCATGCAAGTTCATGGTTTTTTGAGGTCCAAATAGGTTGACTAGTCAAAGGGCAGTTTTGGGGTTACAAATAGTAGGGTCTAGTAAAATGAGAATCACTTGAGCTACAACTGGAGTTTTGGGATGATTAAAGTTTAATTAGAAATAGGATTTAGATATATTTATAGTAAATTATTTATTGAATCATGATAAGGTCATTTGACATGGTTTCCAAGGAATTCTTTGAGCATGAATATTTTTGGCAGATCAAGACAGGATGTGTTCCAATGAAATTTTAGTGTTATTTGAAGCATGATGTGGATTGGGTGATGCTTCCTATCACCTAGAAAGTTATGAAGGTTTAATTTTGCATCTAATTCATCCATTTTTATGTCTTTACTATATGTATAAATGATTTTATGAGCTAACCTTTGAAAACAATTTTTTTGGTAGGTTGATCTGGTGAAGGAAAATGTAGCTGTGGATTGAAGAGATGGATGTTTCATGAATTATAACTTGTTTATAATTTTTATAAATGTTATTCAATTTCTATTGATTGGTCACATGTTTAAGTTTAGTAGAATTCATTTAGTGGCATTAGGAAGTTTCTAGGGTGTTGAAGGGTGCATAAAACAACTATTTTGAGATTTGTAAAGGGGACTGGGCCCAATAAATGAAATAATTTGATTATTTTATCAAATTTGCAACCATGTATGAATGTTTTAGGATATTTTATTAATATTTAAGGGGTATTGGGTGGGTCATGAAATTTTTTATATTTAATGTAAGGGCATTTTTAAGAATGTGCCTATGGGGTTTTGAGCCATTTTTGGCATATGTAATGTGGGTTTTAGCTAGGCCGACATAATTGGGTCACTTATGATTGTTATATTTCAAATTTGAAAATTTTCCTTGATGTATGGGTCAAACCAAAAGGAGGGAACATGTTGTGCCTAAGTTTGAAATGTGGAGAAGCATATAAAAGCATGTTCTTGGGTGCGTTTTGGAACTAGTTGAGTGTGTGCATGTGGAGCGACCTAGGTGAAGTGTGATTTCAAGTTTTTAATAATTATTTGAGTCTGATTAAAGTGTGTTGTAGGTTGAGAAAAATCAGAGGACATGAAAGAAATAGATTGATGTTTTTTAGAGGGTTTGATGAGCTTGTTTTGTGAAGTGTGATCACCTAGAGTTTAAGTGAAGAAGTGTGAGCTAGATATTGGATCTCCAGCAGTTGCATCAGTAAAAAATAAGATATCTACACATCATAAGGTGGTTGAGTGGGTGCTTGATAATACTGGGGGGTGTAGCCTCATTGTGGAGTTGGTGCTTCACAAAATTATGGGTTTGTGCTCCTTTTAGGGTTGGTTCTCTACTAAACTAGGGGTTGGTGCCTCACTTACATTTAGAAACATATCAATAAAAGATTGTGTTTCAGTGGGTTTTCTTCCACTTGAGGGTTTCCCACTTATATCTTGTGTTCATGAGTTGTTTCTTTTCTTTCATGGTTACATGTTTCATTGATGTTTATGGTGCGCACACATAGAGTATTGAATAAGTGGTTATTTTGATTAAATGTGTATGAGATTTTGAGTTTCATATCTGAAATATAATTTGAAGTTTTTATAAGGACTAATTCACCCCCTTGAGTCCATTTTTCTTCTAACAGTCATGGTTGTGGTCATAGTTAAATTTGTGATTGTAGAGGGAGAATCCGAAATGGGGGTAAATGTAATAGGTGTGGAGGTGATGGTTGTAGATGGTGGTGTTAGAATTTGATCTATAGTGTTAATGATATGGGAATTAGGTTATTGCGACATGGAAGGTTGAGTCTGATTATTGGGTGAATGATTAGGAAAGGGTTTTTTTAAAAACATCCAAGGATTGATTGGGTGATGCATTAGGATTGTCTACTTGGAGGTCACTAGAGTCTATAAGATTTTGGACAAGATCCTTGAATGTGCGACACTTCTTAATGTCATGGCCATGGACTTGGTGATATTTTTAATAATATTCTTCATGGTACCATGTTGTTTTAGGGTGTGTTTCATCATATGGTTGGATTAGGGAAAGTTTAATGAGTTTGACCGCCATTAACTTGTCAAAGATTGAACCCTAAGATTCCCCAAGAGGGGTATAATTTGGGATTGGCCTAAGATCTCTTTGTGGAGGCTCCACGTGAGAATTGGATGTAGATGAGGACTTAACCATGATGGAATTGGTGGTAGTTTTTGATTTATCACCATGTGTGGAAGGCTTGGTGAATTCGGTTTTGGGTTTATTCAATCTAATATTAAAGCGACCTTTCTCAAGGGTGCAGAATTTGAGTTTGTGAGACATAGTGAATGCCTCCTCAAAGGTTTGGAAAGATTGAATTTGAAGGGTTGGGGAGATGTGATTGGTGCAATATCATGAGAAAAATTCAATAAGCTCAGTTTGTGAAAAGGTGAATGATAGTTGGTTGATGATATTATGCCACAGTGCAATAAAGTTTGCAATGGATTCATCATCATACTATAAAATGGCATAAAGGTCAGTGATGGTAATCTTACGTGCAATCTTGATCAAGAAATGTTCAAGAAATAATTACGCAAGTTAAGTATATGTTAATAGTGAGTATTGGGGCATACTGTTGTACCAATCTAATGCGGGACCGACCAATGACATGGGATATGTGTGAAGCATGAGATCTTTATTGTGGGTAATAAGGTAACATGCATTTTGAAAATCCTGAAGATGTTTTTGGGAATCCTCCTTACTATTGAAATATGAGAATTTCGGAAATTCCTAATGAGGAGGATATGGTTTCACAGGGACAGATGGATTGATAGGTTCATTGCATATTTTTTCGTATGAAAGTGTGGTCTTAGATCCCAAGGTTGTGGCTTCAAGGTTATCCATTCTACACAATAATTCTTGTAAGGGATCATTAGATTGTTGAGATGTTGAAGGATGAGTTTGAGATGCATATGAGGTGGATGGCTTAGGTTGTTGGTATGTTTGATATGTTTAAGGATGTGTTCGTGTTGGTGGTAGTGGTTGATAAGTTGGAATATAATTGAGGGGTTCTGATTGAATGGGTTGTGATAAAGATTGATATTGAGATATGGGGATGTGGTAAGATTGGTTTGATTGAATTGGTTTTTGTGAAATAGGAACGTTTGAGGGGTTAGTTGGTATGTAATTGATAGGTGGTTATAAAACTTGAGTTGGTTGAGTAGGAAGTATGTATTCATAAGCATATTGATGAGGAGGTGGTTCATAAGTTTACATTGATTCAAATGGTTCAGGTTGAGAGATGATTATGTTGGTATGAACATGTGAAGTAGAGATGAGGGGAAATGTTTTGTCATATTATTAAGATATGGGAGGGAGAAGTGTGACTCTTGAGATGAATGAATAGGTAGAGAAGTGATCATGGTAGATGAGGTGCTGGGAATAGATGAATGAATGATAGTATTGACATGAGGAAATTTAGGAGGGATGGGGACAACTAATTGGGTAGTTTGATGATTTTGAGGAATGGAGGAAGATGGTTGGTTAGGATCAAACTCATGTTGGTCCCTAGAAATATCACTCATAGATCTAGAAAATAAGACAACAATTTGTGATGTAAGGACTTGGTTGGACTCCAAATTAGAAAGATAGGCATAATTTTTTTGTAAGGGAGGTCCATCAATGGGAAGGTTGATGGTTTTTCGAAGGAGATAGTCATGGAGGGAAACTGAATTTGCATCAAGAATACCTTGAAAATCCGCAGACCCACGAGAGATGAGAGGAGGCCCAAAAGAATCAATAGAGTTGGTCGAAGGAGGCATGGCTGGTCTAGATGCGATAGAATGGTGTATAAGCACAGGATTGGTGTCAAAATTAGAGTTTGGTTGGTTTAATTGAGTTTCCTAAAAAGGCAGGATGGTAACAATGGGTTGATTAACTATGATAGGAATTACCAAAGGGGTGGAGGTAAGAATGGAAAGTGTGGAAGAATTTTGGATAGTAACGATAGTGGGAATTGGTATGTTGTTTGATGTCATGATTTGTTTGTCTTGAGATCTTGTAATAACTGGTATGAAACAAAATAAGAAACAAAACTATGTTGATGTTTGATTAAAGAAAACAATTCACACAACAAAATTTTGTTTATCCTGATTATTTTAAGACGTGAAAATAAAAGAAAAAGGGCTTGAGGGTTACCTAGGAAATGGCATTCTATAGATGGTTTTAGGTGGTTTTGGATTTGGAGTCCTTGATATACCCGAAGGTATGTGAGGCCCAAATCTGTGATAAATTTCTAACGTGTCCAGGACACCACAAAGGCTTTCCTATTGGGTGATGAAATCCCAATAGTTCCACCTGGTAAGGGATGTTTAGATGTGTGATTTGGTTTATGTGTTTGGTTGTGTGTGGTGAAGTGAATGCAACGTGTTAAAACCCCTAGTTAAACTAGATTTCAAAGTAAGAAAGAAAGGGTTATTTTTAGATCCAAAGAGAAATGTGTAAATTTGATGAGGACAACAAAAAAGAGATGCAATGCAATAAGAAAAGGATGGGGAAAAACAAGGAATAGCTGGAATACAGTTTTCCTTTTTATCTGATATTCAAAGCAAAAAAGTAAGAAAAATAAAATCCAAGCAATCCATGATGCAACACAAGAAAGAAAGCATGCACGACCTAACAGACATTCCTTCCTTACAAGGTTAGTGGAAATGGAAAAAAGAAAATGAAAATGAAAACAAATAACATGACTTACCTAGAACGATTGGGTCCCACTGAGCATGCCAGAATTTTGACCAAGTTTCTTCATTCCTATCCAGATTAGTGAACTAGTAATAAAGGAAACAAGTACCTCCAAATATGAAGGGTTTGTGGTACCTTAGGATGATGTGGATGGATACCGACACATTATGAACTCCTCCTTGTTGCAAGCTAAGTGACCTGCACAACAAAGAAGACTAAGAAGGAAAATGAATTAGTAGATATATGGATGGTTTCCCGACAAAGCTAGTCCCAAGAAGTGTGAGCTTAATAAGATGTATGTCAACCCTCTTGTAAACAAGATAAGATAAGAATCAAATATTGTTAAATTGGATGTAGAAAAATATGATAACATGTAGAATCTGAGATACAACAGAAATTGAAATGTAGAAATGTAAAGAAAGTACAAATATGATCTAAATAGATGCTAAATAAACCAAACTTGGCTAGGTCTGCGGATACCTGAGACTGTAGAGGTCCAATGGATGGAGATTGGGACTGGATGAGAAGAAAATATAGAAAAATAGGCCTGTATGTCTTCCTATGACTGGACTTGAAGCTGATCTAGATATGATGATGCACTGTGATGATAAAAAGGAACTTGCAGAAGGTCTGGAACAAGGGGAAACAAAAAGGATGTAATTAAATTAGAAAAATAGAAGGTTAATGATATGAAAATACTAGATTGGTGACAATCGGGGGATTAAAAAAATGGATCTGACATGGCATAAGGGATGAAATGACTGGATATAAAAGACGAATGATTGGGATCAAATAGGTGATAGGGCAGGTAACAAGAAAATAGAAACATAGATATGGGTCGACGGTGACTAGACAAGTTTCGTGATGACCAAGGCTGAATTAGACTTGGATGAATGAAATGGACAAAATGATAACTTGCAGATGAAGAGGAAGGTGACTGGATGTAATAACGAAGCACTAGGATGACTGGAGAACCTGTAAACACAATGAGTATATCTGGAAAAATGTGGTGATGATGGATCTAATCATGTAATGAAAAAAGGACTCCAGAGATCCCAAATGGAATACAAGATCTCTAAGATGGCTTCCAAATGGTTTGGCAGTTACAAAAGAGTTCACAAGATGAAGACAAGATCACAAGAGCTCAAAAAATATAGAAATTGCATCCTTGAACAAGGAGGGGTAAATGTGGCTTGATAGGGTTGATAGTGATTCGGATGGGTCTTCGCCGATGCGAGGACATATCTATTTGGATAGTGGGAATATGATGATCTCGAGACAAGGAACCCATAGGAAGTGAGATTAGGGTTTAGATTGATAGGGATGAGATAAGGTTGCATAGGGAAGATAAATGAGTAGGTGGATGGTGAAATGTATTAAATAAAGGTAAGGGGTGGATAAAATATTAAATGGGGGTAGTTGAGAGCATAGAAATGAGAAAATGGAAGAATCTAGAGATAGGAAATACATTAATGAAGGATTAGAATTAATTAGGGATGATTAGGAAAAGATAAATAGGAGATTAATTAATTAGTGGAAAAAAAAAATATGGGATGGAAAAGGTGGTAAAATTATGCTATGTGGGATAAATTGAATTTATAAGGGAAATTGGTCAAGTCGAAAAGACGACAAGGAACGAACGTGGGGCGAAGGGTAACGATACAAAAAATTAGTGTCTACACTATTTGTAAGATTAAAGTATATAAATATAGAGAAATGCTCTATTTTTTGGTATTGTTTCTTATTTTATTGTGGTGTTTTTCATCCTTTTATTGCATTTAGATAAGTTATATGGAACCTTACACGAAGCTTGATGAAAAAGTGAGCTAAAATTCTAGATTTCTAGTATAAATAGATATATGGAATGTATAATGCATGCATGAATGTAATTACCTTTTTATTTTCCATGGTACTTAGATGAGTCTATTGAGGGTGATCACGTGAAGGTAATTAATGGAATTAATAGTCAATGTTTGAAAGTTGAGTAGCATGATATTTGTCCTCACATGTTAAAATAACTTCATAACACAAGACTGTAACTATACTTGAATTGGTTAATGAATCTCACAAATTGTGATAATGTATGATGAATGAAATATTCAAGAGGGTTGTATGGAGGCATGTAAAGATTCAAATATAAGTTCTTGCTTCAAGGAAAATCTCAGATCCTATAAGTTGAGTAGTGAGGTTTTCAATACATTCTTTTAAACGTACATGCACAATCATGCTCAACCAATTGTTAACCTATACCAAGATTTTCACATCAATACCTTGATCACTACTAAAATATGAAAGGATGTAGGGATAAAACATAACTTCATGAAAAATTTTGTACCTTGAATCTAATATGGGGTAAATATATAGCTAAAAGTAGTCTCTCATACTAGGAACATGCACAAATAGGTTTTGAGAAGGAAACGTGTGGTAAAAACCCCCAAAATTGTAATCTTACTCTATAAATTGGAAGAATCAACTATTACATAGTCCTTAAGGATATTCGAGATGATTTCAGGTTTTCATTGGTTAAATTTGTAGATAATCATGACAGTCTACATGAGGGTTGACAAACACCATGAGATGGCTAGTTTTGAGAGGTCATTTAAAAAAGAAAGTATCATTTAGACTTGGAATTAAAACTAGAAAATTCTCACATAGATATGACCATGAAATGGGTATCCAAAAAGGTTTAGTTTTTGGTTTGAATTCTTTTGAATCGGAAGTTGGGAAGGTAAATGGACTGTCCCATGGCTAGTTAGGCCTTTGTGAGCTAAAAGAGTGAAAGGGTATTAAAGAGAGAAGTTTAAAGAGTGAGATATTAGAAATTGGCATGCACCATAGGGATGTTAGAAGGCATATAATGAAGTTTATACCTTATTTTAGGTAGCACTAGAAGTCTCTAGCCATGGAGGTAGCATGATACATGGTCTTAAGAGACCTATAGTGCAGTCTAAGAGCTAGTTTGGAGAAATTTGATGCTTTAGTTATTTTTGAGAAAAATTAATGTTGGATCTAACATGGTTTGAAGTTTATAATAGGGTACAATGCATTAAGGAGATCATAGAAGGATAAAAAGACAAAATTTACATTTTTGGACTAGGAGCTAGTGAAGCAAGAAGTTGGGAAAATTGATGAAAGGTAGATTTTCAGTGAGATTTGATGAAATGGGATTAGTTTGGAGTTGTTTTGACATTTAATGCAGAGCATAGAGTAGGGTATGTCCATTGTGTGCTAAGGAATGATCCTCATTGGAAAATATTAGCTGAAATTGTGTCTTGAAACCTTCTTGAATACTGAATGCATGGTTGTTACTATTTCTCTATGCATCATTTGGTATCAGAGCGAGGTTTCTCTTGTTGTGATTTCTTATTGAGATTTAAATGAATGATTTTGTGGCTAACAATGTTGTGTGAGTGTGTGTAGTGAATGAAGTGATGGGCGAAGACTAAGAAAAAGTAAAATAAGAGTGAAGACACTAAAAGACTAGGTTTGAATCCTGGGTGAGGTGTAGAGAATAGGAAAGGTGAAAAATACTTGTCAGAGAGAGAAGATGGAAAAAGTGGAGGCATTAAGATAGTTGTGGAGGTTGATTATCCACAAGATAATACAAGAATAAATAGAGAGAAATAAGAAATAAGAAGCCTAGAAGAGAGAAGATAAGAGAAAATAAGAGAAATGGGTAGAGAGAGATGACACAGTTGAGATTAGATATAGAGAGGTTAAGAGAGTTGATGGTGAAAGAAATATATGGGATTGAATTTTTGATGAAGAAGAAAGAAAAATGGACTATAATATATATTGTTAGAAGAATTCAAATATTTTAGTTGAAGAAGATGATCAAAGTTAAGAGAAGAAGCTGAGACAAGAGGAAAAGAAAGAGGAAAAGGTTGAAAAGAATAAGAATGAAGAAGGGATCCATGAAGAGCTCTAAAATGTAGTCAAGAACCATGGTTACATAATGCCTATGTGGATGAAAAATCATGCAACAGAGAAAGAAGAGTTCAATCCAAAGAAAAAAAATGAGACTACAAGAGAACAAGAAGTAAACAAGAGAGAGAAGCCAATTCTTTTGAAGACACAAATAATGCACAAAGATATGAAGATGGTATGGAAAAGGAAGAAAATAAGCATGGAGCAGAAAAAAGAGAATAAAATTAAGAAAGAGGAAGGTGAAGTCATAGATAACAAGTAGAATTTAGAGGATAAATAAGATAAACAAGCAAAAATTGAAACCAAGGTAAGCAAGGTTGATTCTTTGTTGATTGATATTAATGATGATGTGAGTGAATTCCTTGAAAATGTACAAAATGAATCCATTTGTGCATTTGAGAATGATAATCATGGTGATGAGAAAAGATATAATGAAGTTTTTATTGATAATATGGATGATCTCTTGCAAAGTTTTCTAGATGAAATGGATGAAGGAAAGAAAAGTGCAGGTATAGATGAGAATACGATGGTTTCTTGGGCACATGATTATGCAAATGAGAGAAAAGAAGAGGAGCATAACGTTCTAAGACATCATAGTGTGATGGTCAATGAAAACATGCAATAAAATAGTCAATAATATGAAAATTTTGACAAAGAAAGTGATGACTACATGGTGATGGAAAGTGATGATTACATGAAGAGAAGTATAAAAGATGAATAACAATGAATATTTTGTTTTTATGTTTGTATGTGGAGGTAAAAAGAGTGGATACTTGAAGATGATGAAAGTGGAGATGGAGATCAAGAGAGAAAGAAAAAAAGTGAAAGAAAATGGAAGAACAAAGAGAAAAGTATGGGACCCAGGTGGATGTGAATCAAGAAAGTACAATGGGAGCAAGGAAACAAGACCAAGAACAAGAAAAAATGATTAAGACTCAACTAGATACTCAGTTATGAAACTCAACTACAAGGAATATTTTCTCCACCTTGGGATTATGATGCATCATAATAATGGGAAGAACACAAAAGTTGTTAATAATTCATTTATCATGGTTGTAATGAGTGTGTGGGAGTGTGTTGGGTTCCTAATAGGGAGGATTGGTGGATCAATTACTTGAAAATTAAAATTCATGTTTCCCTACCTAAATGTAATTCAAATCTTAAGAGTATGAAAAAGGGTCATATGGGGTTTCAAATAGTCTAAGTGGTTGTGTGTGGATTCAAGTCACATGGTAATAGGTCCTAGAAAGTGTAAGAGTCATTGAAATGTTTAAAATTATGTAAAAATGCGTATAATTTGTTAAGGGGCATGTGAGGAATCATCAAGGAGTTAGTTAGGATTTTTGGAAGTTACACTTAAAGGGGAGAATTCAAATGAATAGATATAATCCTCTTAGGAGAAACGAGAGAGGATGCCTCAAAGAGGAAGGGGCATGAGGAATGAGTAAGAAGAAGAGTAAGAATTTTTTTGTAAGATTACAGTATATAAATATAAAGAAATTCTTTGTTTTTAGTATTATTTCTTGTTTGATCATGGTGGTTTTCTAATTCTTATGGTTGAAAACTTGATGGCTGTTCCATTTATGGAATTTAGATAAGTTGTATGGAACCTTACAGGAAGCCTGATGAAAAAGGGAGTTAAGATTATGGATTTCTAGCATAAAGTTGATACATGGACTGCATAATGCATGCATGAATGACTGTTATTACCTTTCTTATTTCCATTGTACTTAGATCATTCTATTGAGGGTGAGAAAGTGAAGGTAAGTGATGGAATTTATATTCAATGTTTGAAAGTTGAGTAGCATGATATTTAGCCTAACATGTTTGAATAACTTCGTAGCATAGGACTATAACTATACATGACTTGGTTAATGAATCTCATGAATTTTGATAATGCATGATGAATGAAAATATCAGGAGAGTTTTATGGAGGAATGTCAAGAGTCAAATATAAGTTCTTTCTTCAAGGAAAATCTCAGATCCTATAAGTTGAGAAGTGAGGGTTTCAATACAATATTTTAAACGTACATGCATAATCATGCTTAGCCAACTGTTAACCTATACCAAGATTTGCACATAAATAACTTGATCATTGCTAAAATAGGAAAGGAGATATGAGTTAAATAGACCTTCATGAAAACTTTTGTGTCTTGAATCTGATATGGGTGAAAGATATAGAAAAATTAGTTTGTCGGGCTAGGAAAATGTACATTTAGGGTTTGAGAAGGAAATGTGTGGTAAAAACCCCCGAACTTGTAATATTTCTCTATAAATTGGAATAATCAACTATTACATAGTCCTTAAGGATATTCAAGACGAATTTCATGTTTTCACTAGCTAATTTTTCATATAATCATGATAGTCTCCTGGAGGGTTGATATGCACAATGAGAGGGCTAGTTTGGAGAGGTCATTTAACAAATCAAGTAGCATTTAAACCTATAATTAAACCTTGAAATTTCTCACATAGCTATAACCATGAAATGGGTATCCAAAAAATTTTAGTTTGTGGTTTGAATTCTTTTTCATCAGAAGTTAGGAAGGTAAATGGATTGCCTCATGGCTAGCTAGGCCTTTGTGAGCTAAAAGAGTGAAAGGGTGATAAGGAGAGAGGTTTAAAGAGTGATGTCTTGGAATTTGGCATCCACCACAGGGATGTTGGAATTCATATAATGAAGTTTATACCTTATTTTGGGTAGCTCCAGAAGTCTCTAACCATGAAGGTAATAGGATAAATGGTCTTAAGAGACCTATAGGGCAGTCTAAGCGCTAGTTTGGAGAAATTTGATTCTTGATTTATTTTTGAGACAAATTTATGTTAGATATAACATGGTTTGAAGTTTACAACATGATATAAGGGATTAAGGAGATCATAGAAAGCTAAAAAGAAAAAATTACGTATTTTGACTAGGAGCTAGTGAAGCAAGAAGTTGGGAAAATAGATGAAAGGTAGATTTTGAGTGAGATTTGATGAAATGGGATTAGTTTGGAGTTGTTTTGACATTGCTTATAGAGCATAGAGTAGGGTATGGCCATTTTTGGATTGGGAATTATCCTCATATGTGGATATTAGGTGAAGTTTTGGTTTGAAACCTTCTTGAATAGTGAATGCATGGTTATTAATAATTCTCTTTGCATCACCAAAGGAAGGATACACAGTGACTGGGAAGCCTAATTATCAACTAGGGGCTTGGATTTTCAAGATTAAAATTTTCAATTTTTCATGATAGCTACTTTGCATGACAACAGATTTTTTAACCACCACCTGATTATATCTTGACAAACCATTTAATGTTAAAATCATCTCTAAGCCTCTTACCCGTTGCAATAGATTGTCCATGTTGGGAAAAGGGTAATTTTACTTCAATGAGGCTTTGTTCAAGTTTTGGAAATCAACACACAATCTGATATCACCATTCTTATTTCTAACTGGGACCAAGTTGGCAAGCCAAGATGATTATTTGGTAGGTTGAATTATGCTACCATCTTTAAGCTTCTTAAGTTCTTGTATTTTTGTGGTAAGGATGGGTTTTATAGGTCTTTATTTTTTCCTATAAGGTTTTCTATTATGCTCCATTAGAATGACATGTTGAAAATGATCTTCTCTATAATATTTTAATTTAGAATAATACCATGCCAAACAGTGTTCATATTTTCTTAGAAATTTAATATAGGTTTATTTTTCATCTACATTTAAATTGTTTCCTAACCAAACTTTTCTTGGATCCTTATAAGTTCCTAAGTTGCACTTAGTTACATCTCTTGGATGACCTTCCCTCTTAGGATTATGTTAGTATTCACAGCCCTATTAGCACCATCAAAAACATATTCAAGGATGACCTTCCCTCTTAGAATTATGTTAGTATTCAATTGAATTATCTCCTTTCCAAACAAAGTTTCTTTTCCTTCACAAATCTCCACCATGAGATCTAGGTCAATTATTTGATTGCAAAACTCATCCTTAGAACTTAGGAATTTTAGGATATGAGATTCATCATAAAATACTTGCCAATGTTCAACATTATTAGGTACACATGACCTTAAAAATGTTTTAACTTCAAACTTGAAGAATGAGGACATAACTTCATTATTATATTGAGAATCCAAGACTGATAATTTATTAGCAGATGCATTTTCAATCCTTTCATGATATACAATATTGAAAGAATCAAATGTTTCAATCAAACACAAGTTTAATTTTTTTTATTGTTTTAACCTTTAACATTTGGTTGCATATAATATCTTCCTAATTTGTTTCATAGAATTTACTTTGACAATCAAGTTTTTGATCCCATGCCTCCAAGTGATCTTTAAGGAAAGAAAGAGTGCATCATACTCAACAATATTATTTGTGCACTCAAAACATAATTTAAATGAGAAGTTAAAAGATCCTTGGTTTGGAGAAAATAATACTACACCTGCTCCATTTCCAAAACTAGATCATGATCCATTAAAATACATAGTCCAAGGAGCATTGGGGTCTTTTAATTGAGCTCCAAGGTCAATGCATTGATCTTCAAAATATGCATTACCGAAAAACTTCCCCAAGTTAACATCTAGATATATAATGCTTCATAGGATGCATCCATATGGTCTTCAATCAGGTGCATTAAATTTTCTTCCCTATATAGTTTGACCAAATTTCCCTCCAAAGGAATGGTGGCATATGACAGGTCCATTTGCACACTATCTCCAACACTTACTGCGCATTTCCTATACAATAAAATTCCCCACTTAGTAGAAAAGTCAACCATAATAACATTCATGGTTAAATACTTACAAGGATGAGATGATAATTATACATCAAGCTTTTTCACACAACCAACCACAGGAACCTCCCTCGATTCCATTGCATAACATTTCCCATAAGAAACAAAAATGTGAAATGAATAATAAAAAATTATTTATAAATGAAAAGAACTGGGTCATAGAGATAATAAGAAATATCATAATATAAGAGTTTCAGAATTGTATAGGGCTATGTAGGATCGAACCGTAGACCTTCTCGGTAGAAAAAATCAAACTTATTATTATCAAAATGATTTTAATTGTTCCAAGAACCCAACATGCATTTTTATTGCATTGGGATCTTTTATTAACTAATGGATTGATAAGTTAGTCTTCCATTCTTTTATTTCCATAAAAATAATAATATGGCTCAGTTGTCTTCAAACGCAAATTTTGTCTTGTCAGAAGATACCCATACAGATCGTTTCAGGATTGATGTCTTTAACCTAAGCTTAGTAATGACTACTAATGGCACGATATTATAAGATGCACCATAATCAAACATGCAATTGTGTAAAAATGATCAACATCTAATTGGCTCTCCACCAAGTTTTTGTTGAAATAAACTTTAGGGGTAGGTTCAACAATTTCATGTGATTCTTAAACCTCATTTTCAGATACAAGGGGAGGGGTTTCTTTATTTGTAACAAGATTCTCATATAATCCCAAGTATTTGAATGCTCAGTTCTTGTGTTTAAGGATCATGAGTAGTTTTATCAAAGGAATAATTATTTTCAATTGGCTTAGGATGTATTGGGAGGGAGGGTGTTCACCTTTTCAGATGGTATAAAAAAATTTAAAATAAAAACAATAGAAGTTACATTGGAATCAGGTTCTTGAACAATGGTTTTGCAAGGTAAAACTATCTTAGGATCACCTTTTGGGACATTGGTGAGTAAGGGCATCTTACCTTTAGAAGTATAAGTGGATTTTTTTTGTTTAATTGGATGAGAAGAAGAGAAAAAATTACTTGGGGCACTAGAACCTTCAACCCTTTTATGAGTGTCAATAATTTTGTCCCCATACTTTGGATAAGCATAAGGGGCACTTTGTTTCTTACTTATCAGGTCTTATTCCTTTTCTTGAGTCA